>JAZKJV010000764.1:699446-1093987 GCA_037367405.1 Ottelia alismoides
TGTAAGTTGCGTGTATTTAGACTTGAAATCAGATCATTGTTATTCACAAATTTTAGGTTAAAAATGTGAAAGACTCGGAGTGATTAACATGACATTAAGATCAAATTAAAGTTCATTAATGAGCTGTAGTTCATGCCTTAAAATTGAGAGAAATCGGGGGATAAAATGGTATGTTTTGAGTATAAAATCATACTTATAATAGCTACAGTTTTAAGGTTGAATTTGATGAGAAATTTGAAATATTTTGGATACAATTTTGTACCAATTAAAACTCAATTTCAGAACATAATTTAGACATTAGTTCCATGTTAAATTAAGAGAGATTTGTGGGTAATTGACATATGATTGAAGTCTAATTTCAAGAACATTAATTAGTTAAACTTTACATGTTGAAAGAGGTTGAGTTGGTGATGATTTACATATATTTTGACCCAATTTCTTAGTAGTGTTATGATATGATTTCATGGTTAAAATGATGAGGATTTGAGAATGAATAGCATGTGATAGGAGTTCAATTTCGGAACATTGAATAGCTACACATTCATGATTGATTTGATGAAAATTTGAGGTATTTTGCATGCAGTTAGAACTCAAAATCAGACCTACAAATATTCAGATTTGCATGCTTGAATGATAAGGATTTGGGAATGAGTTGCATGAAACTAAACATAATTTCAAATCTCTGATATCATGATTTGTTGAGGAAAAATTAAGGGTGATTTATATGCAACTAAGTCAAGTTTTAAGAATACCAATTAGCCACTAATCTCATGGCAAAGAGATTTGGGGGTGAATCAGTACACAAGATGAGACAAGTTTTAGATTTAAATAAGTGACACTTAATCTCATGACTAATATGAAGAACTTGAAATTTATCATTGATCTAAACTTGAATCCAGATCTAATGAACAACTTCTAATATCACGATTCGAAAAATGAGTACATTGGGATATTTTCATATAAGTGGCTTATAAAAGTTAGGCCAATAATCACACCATCAAATTACGAGTTAAATAAAAAAAAGGAAAGTTTCTACATTGAATCGAACTTAAATCCAGATCCAACGAATAGTTGCTAATCTCATGAATTTAGAAGTGATAACCAGTGACCACAAAGACCAATCTTATTCATAAATTAATCCTTTAGGTATAATCTACATATTATAGATCACTATTGATAGAACTATTGACAAAAGACTTGGATCTGTAACCATATAAAGGATTGAGAAAGGATGAGATGTCAAGTCAGTAGTGGTGATTCAGCAATGACTAATAATTAAGAGTGACAGTCATGGTGACCCTTACACCTGACTGTGCGAGGTTGCGCCAGGGATCGCCATATCGCGATATATCGTCGATATATCGGCGATATATCGGTATCGACAGGTCACCGATATATCGCCGATATGGATATATCAGGTATCGACATCTCAAAATAGAACAATGGATACAGGATGTCGGCGATATGCGTCGATATATCGCCGATATATCGACGATATATCGATATCGACATTGTATCGATATGATGTCGATATCGATATGTCCTTCCTTGGGTTGCGGTGACCCTCAGCCGGGCAGGAGATAGGAAGCCCAGTTAGGACAACGACCGGTTAGTGCGCGGGTCTCGGATCCCATTCTTTTCTCGATTTTCGTAAGCGCTTGCAGTTTTACGCCTCTCTGGGATCCACAGGTTTTCTTTTAAGACCAGTGACCCTTATTCTTTACGGTTCTTAGGCTGGAGGGCCCTCGGTTTTGATTTTTTGAGCGCGTTTGCCCATACCGGTCGGGACGGTTTTTCTTTGGAGTGACTCTTCCAAGGAGTCTCTCACACATATCTCAGTGACGTAGTTTTGGAGTAGACATATCCCTCTAATGGAACGCACTTCCACTTAGGGTCTGTTTGGTTGCAGGGTTGGGCAGGGTTGGCCCAACCCTGGTTACTATTCACAAGGGTACTTCCTCCTCGCAGATTACTATTCACCCAGCCCAACCCAGCCCAACCCAACCCTGCCCAACCCAGCAACCAAACAGGCCCTTAGAGGGCGAGACGAAGGGTCTCTTAGGATACTTCCTTACTGCTTGAGTTTTGGTTACCATTCCGCCCATAAGCTTGGCGATGGCTACAATTGAGTTGATTACACATTGAGCTTGGTAATAATTGAGTTGATTACAGATTGAGATCGATTACAGTTGAGTTGGTTACAGTGGAGCTTGATTACAGTTGAGTTGAATACAGTGGAGCTTGATTGTAGTTGAGTTGGATACAGTTGAGCTTGGTTTCAATTAAGCTAGTTATTGTTTTGCCAGTAGGTCCTGGCAAAGAGAAAAGATCATATTATGAAAACCATCCTTATCAGACTAATAGATACTACCACGGATGTCAGATAAACTAGTGGACGTGTTGGGAACTAAGTTAGGATGCATTTCACTCCATCTCATGCCTACGGAGGCACCCCAACCCTATGGGTGTGTTTGGTTGGTGGGTTAGCTCGGGGTAACCTGGGGGAGGATAACCCGTTTTTTTATTTGGTGTTTGGATAGAGGGTTTTGGGTTGAGAGGGTTTGTCGTGATGTGATTGCATTGAAGTTTGGAAAAGTGAGTAGTTATTGTAATGTGATTGTACTGAAGTTTGGGAAAATGAGTAGAAGTTGAGCAGTTTATAATTTTAGATGATATGATGGTATAATATATTATTTTTGATGGAATGGATGAAAGAGAAATGAATTATTTTATTAAAAATAGAGGGGAGTGAGTCCTACATGAGAGAGAAAGTGTGGATTTGGGGGGAAATCGTCCCCAGAGGGGGGAACCCCCTACCCAAACGGGGTCTAAGCTTTCCTTACTATCTTAGAGTCGTAGTGTGAGGTCTTACCCAGAGACCAAAACCACAGACTATCCACTGAGCTTGAGAAATTTAACAAGAAAGGAATCAGAACACGAGACTTATCGTCTACACTTACTATGATATATCCACATGACTCATAAACATCGGAAATAGATCTGGACCACCTCGATCATATTAATCATTAAATAATCAAGATATATGGATCACCTCGACCATTATAAGCATCTAATAAAGACAACGATCAAATCAGAAATTATATGGACAACCTCGATCATTATAAGCATCTAATAAAGACAATGATCAAATCAGAGACTCATCATCCATATTACCAAGATCCATCAAATATGATTTATATATCTAAAAATGATAGCTTAAATATGGATCGTATAATCTATGTATAAAAATGACAAATATGGGTAATTAAGGTGGGGTGAGTAAGTTAGGGGATTTATATATCAAACAAACTTGAAAATATGTTTCAATGCAAGTAGCTCATTAAATTTAATTGTCACGTGCTATTTACTTGCTTTCTTTTGTAGCCAGTAAACTTCCTATTATTTTTAATTAATTAGATGTGCTCAACATTTCATTGACGTACTTTTCTTCCTATCGCATGGATTGCAAGCAAGACACATGCATCGTTGTAATGTGACAGCTTAACCTGAGCTTCCGCAGTTAATCTTATCAGGTACACATGTTAAATTATGTTCAGGATATTATAAATGCTTTTCTTTCTCTTCTGCTACAATTTGGGATACATGTACATAATGCAGTTTTTTTTGTTACATGTTAAATTTTATGGAAATTTATGCAATACAAATTGGTGACACTTTGTCGGTTCTGCAGCTTGTTAGTTACAAAAAAATTTCCTAAATTTCAATAATCTAATGCGATCCCTAGCGAATATGATACTGCGAGTATTATGTAAACGGGTATCCCGGATCCACGGGAACGGGCAACACACAGAGGCTTTGGAAAAATCAACCTTCCAAAGTAAACCCTTGATCTTTCTCTGCTTCCAATCAACAATGATCCACGAGCCACACCATCCATCGTATACCAATCAGGAATGAAATCCATCTGCGAGTCAGCAATAACGAAATTCAAAACTCTTCAAAGTTGAGTAGCGACTAGCGAGGACTTTCACTACAATAAGATAAATGGCATTTGACAGAGCAATAGGGTGAAAGTCATCCACGGACCTTACCACGTTCCTTTTCAAAAGAAGAAAGATGGTAGAAAGGTTCAAACTCTCATAATCAAGGTTGCAAAAATCAGTAGTCGGTACTAGGTCGGTTGGGTCACTGAATAAGGATTAATCGACAGTCGGACGACTAATCAGAAAAAATCGGGCTTTAATCGGTTTTGAATTTTTAATTATTTTAAATATAAATCGTTTTTATGCATATATTCTTATATATTTACAAAGATTTGTACATTTTTTATATTACCATAATGAAAGAAAAGAAGTAATTGAATTTAAATAAAATACTAAGCATATTAGAATAAGTTTGCTTTAAAAAAAGTAAAAAATATGGTATCTCCAAGCAAAATCGATCGATTAATCGGCCTAGTCAAAATTAGTCAATACTCGGTCGGTCACCCCACTGACTAGACTATCGGACCTATTAGTCGGGCCAGTCGGGGGATTTTTACAACAGTGCTCAAAACCCCAATCCTCAACCCTCAATTCTTCCACTACTGCTATCACATCTCTACCTCCACCAATCCTCAAATCATATGAAAGAAAAAATCAAAAAGTCATCCATCCTTGGAGAGCCATCCCCAATCAAATCAAAGACAAGTCAATTGCACCTTTGCATTGAAGTCTTTCCTCCACTACCACCATCACATGTACCTCCACTAGCTCCCAAATCTCATGAAAGAATAATCAAAAAACCATCCAGCCCTAGAGAGACATCCGCATCCAAATTAAAGACTATCAATTCGCAACCCTCACCACCGTCACATCTACCTCTGCCAGCTCCTAAATCTCATGGAAGAATAAAATCAAAAAATTACCCATCTATGGAGAGCCATCTGCATTCAAAATCCAGGACTATCAATTGAATCTTTGCACTGCTTAAAGCACGAACCAACCCAGATGCATGACTCCAAAAATCATGGGATGTTCTTGCCCAGTTTATACGTGCCATTCAAGCATATCCTCATGCTCACCTCCCGAAAGTGGCAAACCATTGCCACACCAATGGTCCCCTCATCTTTCATCTGCAAACTTCCCACCTCAACAGATCGAATAAGATTGTGCTTCCTTAAGCCCACTAGCCATCGCATGAATGAAACATGTGATTGCATCACATTCCTTCAACCAAGTTTGTATGGGTTGTTGTCTCCAATCTGCCACATGATTCTCATCATCCTCGAAAAGCACTTTGTGATGCTCTGATCTATCAACTTTCACCTCTTCCAACTCTCTATAGTCCTCAAGTAGATACAATCTAACCACCTCGACTTCGTAAGCTAAAGCCCTTCGCTCATCTCAACAAGCTGGAATCTCACTATGGAAAGTCATCAACATTCGCCTCAGTGCCCCAAGATGTATCATCATGTCCCTAGACGCAAACCTGGATGGATGGACCCCCATACCAGTACGGACTCTGATGCAGCATGAAACGGATAAAAAGGGCCGCATTTTTCTACTTTTATCCGTTAATTTTATTTACGTTTATTTTAAGTCGTCGTAATTTTATTTAAATAAAAGAGATCGTCTGTGATCTCAAAGTAGTTAGTCTCAATTTAAATTTCAAATTTAGTTAGTTAGTCGGTTAGAGTCAAAGTAGGATAATTAGTTTTGAATTTGAATTTGAGTTTTATTTTTGTAATCTCATCCCTCCTATATAAAGGGATGATAGACTATTGTTTTAGACAGTTCAGTTCAGTTGATATAAAAATTGAGATTTATCTCTATCTCTGCCTCTCTCTTTCTCTCTCAACGTGGTCTTCACGATTCTCTTCTCCAAAATCCCTCGTTTTTCCGACGAGCTTTCTCTTATCAACCCCTCCATTTTCTTCTACCAAATAATTCCACCGATCAAAATTATTTTTCCGTCGTGAAATTCTTATTTGCATCATTTGGTATCAGAGCATGGCATCTAGATCGTCCTCACGATCTGGCGATCCCTCTCGTCGTTCATGAGAAAAGTCCAAAGGATCTCGCTCCAACGACCGTGCATGGCGTGCTGAGGTTAGACAAACACTATCGAATATGCTCCAAGTTTTTGCCGATATGCAAGCTGTGGTGTCACAGAATAGCGAGTCATTGACGCGACAACTAGAAGAAATCATTGCCAAAAAGGCTGGTGGAACTTCCGTCCAAGTTCCTAATGAAGAGAGCCAAGAAAACTGTGCCGTCCTCAACAATATGCTCGTTGTCCCGGCCGTTTCAGAGGAGGAAAACGTCGACCTGCTTGCTGTCCAGGCATATTCAGACTCGCAAAGGCCGCAGGAATCGATCTTCGACCCATCCGTGGCCCTCTCGTGGACCCCCTCCACCACCCTCACACCTCTGGCACCTTCCCCGATCGCAGCAGCACCCCTTCCAGCCCCGGAATCAGCCCCTTCCGCCATCCCTGCGGCACAGGCATTAGCCCCTGCGCCCCTTCCCATCATCCTCGCATCCACAGAAATCCCACTGGCCGCAAACCCCACCCGACTTTCAAAAAAAAACCCACGCCCCCAACAAAGCAAGTAGCCCCTCCCGCAAACCCAGCAAGCTTCCATGTCCCACCAACCCCTCCAACGTCCCCTCAGGCATCACTTGCGCCCTCAGTGCCTCCTCCCGCTGCAACCGCACCCCCAGCCCCACTAACGCCGCCCCACCATCCGCAATCCTTGCAACCCCGACCCTCCCTGCCCCACTCCCTCCCACGGCAGCCTTCTCTGCCCCACCGCTGCTACTACTTACACGTGCCACTCCCGCGCCCCTGGCCCCTCCTCTGAACGTTGCACCTGCACCGTCGAAGCCCCATGTCCATGTGCCTCCTCCCGCACCACCCTCCCCTCCTATTCCCATTTCCGGCGCCACCGCACCCTTCCTTTCGCCCACTCCATCGCCCTTGATCCAACACCGCCACCTCCACCAGGCCGCTGTCGCTTTTCCTGTTGCCCCGTGCCACCATTGCGTGCGCTTCACGCGCCGCTGCCGCTCGCACCAGCTTCCTCGCCATCACCATCACCTGCCCCCATGTTGCTCCCGCCGCCATCACATGAAGAAGAGAGAAACCCTAGCGTGGGGCTCTCCTCTAAAAGGAATCGGATCCCCCAAAAGTAGAAATTTGGGATTTGTTCGGAAAAATTGCAAAAGGGCACCTCTACTCAGAGTTTTTTTAAAGAACAAGGTTGACGGTAACCTAAGAAGGGATGAAGAGGTGCGAAAATTGCGGAGACGCCCTCCGATTGGAAAGAACTACAAACGTAACGTTGAAAAAGATCTATTTGAAGGAATTGCAAGCTACAATTTCAAGGATCGAATTCTCCAACGACACATCGAAGATCAAGCAATTCGTCGGGAGACGAATTTTTCAAGCAGAGGAGAATTGATGCAGCGTGAAACAGATAAATAGGGCCGCATTTTTCTACTTTTATCCGTTAATTTTATTTACGTTTATTTTAAGTCGTCGTAATTTTATTTAAATAAAAGAGATCGCTTGTGATCTCAAAGTAATTAGTCTCAATTTAAATTTCAAATTTAGTTAGTTAGTCGGTTAGAGTCAAATTAGGATAATTAGTTTTGAATTTGAATTTGAGTTTCTATTCTTGTAATCTCATCCCTCCTATATAAAGGGATGATAGACTATTGTTTTAGACAGTTCAGTTCAGTTGATATAAAAATTGAGATTTATCTCTATCTCCGTCTCTCTCTTTCTCTCTCAACGTGGTCTTCACGATTCTCTTCTCCAAAATCCCTCGTTTTTCCGACGAGCTTTCTCTTCTCAACCCCTCCATTTTCTTCTACCAAATAATTCCATCGATCAAAATTATTTTTCCGTCATGAAATTCTTATTTGCATCAGACTCATACTTTTACAAAAACCGCCCTCTAGTAGCCAAGCGTGCTCAAAAAGAAAAACATTGCAAAGGCGAGATATCTCTCAGGCTCCAAACATATGAGTATGATCAGAATGCATACACGACAATGAGTGCACCGAAGCAACAGGAAAAGCACCCATAACCAGAAGCTCCGCTGAAGCCAAATGGAAGGCCTCCAGAATGTAAACATGGTAGTGAGTGCACAAAAGTTCGTGACGATGTGTGAGTTTTTATCATTATTGAATAGTTGTCTAATGGGCATGATTCCTCGATATGATTTGATGGGACGTTCTCAATCAAAAAGAGTTATAAAAAAAATTATCTGCTTTGGTGGTTTTTGATCTTGGATTTTTGTGCATGATTGTAAAAGTATTTGGAGTTGAAACGTTCCATTAAGAGATAAATTTTCATTTGACTTCTTCGGAGGGGCATGTACTGACTAGGGATCATGGGGTCATGATCTTTCAAGACACACATGGCTTTGCCCTTGCTGCTCTAAAGCTAGGGAAGACTTAGACCGATATCTTTCTGTTGACGCATACATATTAGTATTCGTACATTTTTGTTATTTCTAATTTTAGTTGTATGCTTTATGTAATTTACCCATAGGCTACTCTCCTATATAAGAGAGCCTAGGGCTTATGGAATAAACATCTTGCTCATTTTCCCCAACATGGTATCAGAGCGACGGTCCTAGACCGGAGTTCTCGAAACCCTAACCCTACCCACCACACCCGCCGGCCTCCTTCTCTCTTCTCTCAGCCGATCGGCGCCGCCCTCTCTCCCGGGCGCCCGTCTTCTCCGATCGGCGCGGTGCGCCTCTTCTCGCTGGCGCATATCTTCCCGGTGGCGCACCTCATCCCGGTGGCGCATCTCTGTCGCACATCTCCTCTCGGGTGAACGTGCATCTCCAGCACGTCTCCTGCGCGTGATCGCACACCCCTTGTGTGTGATCACGGCCCTCTGTGCGTGCTCAGTGCGCCTGCGCGCATAAACTCCTGTGCTCCAACGCGTGTGTCCAGTGCAAGTCTGTGCGCGTGTCCTCCTGTGTGCATCCAAGCTGAGCATGATAGATATCTATGCTCCATCTTGAGGGGGAGTGCTGACGCATACATATTAGTATTCGTACCTTTTTGTTATTTCTAATTTTAGTTGTATGCTTTATGTAATTTACCCATAGGCTACTCTCCTATATAAGAGAGCCTAGGGCTTATGGAATAAACATCTTGCTCATTTTCCCCAACACTTTCACTTGTGGGAGTTCCTGATAGGTTTGCAATGAAGCTACAATCACTAGGGTGGATTTCACATGTGCGCCAGATTTTTGGGACTCCATTGGATCCAAATAGAATGCCTCAGACAGTTACAGGGTTATGGCTACAGCTCTAGCTCTCGTTTAAGCATTATATCATTAACAAAGAATGGTAAGGTGTGCCATCGGTTAAATTTTTTATGTTGAAAATGTCTTAGAACGTATCATTGCTCTTAAAGAACCCTGGTCTATCTAAAACTATTGATATGATTTTGGGAGTACACAAGTTTGAGTGTGTAGCATTTTGGATGCTCACCCCTTTTTCCATGAAAGATTTTAACAGATTGCACATGATTCTACAAACAAATAGCGATGTTTTTCATCTTCGAAGAGGAGGAACTTTGACAGAAAATTAGAGATACGGATGAGTGAGAGGTGAATCTGTGTAATTCTAAATTGTTTCTTTCTATTACAGCAGCCTTCGCAAAGGAGGTTCCTCTATAACGGAAGATGAGATTTTTTAATTAATCAATCGAGATTTGTAAACTTTTTTTCGGAAAGAAGAGATTTGTGAAGTTACAAGACAGGATGGCAAGGCTGCACGCAGGTTAAAATTTTAAGGAGGGAACAAACTATACATGCTATGGTAAGCATTATCAGGTTAAAAATGAATAGAACACAGTTCAGTACAAAATGGTTGCAGAAGTGCATACTTGTGATTCGTGAATAGATTTCCTAGAGAGAGTTTCAGCTTTTGATGGGTCGGAAAGTGCGGGTGCAGGGAGTGTTTTTTCGTGTAAATAGGGCTAGAGCTGCTTCCGATCATAATAATGGGTCAAGAAATAAAATTTCAGGACGGAAACCATGATGAATACTAAGCCCATGGCTCTTATGATCTCTGTACATTACTGGTGAGCTGAAGATTTACAATAATTAATTGGTCTGGTTATCCGCTGGAAGAAGAAAATCATCCTCTCCATCTACAAATTCGCAATAACCGCACCGCCGGACCAGCCCTTCATGGATTGTGCTTAAAGTGTACAAATCCACATAGCCCGCTATCAAATTCAGAGTCCGCCACAGAAATCTCACAATCCGTGGATTGGATACAGTGGTTGAGCAGCTGAAAAAGGCTCAAAGTTGAAGCATAAAGCCTAGCAGGGCAGCCACGTTTTCTATTCTTGATATGGTAATGTTAGCACCTCCAACATACTTCATATTTGTTTGACACTCTTTCACAAGTCTAGTGGAAAGGAATTCCTCCCGAGCAACTCAGCTACGGCAGAAGCAAAATGAGAATCGAAAAATGGCAAGTACACCCGCCACTGATACACGCGGTCTCTCCCCCATCGATAAAACACACAAAGGACAGAATTTTCCCACAATCACAACCAAATCAAGCAGCAGCAACAACGCTGCCCTTCAAACCCAGAGGTCCGCAGCATCGAAATCAAGTACCGAGCAACTCACCACGCAGTCCTGATGACGATGTTCGAGCCAAGGGATCCCTGGAGCAGCCGCAGCCCTACCTGCAAACAACAGCCGCAATCACCATCAGAACACGCGCGAATACAAAATATTTATCTCATCCACAGATTAAGTAGATGGTGATTTAAAACAAATGCATTCAAAAATCACACAAGCGCATCATCGTTAGGGATCCCGCGAACCTCGCGTGCGATCGTGGATCCGAGGACAGCCATGACGGGGATGTTGCCCTAGAAATTTGGCAAGGCTTCCTTGCGAGCGGGACGGGATTTGGAGGGAGGGAAATTGAGGTCAACTTAAACGACGATAATTATCCGAAGAAAGGGCGATAACGAGTTTGACATAGGAATCGAAATCATCCGAATATTGTGCTGTTTATGGCTCGTGCTGTGAAAATATATGGTTTTTGAAAAAGATAAATTTCTCCACGACACTTCTTTAAATTGAACTAGTGCATACTCCATCTGAGTCTAGACCTAGCCAACGGGCTGGGTCCGCCCGTCCAGCTAGTTCAGCTCGCTCACAGGTCGGGTTTGGGTTAGGAGATTTGGGAATGGTTGATCCGGTCCAGCCTTAAAAAAATAAAAAAACATATAAATATAAGTTGAATAATACATGTATTAATATAATACACTTCAAATTTTTCATATGTGACACTAGTTTTAAATAAAAAATTTAATAGTTTATATGTCAAGTAACATGTGAACTACTTATATTAGTTATATAAAATATAAATAGTATTAATAAAATCATTTGTACATATTAAATACCATTAGAAAATTCAATGGATAAAGAGCGAAATGGACCATGGATCGGCCCATAGATTGGCTTTGGACATAGGTTTTTGAACCTCAACCCGTTCGGCCCGACCCATGGGTCGGCCCGACCTACATTTTGGCTAGGTCTAGCAGAGTCGCATCCATTCATCCATTGATAATAAACTACCATTGTAATGAATACATTACTTATATTGTTGTTGATATGCACAGAACACATCTTAAAACCAAGACAAACGAATATAATCATGATTAAGAATCAAAAATTTGTGTTAACACAATAGTGTATTTATTAATATTTTTTAATAGTAGGTTCGATAATTTCGAGAGTCTGGAGCATCTTCTTTGGGATTTGAACCCGGATCTTCTAAGGTGTAGGCACACTCCACTACTATCAGACCACTCCTTGGGTTATGTATTTATTAATAATGTATACATGTAACATTTTTAAAAAATCACATAGATATACAATGACTTTTATTATTATTATGCATATGGTATATGACTTTTTTATATTTGACAATATTATTCAAATATTTTATTAATTAGATATAATTACGTTTCATAATTGAATATTTATAACTTTGATTGCAACGTTAATTTACCTAAAAAACTGAGGGGTCAAAAACTATGTTCCATGTATCATTCAAACAAAAACGAGACGTATATGTAAACAAGTTACGATCAAAGGAGTAATTTAAAAAAGGTATTAGATAATATTTTAGCTACATTGTAATTTCCTTTATCCATATAGCTATTGTAATGCATGTATATAATTTTGAAATGGGGGTGATATGGTAGCCTTGTTTGCCGACTGCTATTTCAAAATAGGAAAAAAAGAGAGTTAAATGCAAAATTCCAACTATCATTTTAAACCGAGCAGCAACAAGTTTCGAACTCGAGATAAGGATATGGCTACCAATGCACAGAATCAATACACGATAATAGGCTTTAGCTATGGTAAGCATACATATACCATGTGAAAAAAGGACTTAAATGCCAAAATCCAAACGCCATTTTAAGCCATGCAACTGCAAATTTCGAACTCGGGATAAGTTTATAGCAATTAACGCATATGACCAATGCACCACCAATAGGTATCCTACCCAAGGTACTAAAGATCTAACCAGACATCAAACCAGGCATGTATCGGTTTTTGGTTTTTATGGTCGGACTAATGGGACCGACCGGTCGAACCGGTGATGACGTCAGCGGTTCAAAAAATTTGGAAAAGATCGAACCGTTGTATTGTTGGTTTGGTTCGTACGGTTCAACCGGGTCGAACCAAGTTAGACCGGCATATCATGCAAATAAATACGAAAAATACTGCATCATATCTTTCAAGGATTTGTTTACTCTTGTCCTTACAAGTTTTTTCAATAACACTTATACCCTTATTTTTAATACAATTGCATGTGTCCCCTATATTTTTACAAAATCAATAGTAGTGGCCTTTTTTAATACACGTGTGTTCCCAATTTATACCAACATAAGGATGATATTGTGATTTTTTTAAGAAAATAAAGGAGTACAAATGAAAATACTTAAAAGTTATGGGTATAAATACTTAAAAAAACTTGAAAGGCATATTAATTATATTTTGTAAAATTTATATAAATACATATATGTGATGTAAAATAATAATTTTAAAAGTATTTAAACTTTAATTAGCGATAAATGTTGTTACTTTATTGCTTCTCATAGTATGACTACGACAACGTCTTCTTCGTTTGTTATTGTTATAAGTGGACAACCTCATACACAATGTGGGAAGAGAGAGGCGATGCTCATATGGCAGAAAAGAGACATGCGATAATGAGTCATTGACACATGTGAAGGAGAAGAGATAAAGGGGTCCTATACTATGGGTTAAAATGAGACTAGATTATAAATATTTCTGAAAAAGTTTGTATTTTGTTAATTTATTGGAAATTATTTTTTGTCACAAAATAGATGGTTGAACTGATGGTTTGGTTCAATTGGTTCAATCGGATTTAAGTGGTCCAATCAAGTTTTGACCGATTTTGACTTGTTTTTATTTTCTGGATAAAAACCAGGTGGTTGGACCATTTTTCCTCCAGTTCTTGGTTTAACCGATTCAACCGACCAGCTCGGTTCGGTTTTTAAAATCTTGATCCTACCTCTAGTGTTAGCTATAGTACTTGTACCACGTGTTATTGTATATTATATAAATAATATGTAGCCATGCATGTTGCACAAGAATAGATGTTTTAGAAGAACAACATCATCTACCTTTTCCTTGATAAACTAACATGATGTATCTGTAACATCCCGGACTTGGGTCTTCGGCCCATTATCGAGGAAAACCGTCCATAACAACTTTTGGGCTCGGATCCAAATGGATCCGTTGACAACCACCCAAAATACTTAAGACCAAGTTGTCAAGTAGTAATCCACATCACTTATAACACACTCTCGTACTTTGTGAGTTTTAGATGTGGGACTATCTTTAGGAAAATGCATGTTACACCCTCCCCCACTTATATTCGCAACTCCTCGTTGCGACATGGCATGTCAGTTATGCCTATTTTTCGACTATTTTATGCAAATTACAAAATTTATATATAGATAAAAATCTAAACATACTGAAAAGCGTGCCTATAATAAGAAAGATAAGTTTGTAATTTACTAGGCAACTAGTTGGTATGTAATTTTACTTGTGATATTTTTCAAAGAGGGCAGGTTTCATTAGACTTAAATTAATCAGAAGTGACTTGCTTGAGTCAACAATAGCTGGAAAAATCATATTGACATCGTAATACACAATGGAATAAAAATGTATAGTTGTTTGACGTTCAAATAATAATAATCGTCCTCAGATTAATTTGCATGGAACGATCAAGTTGGAATTTAATGGAGGTGATTTGGATGAGTTGTCTTTAGCTTTCATGTGGACCGATTAAGGTAGAACTAAACCAAGATAATCCAGAAGCTAAAACATGAGTACAAGCTTTTTAGAATCAAGAAAATGCAAAGGTAGCCAGTAATCCTAGTTGCATCTACGTGCTTTGTGACACCCAATAATCATGCTAAGGAATACTTGTTTCGTGAACCAACGGTTTGCGACATAGAGACCATCATCCAATAAGTAAGACATTGTTGAGATTTGTCGCCAGGAGAGTATCTTGAAAATCATTATAATACAGGAGCATGCACACATGTGGTTTATTTTAGCCTATTATGACTATGCACTAATGGAATAAATCACTTCAGCGAAGGCGAGCACGATGAAGATGAACTTATTGGTCGTCGTTGTGAGCCTTTATACTTAGCGGGAGTGGATCCTCTCTTGTGCAGCAGGGATCTGCTGCAACTCAGGAGTGTACCCGAACCGCTCGATCGACCCACAAAACTTTGATTTCGTCTCGGGTACACTCCCGGTTGCAGCAGATCCCTGCTGCCCAGCAGAGGATCCGCTCGGCTCATTAGCACCTCTCGAATACTTCCCCTATGATAAACACCCGCAACAAGTCCGCCTTCCTCCAACAGAGGATCACCTTTAGCTCATCTAGGAACCTTGAGTTCATCAACACATGGCACCCATTGATCACTAAACATGGGTCGTAGAGGTTGGATCTAATGGCGTGATGTGGTGGGGAGGAGATATGTAAGTGAGGGGAGCGCTAGAGAGATGGGGTTGTGTCACATCGTCGACAGTTTCGTAAGGGGCGGTAACAACGAGAGAGGAAGTGTAGCGTAGGGCAAGTCTGGATGGGAGGTGCACAGATGGGGGGAAGAATAACTTGCTGGTGAAGAAACATGAAGAGAGGAGGAGGACATGCACATTTACCGAGCCTTTACGCCAAGATGATATTCTTATATATACTAAGAATGTATATGCAACCAATACACCGAGAATCATACATGTAATGAGATCGTAGAAGTTGTGTCTCAGTGTGATCTAAATACTTTTTGTGTTGGGCAGTTTTTAATATGAAGTCATTACTATTTTGTTTCCTTTTTTGGCCTTTCTTCCTTTGTGAATTATCTCTGATCAATGTGTCGTGCCTTGTCCACGCCCGCAGAGAGATCCTTTGTTGTGGTGTTGTGCATGTTGTGGTTGCGTGAGCCGCTCGATCGTGATCGAGCGGTTCACACGATGTTGCACGGTACGGGACCACAAAAATACAAAATTGTGTGAACCGCTCGATCAAGATCGAACGACGCACATGCCTACAACAGACTCTACTGCCCTCCTGCCTGCAGTAGACTATCCGTCTCCCCATGCCGTCAAGCTTTTGCATGATGATGCTTCATTTATCTGCTCTGTCAGGTCATCCCTTAAGTAGACCCCACTCAACTTGGTCGTTTGCCTGATCTCTTTGATAGCGTGGTGCATGCATTAATATTCATCATATACATTCCTCGATTCTTTAACCCAAGTAAATCAAATCCTTCCCATTTGTGCCACCCCTCGCTTACCTCTAATCCTATGCATCCAATGAACGAATGCTCATCATCCCCTCGCACGCTTGAATTACCGGAAGCTACCCTCATGTCCCCTTTACTTAATTCTTTCGCCTTGTCATATAAAAGCTTTACCTCCATCCCTTCATTTTTTATCTGCCATCTGTCGAGCTTTCGCCTTCAACTCAAGCGAGTACAAAAGGAGAGGCATGGCTTCTTCAACCATTAAAATAATACGAGGATAGGAACACAATAGTCATGTGGTATGAGGAATTCCATCCTCATTGCATATTCGTCATTGGAGCTACTCAGCTTCATAACCTATCATTGTCTACTCTAAGAAAGCTTTCATTGACCCAAGTCAATTAAAGTGATGCCATATCTGTGCCACCCTCTCACATACCTCAACTCCTCTGCATCCATGAACATATGCTCCTTGTCCCCTTACATGCTCGAGTTACTGGAAGTTGTCCCAATGTCTTCTTGACCTAATTCTTTTGACTTATCATATATACAAGATTCACCCCCATCCCTTGGTTTCTTGTATACCATTGTTGAGCCTTCAATTTCAACTACGATGATTTTAAAGGAGTTGTACGCCTTCTTCAATTGTTTAGCTATTACAAGGAGAGGAGCGCAAGCATTGTGTGGTATGAGGAACTCTATCCTCGTTACAGATCCATCATCAGAGCTACTCAACTTCATAACCTATCACAGTCTACTTTATGCGACAATCGTGGGGCTTGAAGCATCACTTCTACTAGGTTAACATTCACCAAGTTCACCGCATTCTCCATGTATTCAATTTTTGTTTCTCTTTTGGTTTCTTCTTCTATGTTCATTCCTTTATTTACTTTCCCATGTCTAATTTATTTTCTCCTTTTCAGCCTATCACACCCTAAATTTCCATACAAATTTGACTCATCTCATACCCATTCAACTTGTTTCTCCCCATATCCATCATCATGTGAGACTCCTTAACTTTTGAAATCCAATGATGTTCCGATATCTAAATTATACAATGATCACTTTATTGCGTAGTATTCGTCGAGATCTTCTCAACTGATACAAGAATGTCGAAATCCACGTTCGAGAGCTCCATATATGGGCATTGCAATTTTATACTTCTGTAAATAAATACAGATCTGAAGGGCCTGAGCCCATCTATAAATAGAAAGGTGGTGTGATAATCTTGAAAAAAAGACTGCTACCTCTCGCTACTATATATCAGTCTGAGGGCGATTCGAAAATAATATATCAAATAGTTATTAGAGGCGGGCTTATATGAATGAAAAATATAGAATAACGAATATAAACTAGATATTTGGGACAACTATTATATCTTTGATTATATTTCTTTTTTCGACCCTATTTCAATTAGACGGTATTTTCTCTCGTGATATATTGAGACGGATTCATAGTATAGGGTTTTTATCGGTTGTGCTCCTCTAAGATATTGCAATTTCAGTTATGCTCCTCCCGTTTTGGGTATCAGTTGTGCCTCCAACTTCTTGTTGTTTTATCACTTGTGTCCCTCGGGTTAGTTGTTGTCTGTTCCCACCACAAACGGACATTAACTACGAGGACACATCATGAATTAAATTTTAAAAAGTGGGTTGAAAAGTCCATCAATTTCTTCTTCCTCCTCCCCACCTCCCCCATCCTCTTCTTCCTCCCCTGTTGCCCCAGCTCCACCACCCCCGATCCCCCTCCATTCATGCTCATCCCCCCGCTGCCCTAGCTCCTCCACCCTCACCGCAGACTGGAGGGGGGTGGTCGGTGGAGGAACCACCTGCTCCTCCACCCTTGACGGCGTCGGCTGGAAGAGAAGGTCCCATGCTGCCTCCTCCCAGCTCTACTCCCCTGGGCCCCTCCTCCTCCACCCTCCGCCCTCAGCTCTCGCGCATCCCCCTCTTCCCCATCCTCCGTCCCCGACCTCCCCCTCAGCCCCATACTTCTGCTCCCCCTCCCCCCCTCCAACAGTCTCCCCTCCTCCTCCTCCACCGCTTCCCCTGCGCCTCCCCCCATGTGCTCCAGCGCATCCCCCTCTCCCATCCTCCGTCCCCGACCTCCCACTCCGCCCCATCCTTCTCCCCCGTCCAACAGCTCCCTCCTCCTCCACCGCCCTCCCCCTCCTTCCCCATACCCCACTGTACCCTCCTCCTCCTCCTCCTCGGTGCCCCTCCCGAGGTGTTCTTTCACATTGCAGGCAGTGCTATCAGTTCAGATAGAAGCATCTCTGGATCCTTCAGTGGAAGATGATTAGGTTCTTGATCTGCAGATGCTCCTCCTCCACTCCCAACCCCTCAAACCCGACCTCCTTCGCAAGCATCGTCCTCTCTGATCTCCTTCTTCCCTATTCTCGCATCCTACCAACTCCTGCCAACACCATGGGTAGAGAGAAGCTCGGTCCTTCCTGCATGTAGTGATAAGAACCATAAGATTCAACTGGTGTTTGGCAGTGGCTGGTTCATCTTCGTTCTTGCGCTCAGATGGAGGGACGGTCGGTGGAGGAACCACCTGCCCCTCCGCCCTTGACATTGCAGGCCGGAGGGGGAGGTCGGTGGAGGAACCACCTATTCCTCCGCTCTCAACGTCACTTGCTTCTCCTCTCAACGTCACCTCCTGAAGAACAAAAGGATGAATATGAGAGTTTCCAACTTTACCCTTCCTAACCAAACCACGGTTTTAAAAAATCACGGTTAAGTTCAATTCATTGGAGGCTAAAGTAACAAAGTGGCACAAACGATAAAATGATAAAAAGGGAGGGGTATGACTGAAATTGCAACATCTCAGAGGGACACAACTGATACAAACCCAAAATGATATGGTCAATGGAGCTCTGCCCCGCGCATGAGTTTTGGCTGGAAATCTCACCGGAGCATCGTCGATGTCTCCAGATATCTATCAATTATTTGAGGACATCGTCATAAAGAGGTCGATAAGCTTATCACGGTGGAGGTGTGATGAACCACACTCTTAAAGTGGGTTTCCAGCCTTGTGTCATTTGTAGCATGTGATAAAAAAGTGAGTTAATCGAAAATGGCCACACAAGACAATTCCGAAATTAATATGTGTGGTCAATTGTTTATTTTACTTGAGCAAGATCAAATGTCGAACTCAGGAAGGTAATATGAGGATGTATACTTATTTTTCAAACAACTCAATGCTACGTATTTCAAGAAGTGATTTTTTTACGTTTTTTTTATTTTTGTAAATTTTATGGGGTTTTAAATGTGATATGACTTGATGTAAATATGATGAATGATTTTTTTAGATTTTTTATGTAAGGAAAATAAATGTTTATGTAAGATATGAAAGAGTAAATAAATACAATTTTTTAGGAATTTTAAATGATGTTGAATGCAAAGTGAATTATTCAAGAGAATAATACCGACAATAATGTGTATCTTGATTTAGTGTCCATGCCCTAATGAGCAAAAAATATTTTATCAATGAATCTCAATTTAATTCTCAAATAAAATCCTCAATTTTTCGAATTTGCAGTGTTTTCAAAAATATATGCGCTCACAATAAATGAATAACTTCCTCTAATTTATTGATATCAAAAAATATCTCAAAATTACCGATTCACTGTTCTATATGAGAGAGTGAATGAAGATTCAAAATGACATAAATGATACAAAATTTGGGTTGCATAAGCTCAAGATGTCGACAAAATAGTCTAGGAGAAAAAATGGAATATAAATAAATAAAAATGTTCTCAAAATAAACCTTCAAGGGAGCTCGTCTACAATTATGGAGTGTTAATATGTAATAATATAAATGCTATTGTGGATGTATACTCTGAGCCCACAAAGAACCATCCTCAGTTTCATACTTTCCCATGCTCCTTCTTAGCCTTGGAATATTAATATATACTTGCAGGTTGAAGCTTGTTGGTTGAGCCAAGCCATGAAAGAAAAGGGGAACTACGCTATTCCGAGAGATGAGTCTTGTTTTGACATGAATCAAAATGAAGCCTGTCTACAAGTCATCACCGTTTAAACTAAGGAGGTACGAGCACCTAAAGAAGCCTCACGAGGCATCAAAGTCCTTGATCTACATGGGAAGAACAATACTTGCCTCGAACACTGGGCAGGGTTGGCCCAACCCTGATTACTATTCACAAGGGTATTTCCTCCTCACAGATTACTATTCACCCAGCCCAACCCAGCTCAACCCAACCCTGCCCAACCCTGCAACAGGCCCTAAGGGTGTGTTCGGCTATAAGGTTAACCCGCCCCCGGGGTGGTTTAACTCTCCAAACCCATATTTTCTCCCTCCACGTGGGCCCCACTTTATTCCTTTTTTAAAAAATTAAATAAATAAAATTTACATCATCAATCCTATCAAAAAATAATATATTATACCATCATCTCATATAAAAAATATAAACTACTCCACTTCTACTCACTTTTTCAAACTTCAATACAATCACATCACAATAACTACTCACTTTTTCAAACTCCAATACAATCATATCATAATAAACCCACTTTTAACCCACCCCCAGTTTAACCCTCTATCCAAACACCAAAACCCAAAAATGGATTACCTGCAATCAGTTTAACCCACCTAAACCCACTATCCAAACACCCCCTAAGACCTCGAGATCTACGGAAGAGGAGACATGTGGTGTACGTGGAAGACAAATATTCCAAAGTCACCCTCAAAGCTCATGCAAAATAACCCCTCCTCGAGTTGAGCACGTGTATCAGGCATGTGATCTGGAACATTTACACAATCAATCTAATTTCAATAAGGTTTGCTCTTTGGTCCTTAAGCTATTTTCCACGCTTAAACTAATTCTGGAACATTTGCATGTGACACCACGTGATTTGATGCTTAATATCTTTTAATTCCTTACATATTTTAAATTCAAACCTTTTTATGGATGCATGCAACTCATATATGAAAATCATAGTTTTTTGAGTTACTTTTGAATTATTAGAGTTTATTGATAAAAACACATGTTTTGAACCATGTAAATGCTACATCTTACGAGACATTCACTTTTAGCCCAATATTTTTTGTAAGGTTTTGCTTGTTTGCTTTTATAGTGCTTGTTTTATATTAGCATTGCTAAATAAAATTAGATCCGAATTCCCCATACATTGTAGAACATCCCCTAATTTTGGTATATTTTTTCATTGCCTTTCTATTTTTGAAAAAAAAATTAAAAAACTAAAAAATACTTCCCATTCATTAAAAATTTCATAAACAACTCAATATCTATCAAAAAAATCCAAAAAAGTAGTGTTAGTGTATTTTTATTTATATTGGTTAGAGGAGCATTCTTCTTATCATTCATGACCTGACTTCAGTTAGAGTTTTGTAATATATCAATATAATCTCTTAGAATCAATACAGTTAACAGTACATCAATGGATTGCATTCGGGATCAGATAAGTCATTACTCGTAATAATTAGAGATAGAATGGTGAACACATGATCTCACCCCTTCACATAGGGAAACCAACTTAGGTAAAGAAGCATCTTGAGCAATGTTTGATGAAGGGCTAGATTTGGATTGTTTATGAATTATGATTATGCTGCACTATTGAAAGTTCACATTCCCACCACATGTAGAAATCTTAATCATGTTTATCTATACCATTGTAACTTTGTGTAAACTAGGTTGGAGGAGTGATACCTTCTGAACATATTTTTGGATAGAAGTTCGAAATTAGATGCATATGTCCATTGGCTACAATCGCTCGAAATCAAAATCTGTTGAGGATTGTTCAATTAGTGAAACTCTTGCTTCACAAATGAACATTGTAAGCCTTGCAACATATGACCATGATGCCACGTTTTTTTATAAAAGACTATGGATGGCCTTATTATGATCGACTTCTATCTACCTATGAGACACTGCTCGAATAAGAGGGCTTAATCATCATAGGCAATCTCCTTGATGTCACTGGTTAATTTCACATGTACAAACATTGATCGGATTTAATATCTTACTTATATAGGAGCAAATATGATGATCTTCTGAGAATTCATCTTTTAAAATATTAGAACTCTTCTCTCAAAGTCAATAAATGATTTCTCAAGATCTTTACGAATAAGAAATCATCAATCAATTGATCATTATGTATAGTCTACTATTCATACAATCTATTATATATATATAGGATGTTATGGTAAATGATCAGAAAACACCCCTCTTTTGATGTCTCAACTGGAACTAGTACAATTGAGACATGAACAACATATCCATAAATCATAAAAATACAATTCTATCCCTTAAAAATAGGAAATATCAAAAAACCTGGAAAAATCATATATTTCACATAAAATGTAAAAATATTAAAACTATTGCTTTTAACACTTTATATCGCATACTTATCAATAAAATACCACTACGTTCCTTTGTACTTTACCATATATTCCTTATTTTATTTCTTTTTTATATTTTTTAAAATTATCTTTATAAATTTTAGTTGATTTCTCTTTCTAAAATAATTTATCTTTAAAATATATCCAAAAACATTTTATAAATACAAAAATCTACAAAACACTTTAATCATTTTTAATGTATTTTGATATCTTTTTAATAATTAAAGTCTTTTCTTTTTTATCCATGTATTAAATCCCTTTTCCTTTTATTACCAAAAATAAGTATTTCTAATTTCTAAAATAAAAAGTACTAAAAAATAAATATAAAAATGTAAAAAAATAAATTTAAGTTGCAAAATATAAAACCTTCACTTATATACTATCTATTTGCATGTATAATAAAAAACACAAAATAGTTAAAAACCACAACAACATAACAAACAATCGAAAACCCAAAAAAAACCTATGTAATTCATAAAACCAAGTCTGAAACATATGACATACGCTAGTTGATTAGTTTCCTGCATGAATCCGACTTTGTTACACTTACCATGTCGAAGAGTGGATCGATTAGATACTTGATCAAGAAACATGGATTTAGTTTTGCACACGAATACTCTAAATATCGATCCAAGGCTTCTTCATCAATACCTCTACATGTCGATGATATTCAATATAAGATCATGGTTTGTATAATCTTCTTTACTGCAATATCACATACAACATATGACATTTTTTTCTTCAACAATTGTAGTTTCTCACTACTAGCATGCCGTTACAACACAAGTTTGGACGCATTACTGATTCAACGCTTCAAAGTATGATCAAATCCACAACCACATCCAGATACCTGCTCTCCCGTACTTTATTTCACATTTATCCGTACATTTTGATTTCATACAATGCATATCTAAGAAAAAAATGTCAACTTTAACATCTCTAGAGATTTCTTCCTTCGAGATCATATTCTCTTAACAAGTTACTGACATTACGTTCGATAGTTGAATTACTTCAGGATGTCCTCAAAATTTAGCACAATTTTGACAAATTAAGGTTACCCTAAAACTGCAAAAAGATTTGAAAATATGAGATCGAGCAACCTCAAATGGATAGTCTATGGAGGCCGAGGAACAAACAAACCAATAAAGTCAAAAAAAAGTTCACATAGAAATTTATTTAATTGTATGTATACCCCACTTAACCATGCAATCAACGTATAGCCCATAGATATTATGCACCATTATGTAGGTTCTTTGTCGGTGTGACGGTAGCCATGCATCCTAAACAGGACATAACCGCCCTCCGCCAAGATACTCCTTAAGGTCCGTTTGGTTGCAGGGTTGGATAGAGTTGAGTTGGTCCAACCCGAGGTACCCCTTCTTCCAACCCTCCTAATCCTTCTCACAATTTACTATTCATAGGAGTACCTCAACCCAACCCAACCTTGCAACCAAATGAACCCTTAGACCCCGTTCGTGTAACGTCCCCTACCCCATATTTTCTCCCTCCACGTGGGTCACACTTTTTATGTTTTTTAAAAAAATTAAATAAATCAATTCTCCATCATCAATTCCATCAAAAAATAATATACTATACCATCATATCATATAAAAATTATAAACTACTCCACTTCTACTAACTTTTTCAAACTTCAATACAATCACATCACAATAACTACTCACTTTTTCAAACTCCAATACAATCATATCACAATAAACCCACTTCTAACCCACCTCCAGTTTAACCCTTTATCTAAACACCAAAACCAATATATGGGTTACCTGCTACCAGGTTAACCCACCTAAACCCTCTATCCAAACACACCCTTTGGTAAGCTCATATACAAGGTCCGGGACCTTAATCAAGAGTTACAACACAAAGATCCATGCATCATATCTTTAACAGGGGCACATTCGCAAATAACCCCTAAACAACTATACTTCTCATCCTCTTTCCCCACCCGCTTCCCTCTCTCCCACCCTCCCATCACACCCATCGCATGACCTTCATCAACGCAACCATAATCCAATCACGCCCCTCCACGTAGATGTCACACAACAACAACCATTCTCCGACACTCCACCCAACCGCCTCTCCCCCAACCCCTGTCCGAAAACTTCAACCCCCAATCACGGCACCACTCCTTCCAGGACTCCCATCACCTCTCCGTCACCCTCCCAAGTCAACACCCCCCGCCCGCCGGCAATGGGCAACTGCAACGGCATCCCCCCGCGGTACGACGACCCCCCAGCCTCGGGCGGAGCACCGGATTCCCCTCCGAAGCCCACCCCAGAACCCACCTCCACCTCCTCCCCCACCGCCACCCCGAACCCCGCGGGTCGGGTGCTCGGCCGGCCCATGGCGGACGTGCGGGCGCTCTACAGCTTCGGGCGCGAGCTCGGGCGCGGCCAATTCGGAGTGACCTATTTGGTGACCAAAAAGGACACCAAGGAGGCCCTCGCCTGCAAGTCCATCGCCACCCGCAAGCTCTCGAGCCGCGACGACATGGACGACATCCGGCGCGAGGTCCAGATCATGCACCACCTCACCGGGCACCGCAACATCGTAGAGCTCCGCAACGTGATCGAGGACCGGCACGCCGTCCACCTCGTGATGGAGCTCTGCGAGGGCGGCGAGCTCTTTGACCGCATCATCGCCAAGGGCCACTACTCCGAGAAGGCCGCCGCTACCCTCTGCCGGGAGATCGTGACCGTCGTGCACAACTGCCACACCATGGGGGTGATGCACAGGGACCTCAAGCCTGAGAATTTCCTCTTCCTCAGCAAGCACGAGGACTCCCCCCTCAAGGCCACCGACTTCGGCCTCTCCGCCTTCTTTAAGCCCGGTATATTTCCAATTCACAATTTGCACTCGATCCTACGCGTGATTTCGTAGTCGAGACGCGGATCGGCTGAGAATTACCTCTTGCAGCCATAATGCTTAAAAACGGGTAGTTTGCTTAACCGTAAATGTATTGAAAATATCGAAACATTGGTTGATACCTGAAATGTTATATATTATGTTGAGGTGTCTACGATGCATCATAATCATGGAGGACCCCTTTGTCCTTCCTAGACTAACTTATATAAGCCATCTCAATTGAGACGCTTGTCTACTTAAAGTCAATATTGCTTTATGAAGACTCCTTATGGTGAAGTTTCAATCAGACGACTTTAGATTACAACAGAAGCCTAAAAAATGTTGCGGATAGATTTGTCTTCCCCTTCCATTGTTAAACATCTTGATGTCTACAAAGAACCTAATTATTAACATCTTGGATTCTCGGGCCTAGACTTGAGCTAATATCGAGGAAGTCTGACCTTGTCACTTGCTAAGTTCGAACACTATGGAATCCATTGACAATCATCTAACATGCTTATGTGCAAGTTATCAAGTAGTAATTCCCAACAGTTATAACACACACATTTTACGAATATTCCATGTGGGACTATGTTAGGATTTATACAATAGATCAATTTACAAGTAATCATCATCGAACTTGCAACTAAAATTTTGTTTCTAACCCACACATAAAACGAAAGCTTCTTATCTCACATTAAGCTTGAGGTACATGCTCCTCGGGGTACAACTAGGAGTCCACATTATTCTGAAGATATGTATGATGTCCCTTGACTCACAATGGGCTATTCTCCAACCAAAGCGTTTTTATCAAGCAATCCAAACTATCATGCCAATGTACCATTTAAGACATATGTCTGATGCCAGTTATATCGTGGATATTCAAAGTATGGGATAGAAGTTAACATTCTCTTATAAGGCTAGTTAAATGAAGGGAGTGCATGGGATTTAAAAGTTGGTGCATTAGGTTTCTTATAATTCAACCATGATTGAGCTTTATATCACTTGATATCCTTCCTCCATGGATGACAATGATCTGTCTGATAACTATTTGGGGAAGTCATCACTTCTTGTGTGTTTGGATATATAGTTGTCATGGTCGTGATAGAGAAGGGGCAATCGTCGTTCTGCTAGATTCACTACATGGAGAAAGTCATCACTTCTTCTGTGTTTGGACGTATAGTTATCAGGGTCATCATAGAAAAGTGGCAATATTTGGTGGGAACCATCATCATTTAAGTGGATTACCCACAATACCATATCGAGGATCTTATGAAATCCAACAATATAATGGAAATTTTAAATATTACACTTTAGGAAAAATCATCTAGTAGAAGCCAAAATTGTTCTCATTAAATCCTTCCATGTTCGGGAGGAATACGATGAGAAAGCAATTTTAAATTTTTAAATTTAAAAAATATTTAAACTTCTGCATCGAAAAACTCCACCCGACAACCTTTTAATGTACTAGCAAGATATTCATGTCCAAAACCAAGTGATGGGAAATTGCATTTGACATTATTAACTGAAAAGAAGAAGGAACCTCATTATTCTAAGTAGTTATCACCAGGTGATTGATTGCGAGAAACATTAACATGCTCAAATACTTGTGAACAATTACTTGCGAAATTTGCTGTTTGCAAAAAAAAATCATTCATATTTTTCTTATCAACAAGGAATTCTCTCAAAAGTTCCAGTCAATCTGCTTTTTTCTTCTATTCAAATGCTAATACTACAGACGGGAAGTTATATGATGCCATTTAGATATACTAATGAGAAAATATTGATTAAAAATATTTGTCACAGGCGATGTTTTCAAAGATCTTGTTGGAAGTGCATACTACGTGGCTCCTGAAGTTTTGCGACACAATTATGGACCAGAAGCTGACATTTGGAGTGCTGGAGTTATTCTCTACATTCTTCTTTCTGGTGTACCTCCATTTTGGGCTGGTATGGTACTCCCAATGAAGTTCCATTTTGAACTATTATTTTAAAAAAGATTTCTGAAATGATATTGATGTGTTTTTAGAAGCTTATCCCATGTGCATGCAGAGAATGAGCAGGGTATCTTTGATGCCATCTTACGTGGACATATTGATTTTTCATCTGATCCTTGGCCTTCTATATCAAGTGGTGCGAAAGAGCTTGTGAAAAAGATGCTACATCCGGATCCTAAACAACGGTTGACAGCAGTAGAAATTTTGAGTAAGAATTTACAAATAAGATTTTAATTTTTAAATTAATTATTTCAAACGATTATGTGGCGGTCCATGTAATTTTTCTTCCTGTCATAATTGGTAACAGATGATGTACGTCTAAGGTCTGAATTCTTTTTATCTTTTGTGGTAGTTGGCGTATGATTAACATATTCCAGAAATAAAGTAGCTTCGATGGTACACAAGATATTATCTTTTTATGACTTATGAAAGGTTCAATGCTTGATCTCATATTCATTCTTATTCCCAATCTAAGAATAAGTAATATTCTAGTTACATATATGCTAGTCGCTCTTCATTATCGTGATATCCCGAGAATTGGGGAGGTGCACATGCAACAGAATGAGAACAGGATCGAGTAAAAATTACGTACTAACAATTTTATATCATCCTGTGCGTATTGCCACTTAACTTCATCAGCAAATGTATTATAGAAAAGGAAACTTTAACAGGATTTGTATTTCGAATCAACTTTCTAAAAAGCTCATTCTTGTATATTGCGAGGCTTTTAAAAAATCCTGTTATTTAATAGTTTAGAATGGCATACATCAAACGACTGACAGTGAGAAGTTATCTTTTCAAGCAAAACATATTGCCAGGAAATGATTCGAGTTTTCTAACTATTCACTGTAAAATGTAAATATTGTAAGATAAATTTTGTTTTGGAAACAAACAGAACATCCGTGGGTTAGAAAAGATGGTGATGCACCTGATAAGCCGATTGATATCACAGTCTTGAGCAGGATGAAACAGTTCAGGGCTATGAATAAACTTAAGAAAGTAGCTTTGAAGGTACAAAATATTTATTACATTTTCTTTCTTACTGTAATAGCGTGTATGGGATCTATATTTGACCACTGTATAACACATGCAGGTTATCGCTGAAAATCTGTCAGAAGAAGAAATCATGGGATTGAAGGAGATGTTCAAATCCATAGACACAGATAATAGTGGAACAATCACCTTCGAAGAACTAAAAGCTGGTCTTCCTAAGCTTGGTAGTCGACTTTCAGAGACCGAAGTTAGACAACTAATGGAGGCGGTATGATCTGCTAAATGTTTTGTAGAGTTTGTTTTATGCTAACTTTAGACCTCTGAGATTAAGATTTTCAGAAAATGTTCCTTGTTTCTGGTGCAATCATGGGTCCACCACAAGTGTAAAAAATTACCAATGATGGTATATGGCTAACTGATCTGAAAGGGCTGCGAAGTCATAGATTCAGAGACATAAGAGAAGCATGTGCGGACGATCTATGATCTCTACTGAACTTTCTTCGATTTTTGAAAAAAAGAAAAAGAATATAGGTCACAACCATACTTGACTCTATCTTGTGAAATGTCTATTTACATGAGCACACATCATGCAATAGATGGATTTGTCACAAAACCCAATTATCCAGTTATTCAACCCTTCACTATTTTCTACACCTCGCGCAATCAGATGCAATCCAAAATTGGTAATATACCCAAACAAGGTATTGCACAATTATTAGGGTTGATTCAGTGTCCAACTATTTCCTTTAGTAAATAAATAGAGATCAATTATGGATCTCTAATTTTGACAATAGATCTAGTATTTTAATAAACAAAGGGTCTATAAAGAGCCAATCAAATAGGTTTGGTTGGGATTTGACCTTTATCTATTATTTCCTTCTTAATCCACCCCCTTAAAAATGGGCTAATCTGTAGAGAACAAATTATATTTCAATAGAAATTTGGAGTTTCACTTCTATATCTCATTCCTTTTTCCATTCTCTATGGGATCCGCTCCCTCCGTGTCCTCGTCTCCAATTGCGAAACTTGTCATGATTCCTCTCCTCTTACTTCTGAATTGCTGTTTGCATCCATTAATATTAGAGCATGGTAATTGAGTCATTCTCATCATCAAATTTTTATGCAACTCCTCATCTCTTAGGTGCAAGTTCAAAAGGTCTCAACGGTTAAATAATTAATCAAAATATTCAAAGAACCATGCCACTACTACCCTATCCTTCATTATCCCCCAACCCCGATCCATCTACTCCACCATTATTGACAACCATTCCACATCGTCCCTCATGTCTGCCATCCCTCGCTCTTATGATATTATTTATTCCCAACTACTTACTTCTCCTACAATACCTAACGCCCACCACCTTCGCGGACCCTCAATCTCACCACTTACATCCTTATCTCTTGTTGTTATCCCCAATGTTATTCATTATTCACATCCGTCACTTGCTATTTGTTGGATGTGTTCCCCTTTCTGTGGGAACCTAATAATATATAGGACATTGGTAGTTCTATTTGGAAAAGGAAAAATCAAGTTCTAATTGAAGGAGGAAATCGATTACCTTTTAGTAATAGGAGTCATCTTTTCTTAATCCTATTGGAAGTAGGAGTTCATGTTTCCTTATCTTATTATCTCCATAGAGTATAAAGGGTATGGAGTGCATACCAAGATCATCCCAACACAAGCTCTCCTAGCACAAGAAAGAAATAAGAGAGAGATAGGAAGAAGAAAGAAGGTCTGCGGTTGCTATGAAGTTTGGAGTGAGTAATCTTTGGAGCAATTCTTCTCCAGCATTATTCCCTACAGTTTGACGACGGATTTAACATTTTGTGATATTTCTCCTCTTTACTATTTTTCATTGTTTTGTGATTTGTAGCATCGTGTAGAGGGCCAGCCTTTTTTAAGCCCGTCACGGGAGATTACTTCGATTATAGTGCTTGGTTTTGGATTGCGATCAACCCCGTGTTTTTCCCCTCATATTAAGGGTTTTCCACGTTTAAAATTCTCCGTGCATCTGTGGTTCATTTTCTGTTGTTGAGATATTTTTCCGTAGTTATAGTGATATATCGTGTAGAATTCACTTATCAACTTTGGTAATTTTCGGCGATTCGATGTATACGGGGAATCTATTTCCAACAAGTGGTATCATAGCTAATATGGTTGATAAGATCTATTACAACACCAGTAGGATGATCAACCTGAATGAGACCAGTTGAGGGAAAAGATTGAATTGCATTATGAGAAGGCTTAGGGTTCTCTTATACAGAAGAGGAACCTATTGAGCAAATTACAAGAAGAAGAACAAAGAAATAGAAAATAAGGAAAACAATAGTAAAGATAACTAGTATCTCAACACTCCCTCTCAAGCTGGATAGTAGATATCGATTAGACTCTGCTTGGAGCAACATCTCTGATAAGGTCCTCTGACTAGGGCCTTTGTAAGTACATTTGTTGTCTGGTCTCCAGAGCTGACATGTGTAGCGACGATAAGACCCTTCTGTATCATGTCACGAGTGTAGTGACAATCCACCTCTATGTGCTTCGTCCTCTCATGAAAGGCTGGGTTGTTGTCAATGAAAAGAGAGGCATAATTATCACATTGGAGGTGCATAGGGAGAGGCACCTCTATAGTCAAGTCAGTAAGAACAGATCTGACCCGCATCATCTCGGTGATGGCCTGCGCCATGGCCCTGTATTCCGACTCAGCACTTGATCTGGAAATCGGAGTCTGCTTCTTATTCTTCCATGAAATAAGAGAATTCCCTACGAACACAGCAAAGCCTGATGTATACTTTCTATCCTTTGGATACCCAGCATAATCTGCATCTGCACATGTTGTAACTGAGAGAGATGTGCCACTGCTAAAAAGAAGTCCCATACCAGGTGAAGTCTTCAGATATCTCAGAATCATATGAACTGCATCCGTATGTGCCTGTCTGGGATGCTCCATAAACTAGCTCATTTTGCTCACAACAAAGGATATGTCGGGCCTAGTAATAGTCACATATAGTAGGTTGCCAACAAGCTCTCTGTACCTCCTCTTGTCGGCCTCCTCAGTATCATCATCATAGAGCTTCATGCTCGGGTCAATAGGAGTAGTAGTAGGTCTGCAATCTGCCAGCCTGTCTCTGAAAGAAGATTTGTAACGTACTTCCTCTGGGTCATCACAAGACCTCGCTGGTTCTTGGAAAACTCTAGTCCAAGGAAGTAACGTAGATGTCCAAGGTCCTTGGTCACAAAATGCTGACCTAGGAAGTCCTTGGCACCCTGAATGCCCTGCTCGTCATCTCCCATAACAATAATGTCATCAACGTAAACAAGAATGACAGTAGTACCTCTCTGGGTCTTCTGCACAAACAAGGAGTGATCGACAACCGATCTCACAAACCCATGCTGCTCTATCAAGTCCGAGGGCTTTTGGAATCATGCTCTTGGACTCTGCTTAAGGTCATAGATAGCCTTGTGTAGCCTGCAAACCTTCTGACACTCCCCCTCAGGCTTCAACGACAAACCCAGGTGGCTGCTTGCATGTAGACCTCCTCCTGTAGATCACCATAGAGGAAGGCATTCTTCACATCAAGCTGATACGAGGGCCAATCTCGTACTACATCAACATAAAGCAGAATACGCATAGTAGAATGTCTGGCAACTGGAGAGAAAGTATTATGATAGTCCACCCCATATGTATGGGTGAACCCATGTGCCACAAGTCTCGCCTTATAGCGATCCACGCTGCTATCCGCACGGTGTTTCACAGTGAACACCCATTTGCATCCCACAATAGATGCATCCACTGGAGCAGAAACAAGACTCCGCGTACCATGTGATTGTAGCGTATCCATCTCCTCCTCCATGGCTGACCTCCGTTGACTGTCCTTTAGAGTCTCTTGATATGTCCGTGGTATTTCCACAGTAGATAGTGTCAAGGTAAACCTCCTGAAATCCTCTAACAACCTGCTCAAGGAAACCTAGGCTGCAAGAGGATAAGTAGCACACTGTCGTTTCGGCTTTCGCAAAGCAATCGGTACATCAAGATCATCTGCCAAACCTGTGACCTGTGAGTTCCCCTCTTGAGAAGACACCTACTCATCCTGTATGGAATCATGCTGCACAGACAACTCAGTAGTGCCATCAATAGAAACAACGTGCTTAGTACATACCTGAGGTGTGCTGGATGATGGGCAAGACCTGTGAGCATGGGAAACCGAGCGAGGCCTGCGAGGAAAAACACATGGCAAAAACTGAGTCAGGGTAGGAGGTGGAGCCACAGGAGCATGTGGCAGTGGTGGTGTTGGTGGTGGCGGCTGAGGAGGTGGTGGTAGAGCAGGAGTAGAGGGAGGCGGGGGAACGACAATAAGAGGTGAAGATATGTAGATCTCATCATCAGAGTCAGATGGGACTAGTCTATCACCTGTAGGAGAAAAATACATAACAGACTCAAAGAAAGTGACGTCAACACTGACAAAGTACTTCCGCCTTAGCGGATCAAAGCAATGGTACCCCTTCTGGGTACGAGAGTAGCCAACAAATACACACTTGACAGTCTAGGAGAGAGCTTGTCCTGACCTGGAGAGATATCATGAACAAAAGCAACACATCCAAAGACACGAGGTGTAAGAGAGAAAAGATCCTTCTCAGGAAACGCAATCGAGAAAGGAATCTTCTCTCCCAACCCAGACAAGGGTATGCGGTTCACCAGATAGCAAGCTGTGAGGACAGCATCTCCCCAGTAGGCATGAGGAGCACGACTCGGTATCAACAAGGTTCTGGTCACATCAAGTAAGTGACGGTGTTTGCGCTCTGCAATACCGTTCTGCTGGGATGTATATGCACATGAGGTCTGGTGAACAATACCAAGAAATCTAAGAAACTCAGAAAGCTGCAAGGTGCAGAACTCCAAAGCGTTATCAGAACGAATATATTTGACATTGGCAAAAAAAATATTCTTTATCTCATTAATAAAATACTTGATCACAAATTCAGCCTCAGACTTATTCTTCAATAAAAAAGATCATGGGAAGTCTAGAAAAATCATCGACAACAACTAGATAAAAACGGTGTCCTTGGTAACACGACTCGGACCTCAAATATCTAAATGAAGGAGTTCAAATAATTGAGAACTGCTCCGACCCTGACAGGATGGAAAAGAGGAACGGTGATGCTTCCCAAGCTGACATGCCTCACACTGAAAGGAGGATCTCATAGAAATCTGAGGGAGAACATGACATATCTTCTGCAGAGGAAGGTGACCAAAACGAAGATGCCGCAGATATGGAGAGACTGGTCTAGTAGGTATAGTAAAAATACCAGCATGGGGAGGTTGGGCCAGTCTGTAGAGCCCCCGCTGCTCACGGTCGCATCCAATCACCCTGCCCGTGAGTATGTCCTGAAACACAAGAGACGAAGGGTCAAAGATGACACAACAATACAGATCCTTGGTGATCTGACTAATATAAAGTAAATTCATCTGAAAGGCAGGAGTATATAATATATTCTGAAGTTGCATAGACGATGTCAAATGCACCTCCCCCTATCCTGTAACAGGTAAGTGGTCGCCATTAGCAATGACAACCCATCTGTCAGGTGGTATAGTCCTGTAGGACCTCAGCTGCAATCTGTCTCCACACAAGTGGTGAGAAGCACCAGAATCCATAATCCATTCTGTCATGTCTGCATCAGTACTACTAGTAAAAGTGTTGGCGATACCTGAGGAACTCGAAGAGGCCGTGGCTATGGTATCAATAGTGGTGGTGACAGCAGTAGGAGTCATGATCTCTCGAATATGAGAGACAATATCATCTAGGCGAGGATTGTCCTGGGAAGCTGAAGTCTCTGAAGACACAATCCGCTCTGCTACTCGACCAGAAGCAGGATATCCATGCTTCTGGGAACATGTATCCTCTGTATGTCCTGGCTTACAACAATAGGTTCAAGGACTAAGCTGTCGTCCACCACCTCTGCCTCTAGGGGCCCGTCCTCTGGACTGGATCGTCCCACCTCGGCCACGAGAAGCGGCCATTGGTGAAGAGAGAAGAGAAGTGATTGTCGAAGGCATGATGATCCGGCTGAGACGACTATAGGCCTCCTCTATGGGAGGTATGGTAGTGCTAGTAAGAAGTTGAGTACGCACAGCATCATACTTTGTATCAAGTCCAGCCATGAAGACTCCAACCATCGTGGAGTTCCTGTACGTCTTCTATTGCTCAAAAGATGTCGTAATAGGCATGTAGCTATGATGCTTCTCAAACATGCCATGGATCGAAGAGTAGTAGACATGCAAAGGGCGACCATTCTGCTTGGCATTGTAGATATCAAACTTAAGTCGAAGAATCTTGGCCTCATTCCTCGCTTGAGCATAGGTAGATGCCAAATTGTCCCACATCGCCTTGACGGTGGGTTGATTCAGAATATCATTGGCTATCTCTGTGGTAAGCGTCCCACAAAGCCAAACACGTGCATACGCGTCATCTGGCTTCCAAGAAGCATTTGTCCCAGTCTTATCCGTTGGCTCTGGATCTGTCAGGATGTGCTCCTTGTTGTTGCACTGCATCAGGGTGAGAAACTGCATGGACCACAACTCGTAGTTGGTCCATCCATCTTAGCGATGGGAGCCGGGTCCTTGAAAGCTCCAGACGAAAAAATATCACCCTTGTTCTCTGACATGATGGAAAAACGACCAAACAACGGAACTCAATCGGGTAGTAGACCGATATGATCAAGTCTACACAACCATATGGAGGACTGGTTGTACGTGTAGACTCATACAACCATCCTCATCAATCGTTGCTGCTCGCTAGAGCCTAGTCAAAATCAGACTGATTTAATCCGCAGATCAAGTCACAAACGTGCGTGGAGATGCACGAGAGGGATTGCAACAACATGGGAGGGCTGTTAGGCGACCACCTCCGATCTTGATGGCCTAGAATGACCATGCGGCTGCCTGAACTGAGTTTCCAGCACCTCGTGCGGCGGCTGTGGAGAGCCGAGAGGGGCCTGGCTGCAACCTTAGGGCTCGACGATGGCATGGCAGCGTCCTGGGATTAGTTCCCTGCCCCCGCGCAACGGTTGGATGGCCTAGAGGCGACCTTGACAGAAGCCTTGAGGCCCGACGACAACCTGGGATGAAAGGTTGTTGACGCGGCGGCGCGGGGAAGGGCTATTGACGCGGTGGCGACACAGAGAGGAGGGGGGGGGGCGAGTAGGGTTAGGGTTAGGGTGGGATACGGGAACTCCGGTCTAGGACCATCGCTCCGATACCATGTTGAGGGAAAAGACTATCTAGATTTTGGGGAAATATTTGGAAGAGATCAACTATGGATCCTCAAAGCCGGAGAAAGCTGGAAGGTGTAAACACATTTCTTGAGAAGCGATTATGAACTTCATTAGTTTTTCTGGGGAGGGGAAGGGCTTCAGGAAGAGTAGGGCTAGGCCTGAGGTTCGTGCTTGGGTTAAGGGTGAGGGAGGGAGGTTCAACCGAGCGTGCCCTAGGGTTCTTTTATATAAGAGAGGAACCTATTGGGCAAATTACAAGAAGAACAAAGAAATAGAAAATAAGAAAAACGACAGTAAAGATAACTAATATCTTAACAGGACCAACTACAGTTTGTGGAAAAATAAGATGAAAGATCTTTTATATGTGAAGTTCATGCATCTTCCGATTTTCTCCACCCAAAAGCCCGATGCGAAATCAGATGAAGAGTGGGAGTTCGAACACGAACAAGTTTGCGGTTTTTTCAGATAATTTGTGAATGAAAATATCTACAACCACATCCAAGAAGAAAAGCATGCACAAAGTCTATGGTTGAAACTTGAGAGTTTGCATGCCTCCAAGACAAGAAGCAATAGGTTGTTTCTTCTCAAGAAACTTGTAAACTTGAGATTCAAGGAGGGAAGTTCCATGCTGGATTTTTTGAATGATTACCAAGGCGTAATTAGTCAGTTGACAAGCATGGGTATCAAGTTTGAGGAAGAAATTTTGAGCTTGTTATTACTTGTCACTTTACCCGTTTCTTAGGAAACGTTCAGAGTTCCGCTTACCAATTTTGTCACAAAAGGGAAGATCTCTTTGAAGACCGTGAAGTCAGCAATTCTCAATGAGGAGATACGCATGAAATCTCAAGGAAGCTCTTCGCATGTAGATGTTCTTGTCACGGAGAATAGGGGAGAAGCATATCCAAGAATGACGAGGAGAGAGACGGTATTAGAAGCAACAAGCTCCATATATCAGAACATGGAGTGTCATTATTGCAAGAAAAATGGCACATTAAGAAGTATTGCTTTCAGTTTAAGAGAGATAATAGGAATGGAGGCAGCAAATAAGAAAAGAAGAATGAACAGCTTGCTGTCGCCGCCCAACACGAATTCCTCATTGTTTGTGATGAGGAGATGGTGAATGTCGTCCATGATGGTACTTCTTGTCTTATTGACAGTGGCTCTACTCTTTATGTTGCTTCACGCAGGGAGTTCTTCTCAACGTATACCTCGGGTGATTTTGGCACATTGAAGATGGCACATTGAAGATGGTGAATGGTTCTGTATCCCTTGTTATTGACATTGGCAATGTCGTATTGCTAAATGACAATGGAGTTGCGCTTACGCTCAAGGATGTGAGATACACACCTCAATCTCTTCTCTGCAGGGAAGCTTGATGATGAAGGATACTAAAACACTTTTGGTAGCGGAGAGTGGAAGTTTAACTAGAGATCCTTAGTTGTTGCCCGTGGCATGAAATATAGCAACAACTTATATATCATTCATGCATCAGTTTCCAAAGATGTGGACATGTGACTGAAGATGCATAATCTGCTGAGTTGTGGCATCGATGATTGGGACACATGAGAGAGAAGTGATTCAAGTGCTTGGTGAAGAATAACTTGCTGACAGATGTGAAGAAATTCAAGTTGGAGAGATGTACACATTCCTTGGTTGGGAAGCAGACGAGAGTCTCCTTCAAGAGCTACCACCTCCGAGGAAGATGGATGCACTGGAGGTAGTACACACAGATGTTTGCGGTCCACTGAAAGTAAGCTCTCGGGGATGTGCACTTTACTTTGTTACATTCATTGATGATTTTTCCAGGAAAGTTTTAGTCTATACCTTGAAAAGGAAGGATCAAGTTCTTGGAGTTTTGAAGGATTTCATGAGGACAGTTTGGAAAGAAGTTGAAGTGCGTTCGCAATGACAACGATGGTGAGAATATTGGGCCATTTGATGAGTATTGCAGATCCCATGGTATCATGCACCAGAAGACTCCATCCAAGACGCCGCAGTTGAATGGTGTAACAGAGAGGATAAACATGACCTTGGTGGAGCGAGTTAGATGTCTCCTTTCCGAAGCTAAATTGTCTAATTCTTTTTGGTGTGAAGCTCTTTATACCATTTTGGATGGTGATGTTCCTAACATGATATGGCATGGAAAAGATGTCACATACAACCACTAACGGGTCTTGAGGTGTCGTGCATTTGTACATGTTCCCAAAGATGAGAGATCCAAGTTGAACGCCAAGACGAAGCAATGCATTTTCTTAGGATATGGCCAAGATGAGCTTGGCTATAGGTTGCATGATCTAGTTAAGAAGCTAGTCAAGAGTAGGGACGTTGTCTTCTATGAAGATCATACTATTGAGGACATCCAGAAGGACGATAAATGTTCTTCCTCACGCAACTATCAGCCAGATGACGTTGACCCAGTTACCCAGTTCCTTTGCAGAGTGCCCCACGCACAGTGTCAGGTGATGCAACTGAGCAGTTGCGGGATGGTATAGAAGAAGATGTGGATGTGCCTGAGGTATCCATTTCCAATGATGATGATGTAGATGCTGATACAGATGACAACCATGTTGATGATGGGTCTTTTTCAAAGGTACTGCCACAGCAGAGACCCACAGGGGAGAGACACCCCTTCACCAGGTATCCTACAAGTGAGTATATCTTGTTGACATATAGCGGAGAGCCAGAATGCTACGAAGAGGCTATGCATGGTGCAAAAAAAGAAAAGTGGGTTGAATTCATAAAAGAAGAGATGGAATCTCTTCATGACAACCACACGTTCGAGATTGTGAAGTTGCCTAAGGGCAAGAGGGTTTTGAAGAACAAGTGGGTTTATAAAATGGAGCATGATTAGTACTCTACAAACCTATGATACAAAGCCATGTTCGTTGTTAAGGGCTTCAATCAGAAGAAGGGGGTGAACTTTGAGGAGATATTCTCTCATGTAGTCAAGATGTCTTCCATCAGAGTGGTACTCAACTTGGCAGCGACCCTTGACCTAGAGGTTGAACATATGGACGTGAAGACATCCTTCCTCCATAGTGATCTTGAGGAGGAAATCTACATATTGTAACCTGAGGGCTTTACAATCAAAGGCAAGGACGACTATGTTTGCAGACTGAAGAAGATTGTATATGGATTGAAGTAAGCGTCCAGGCACTGGTACAAGAAGTTTGATTCGTTCATTGGGGAGCACGGTTACTCCAAGACTACTTCAGATCATTGTGTCTTCGTGAAGAATTCTCATATGATGATTTAATCATTTTGTTAGTTTATGTTGATGCCATGCTAATTGTAGGCAACAATGGAGGGAGAATTTTTGGCTTAAAGGAGTTGAGTAAGTCCTTTGCTATGAAGAACTTTGGTCATGCAAGTCAGATGTTGTGCATGAAGATTACTCGAGACAGGGGAGTAAGGAAACTTCAGCTTTCACAAGAGAAGTACATTGAGAATGTACTTCAAAGGTTCTTCATGGATAAGGTCAAGCCCTCTAGCACACCTTTGGGAGCATATTTCAAACTAAGTTTCAAGGAATGTCTAAAGACAACTGAGGAGAAGAAAGATATGGAGAAAATTCCCTATGCATCAGCCACAGCTAGTCTTACATATGCCATGGTTTGTATGAAGCTTGACATTGCTCATGCAGTTGGAGTTGTTAGTAGATACATCTCAAATCTTGGGAAACAACATTGAGAAGCAATCAAGTGGATCTTGATATATCTTCGAGGCACTAGCAACTACTCTCTTTGTTTTGGAGCAGAGAAACATATACTTTTTGACTATACAAATGCAGACATGGCACATGACATTCATGAACGAAGATCCATATTTGGATACTTGATGTCCTTTGCAGGTGACACAGTTTCTTGATAGTCCATACTTCAAAAGTGTGTGGTACTATCAACTACAGAGGTTGAATTTATTGCAGCTACATAGGCATGCAATGAGTTGCTATGGATGAAGAAATTCATGCAAGAACTTGGTTTTCATCAGAAAAAGTACGTGCTTTATTGTGACAGTCAGAGTACTATTCACCTTGGCAAGAATTCTACATTCCATGCAAGATCGAAGTACATCGATGCCGGATATCATTAGATACGTGATGTGTTAGAATCGAAGTGACTTGTACTTGACAAGATCCACACGGATGACAATGTTGCTAATATGATGACAAAGGCTTTTTCGCTTGGAAAGTTCGAGAGATGTTCCCTCGCATGTGTGATCGTTGGTGAGGGGGAGATTTGTTGGATGGGTTCCCCTCCTTGTTAGAATCTATTGTTGTAAAAATCCCCCGATTGGTCCGATTAGTGGGTCAGACTAGTCTAGTCGGTAGGGTGGCCGACCGAGTACTGACTAATTCCGACTAAGGCCAACTAGTCGATCAATTTTTGCTTGGAGATACCATATTTTTTTTATTTTTTAAAGCAAACTTATTCTAAAATGCTTAATGTTTTATTTAAATCAATTTCTTCTTTTCTTTCATTATGATAATATAAATACGTGCAAATCTATGTAAGTATATAAGAATATACATAAAAAAATGATTTATATATTTAAAATAATTAAAAAATTCAAAGCCGATTAAAGTCCGACTAAATCCGATTAGTCGTCCGACTGGCGATTAATCCTTAGTCAGTGACCCAAACGACCGAGTACCGACTACCGATTTTTGCAACCTTGTTGGAATCTAATCTATATATATGACATTGGTAGTCTTATTTGGAAAAGGAAAAATGAAGTTTTAATTGGAGGAGGAGATCAATTACCTTTTAGGAATAGGAGTCATCTTCCTAATCTTATTGGAAGTAGGAGTTCATGTTTCCTTATTTTCTCATCTCATGGAGTATAAATAGATGATATATGGTGCACACCAAGATCATCCCAACATAAGATCTTCTAGTGTTAGAATAATTATGTTATTTTAGTTTTTTAATTGTCCTGTTTCTATAATTTACCCATAGAGCTTTTCTCCTATATAAGAGAGCTCTAGGGTTTGATTAAAGATGATCTTGCTTATTCCCTTCAACATGGTATCAGAGCGACGGTCCTAGACCGGAGTTCTCGAAACCCTAACCCTAACCTACCCCACCCGCCGGCCTCTCTCCTTCCTCTTTCCGATCGGTGCCGCCACCCTCCCTCCGCCGCCGCGCGCGCGGCTGCGCCGCTCCTTGCGCGCCTCCCGCGCGTGTAGCCTCGCGCATGCCGTGTGCGTGAAGCCTCTTCCGCGAAGTCTCTTCACGCGCTAAGCCTCACGAAGTCCTGTGCGTCTTGCGCATCCTGTAGCGCATCCTTATTCTTGCGCGAGAAGTTCCTGTAGCGCACCTGCTGGAGCCCTGTTGCGCATCCTGTAGCGCATCCTGTAGCGTGTGCTGTGCTGGAACCCTGCGCGTGAATTGCCCGATACCCTGATGCCCTAGCGCGTGAAGTCAGTTCCTGCTGAAGCCTTGTGCGTGCCCTTCTGACTAAGGGTACGCGTGTGCTAGCGGCTCTTCTTGCGCACTCCCTAAACAGAGGTTTCGTCCGTGGTATGGAGGGCGTTGTTATTTGAGTCTACGTTCACAACGGCCTTCCTATATGTTCACGTAGACATTATTGTCTAGTTGTTTAACCCCAGTTGCAAATTATTGTTGTCATCATGTCAGACAACAAGGTAGATCTCCCGTCTCTGGGTGCCTTTAAAGGTCCAGCACCCGTTGTGAAAATGGATGGCACGAACTATGAACTGTGGGCCATGCAGTTCATGAGTCTTATGCAATGCAATGGCAAGAAGCACATCCTCACACAAGAGGAACCTGTTGAGAAGACTGGGGTTAACGCCTCATGGGAGGCGGACGATGCATATGCACATGTATGGTTATCAGGTACCGTGTTCATGGAGATAGCCAACTACATTCTGAGTCAACCCACTGCGAAGGCTATGTGGGATATCCTCGCTGCCACATATTCTCCGGCGAAGAACGAGTCCAAGATCTTGCAACTCCAGCATGACATCTTTACTATGAGACAGAACGACCGTCCTCTTCATACCCTGTATACCTCTCTGAGGGGTATGTTTGAGAAGCTTCACGGGTACATCCCATTGACAGCCACACCAGAGCAGTTGAAGGCATATAGGGACTCAGTGATGACAGGGGTATTTCTAGCCGCCCTTGATCAGGAATATGACGCCGCCAGAGCACAGATTCTTACAGATGCTACCATACCTCCTATGGAAGAGGCCTATCGCAGGTTGAGCAGACTCTCCATATCTCATGGCGGATCTCAGACGTCCTCTGCCATGGCAGCATCTCGTGGCAGGGGAGGATCTCCACAGTTTCGAGGTAGAGGTGGTCGTGGAAGAGGAGGAGTGTACAGACCTCCTCGACAGCCGTGCACTTACTGTCGCAGGCCTGGTCACACTGAGGAAACATGCTATTCTAAGCTTGGGTTTCCTCCTACTACAACACGTGTGGCGGAGCAGACTCAGCAGGATGGGGGTCCTTCCCATGTACCAGATCAGAGGTTCGAGGAGTTTATGGCGCGACTTAGAGAGATCATGCCAGATCAGGGGCAAGCAAGTACATCAGGACCTTCAGAGATAGCAGGTTCGGCATCAGCATCCACGTCAGGTACAACATATGCTCTCATTAGTTGTTACAGAGCAGATCTATCAGAATGAATCATGGATTCAGGAGCATCTCATCATTTATGTGGTGATAAAAAGCAATTGGATGTTTTTAATGCAACTCAGACTGGACGATCTGTGGTGATAGCTGATGGGACACACTCTCCCATTACTGGTCAGGGGGAGGTGCAGTTGACCCCTGCGATACGGCTTCAGAATGTTCTTTATGCTCCGGATTTTTCAATGAATTTACCGTCGATTAGTCAAATCACTAAAGATTTACGTCGTGCCATATTTGACCCATATGCTCTTGTGTTTCAGGACATCCTAACGGGCAGAGTGATTGGAACTGGCCGTGAGCAAGGGGGTCTCTATAGACTGGTGCAGTCTCCTTATACTGGTGTCTCTTCTGTTCGTGCTGGATCTGTCTCTCCTTACACATGGCATCTCCGCTTTGGTCATCTTCCATTGCAAAAGATGGTCCATATCCTTCCACAAATTTCTCCCAGGTCTACTTTTCAATGCGAGGCGTGCCAGCTTGGGAAACATCACCGGTCGTCGTTTCAGAGTCGTCTAGGTCCAAGTCGTCATGGTCTGTTTGAGTTACTTCACTATGATTAAAGATGATCTTGCTTATTCCCTTCAACATCTAGCACAAGAAAGAAATAAGAGAGAAAGGTAGGAAGAAGAAAGAAGGTCCGTGGTTGCCGTGAAGTTTGGAGAGAGTAATCTTTGGAGCAATTCTTCTCCAGCATTCTTTCTTACAGTTTGGTGACGGATTTATCATTTGGTGATATTTCTCCTCTATACTATTCTCCATTGTTTGATGCTTTGTAGCACCGTATAGAGGGCCGGTCTTTGTAAGCCCCTCATGGGAGATTACTTCGATTATAGAGCTTGGATTTGGGTTGCGCTCAATCCCATTGTTTTTTCCCTCATATTGAGGGTTTTCCACGTTAAAAATTTTCCGTGCATCTGTGGTTGATTTTCTGTGGTTGAGATATTTTTCGTAGTTGTAGTGATATATCGTGTAGGATCCGCTTAAAACTTTGGTAACTTTTCACGATTCGATCTATACGGGGAGTCCATTCTCAACACTATCAACGACACCACTTCCTCATCACATTCTCTGGCTACCTCCATTATAACTATTGCGAAGGAGCAATGCCTCTTGCATGTTGCGCGCATTGCCCTAGCTTCAGCCTAACAAGGGCTTCGTCACTGACCTTGTAAGACTAGAAGTAGTGATGCTGCTGTAATTATGGGAAATAAACCCTAGCAAGGATTGGTTCCTCATAGTCAAATATCCTCACACGCAGAGTAAGTAATGTTTGACTTGCGATAAATTTAAACTCCCACTTTCACATACGTAACAACATGGACTTTGTAGTGAATAAGATGAACTTAACGGTTGGAGTCTAGAATGATGAGTCTTTAGTAAATCACATCAATATTGATGACAATTCGATGTAGGCTCTTATAGAGGATAACAAGCACTAGGATGCAACCACTTGACCATAGAAATTTGCAAGGTTCACTGATAACTGGAAAACATCCTTAAAAGTACAAAGGATAACATATGGCATAGAAGTCAAAGCTTTAACCGTAAGGAGTTTAAATAGGCATTCCTAATACCGTCAAATATAGGTACAACGAGATCCTTGGGATGTGGGTTTTTGCCCCCACTTCAAACAGATGAAATCAAAAACTTTGTAACGAAAGATGAGGATCCAAGACACATTAAGACTCCCATATCTCATCATCAATTAAAGTTCGATAGAGGCTTTCATATTCTGCCCTGAAATCTTCCAAATTTCAATACATTATAACGAGTCTCTCTCTCACAAAGCGGAATATAACTCATACTCTTAATACAATCAGGGTTTTTCCCCGTGCATACATGGGTTTCTCTTTTTATATATACTCTATCATGTTGGAAAATGGGTCTCTCATTTAAAAACCTCAAAGAAAGGATCTTGTACTGATGGCCATGAACAAACGGGCTTGGAGCCAAATAAGTCCTTTTTGTTCAGGGACAAGGAACGGATTTCTTTTAATGATGTCAAACAAAGGAAGAACCACGCTTTACTCTCACACCCCTTCCGAATATTTGGTAGAAATATATCCGACCGAAGTTGGTGAAACAAATTCATCCTCTTGCACCTACTTAAATGGGAACTTGTATTCTTCACTCGATCCTTTCGATTTAGTGGAAACTAACCTAAATGAGGGGAATGCTTGACATTAGCTTGATCATATCCTTTTATCCAAAACAACCAACATTGAGTGAGTAGGTAAAGCAATAACACTTTCATTTTTTTAATTAGTCACATGCCATATACATATACACACTTAAATGGTCTGGTGGTAGTGCAGTGTGCCTACTACCAAAATGACCAAGGTTCAAATCCCCCTTGTAGGGGTTGCGTTACATAGTTGATAGCCAACACAAAAAAGTCAAATATTTCAACATAGATTTGAGCAATAATCCATATAGCCGATCCTACTTATAGAGTTATAGTGGGAGAAAGTACATGAAAAAACAGGACAATTTTTAGATCAGATTATTTAATAAAGTCATGAATATCTTGACTTATTTATCTTACTTTATACATAATGAGTTTAACACTTTTTTTTCACTTCCTCCCTTTTTCTTTTCTTTTATTTTTTCCTTGAATAAGCCTTCTATGGGCCTATATATGTTGAGACAGTTGTGTTGTTGGGCCTTTATAAGGGAGTTGTTTAGTCCCACATGAATGAGTGGTGGGACTTGGTCATATTGGCAGGGCTATATAAGGAGCCCCACACCACATGTAACCTTTGAGAGATTGCAATAGACGACCCACCCCTAGCGGCCTTCTCCCGTGGTTTCATCCCGCTCCTAACAAAGTAGAGTTCCATGTAAAGCTAGATGTTTATATTTGTTTCTGATTACCGGTTCGCTTCCGCTTATTATTTCAACATGGTATCAGAGCAAGTCGGTCTTGAATTTATTCAATCTTGGAGATTCAATATTATTTAGTTATTATGATTTTTGATCTCCAAGTTTGTTTTGTGTTTATTGTTCTTTCGTTCCCTAGAGATTGAATCGAGAAGTTGCTGATGTCCATTCTAGTGCAACGATGAGGTTGTAGATGATGGGTTTCGAAATCCCCTAGTGTGATCCTACCATGTCCGATCTCTCCAGGCATACACACACAAGGTGCACACTACCAACACCTCCAGTCCACGCATCTCCAATCTAGGCGTGTTCTCCTGGTACCTTAATCGTGAAGGCAGGCCCGCCCCTCCTACTCCAAGATCACCTCGTTAGGGTCGCTTTCCAGCAAAGCTATCGCTCTAGTTCGAAGCACCTCTAGCACCCTCCAGTTCGATTCAACAAGGTTGTCGAAACCCTACACGATGATGATCCATGTCGCACATGTTGCTACGTCGATGGTTTACAAACTGCGGGAAACTTATTTCAAAGAGAAGAAGTGCTAGGATCTTCGCATCTCCGTGCATTCCCGCAACCACTGCTCTGCTGCGCTCCTTGTCTACTCCCAACAATGGCGAGCGACGAGGACACCTTGCTCCACTCGAGCCCCCTCATGGTGCCTTGGCGGCAGCGAGACTCCAACTTCAGTGGTGACACCTTCACCTTCAACGACCATGCATGACTCCTCTTTCTGCGTGTTGGACGACGATGTCGACACATCCAAGAGAAGGCGGGTTCCCTGGATAGGAACCCTATTCGAGTGATTTTCAGAGGGGGAGGTTTGCTTTATTAAAAAAAGAATGTTTGATTAGGCCTGACGATCCTGTATAATCCAAAAAAGAAAATTAAAGAGGAAGAGGCCCTATATTGCTGCAACTTATGGCCCAATTAGGCTACGATTGTTTTTAAAAGTGACTAAGACCAACTAGTGAGCAAGCCTTTAGAACAACCAGTTGGGTCCATACAACTGAATCCTTTAAGAGGAGATCCCCCAATATGTGCCCACATGCATGCCTCACATGACTCCAGTCCAATCTCCTGTAAGAACATAATGTCTGCTCCCCCCTCTATCATATACCATCGGAGTATCCTCACATGGTCTCATTGATAAGGCCTTTTACGTTCCAAGAGACAACCTTCATTGGACCGTCAAGTAGGCATCCATCAGGGCATCTGTCACCTAGGCATTCAAACTAGAATTGGCCGCATCCCCATAAGACGTCCCGCATAGCAACTTTGTTTGCAAGAGAGGTCTTGGAGGGCACAAAGTCACTACATGCTTATGACCCCATGGACGAACTCTTTCGCATCAGAATAGAGGAAGCCTCGCGACTCTTAATTGATGAAGGTCGAAATACCATTGTCTCATATGATCGAGAGGGGGGATATTATTTGAGATGAATGGAGTACATTTGTGCAAACCCCATGGACTAGGGTGTTAGATCCTTATAGGTGACCCATCCCCCACCTCATCTTGTGAGGGGATGTCCTATGGAACATCTTGGGTCCTGAGTTCTAGCATGTCGTTGCATCCAACATCCTCCCACTTTGACTCCGAAGAAATGCAACTCCGAATATGCTGATGGTATCACATCCATGATCCTTGTAACTGTGGATAGGCATAGTACATAGCAATCCTCGTCAATTCCTCAAAGGAGAGGCTATGCTCCTCTCTCAACATAGTTCCCATCACGTAGGCATTCTTTAGGGCACGTATCACCCTAAACTCTAAACTGGAATATTGTTGATATGCCTTGAATCATGAATCGTCTGATCCAGGTTGAAGAACCTCTTATGCACCTCTCATGCCATATCAATGTATCATACCCCAACAAGACGTGGGTCAAAAATTTTTATAAGCATTTTTTTGTATTCGGATATATAGATCCGTTTATATCAGAAAACTGCATGTATGAGAGTAATATATAAACTCCCTTAAGGTTAGGGCTCTCTGTATACTCTGTACTCTCTTCTTTCTCCATAGTGAAACCGATTGCCACCATCCATAGACGCAAGGATGCAAAAATCGGTTCAGGCGGCCGTTTAAAAGGCCGTTTAAACTCATTCGGTCCTCGACCGACTGTATAACCTTTAATCGGCTATGTAAACGGTCAGACCGTTTAAACGGGTGTAATCGGCCGTTTACACGCCGTTTAAACGGCCGCGTTTTGCATTAAGGTTACATAAACCCTATGTTGATTATGCTATCTACTTTGACATGTCATATTTGGATGAAGAAGTCATTGAAATTGACAATATCTGATCAAAATTGTGGATATGTGATTATATTTTTAAAGTTCATTTATACTTTTTTATTAAATATATATATATGTAATATTTTTTATTAATTTAAAAATGTAAAACCGCATAGACCGTTTAATTTCCGTTTAAACTCCCGCATACCGTTTAAACAGTAATCAGTGACCCTACCGACTGTATACCGCATACCGTTTTTTGCAACCTTGCATAGACGTAACCCAGTTATGGGTGAACCTTGTAAATTCGTGCGTCTCCGTGCTTGCTTGATCTTGTTTGTGCATGTTTGCTTCCGTGATTCACAACAAAATTACTTTAAGTTGATTAAAGTATTCTGTGTGTTGAAGGGAAACAAGAGAATTGATTTATTATCAAACCCTAGAGCTCTCTTATATAGGAGAAAAGCTCTATGGATAAATTACAAAGACATGACTATAGAAATGAAACAAGATAGAAAGAACAAGAAAACACAAATATCTTAACACTCCCCCTCAAGCTGGAGCATATATATCTATCATGCTCAGCTTGGAACAACAATGATGAAAAGGACCTCTAGCCAGAGCCTTAGTAAACATATCTGCAATCTGATCTCCTGATGCAACATAAGATGTTGAAATAAGCCCCTTTTGGATCAAATCACGAGTGTAGTGACAATCTACCTCGATGTGCTTTGTCCTTTCATGAAATGCTAGATTATTAGATATAAATAAAGCTGCCTGATTATCACATTTGAGCTGCATAGGAAGAGGTACTTCAATCATTAAATCAGTTAGGACAGATTTGACCCACATCATCTCAGTACTACCTTGGGCCATAGCCCTATATTCTGATTCCGCACCCTTCCATGAGACTAGTGAGCTGCCAACAAACACAATAAAGCATGAAGTAGACTTCCTGTCATTAGGACATCCAGCATAATCAGCATCTGCACACCCTGTAACTGAGAGAGACGTATCTCTTCTAAATAGAAGACCTGCACCTGGAGATGACTTCAAGTATCTCAGAATCATGAATACTGCATCCATGTGGACCTGCTTGGGTTGCTCCATGGACTTACTTTACTCACAACAAAGGATATATCAGGCCTAGTAATAGTAACATACAATAATTTCCCTACCAGTTCTCTGTAGCGTCTCTTGTCCACCTCCTCAGATCCGTCATCATGAAGCTTCGCATTATGATTCATTGGGGTAGTAGCTGGTCTACATCCTATCATTCCTGTCTCAGATAGAAGATCAGTCACATATTTCCTTTGTGTCATAACCATACCCTGCTAGTTTCGTGCAAATTCCAGTCCAAGGAAGTAACGAAGCGTACCCAAGTCCTTGGTAACAAACTGATGTCCAAGGAAATCCTTTGTTGCTTGAATTCCCTGTGCGTCACTGCCAGTGACAATAATGTCATCAACATAAACCAAGATGACCACAATAACTCGCTGGTCTCTCTTTACAAAGATAGTATGATCTGCAGTAGATCTGACAAACCCCTTCCGTTCAATCAATTCTGAGAGCTTCTGAAACCAAGCCCTCGGACTCTGCTTAAGGCCATATATAGCCTTATGGAGACAGCATACCATACTGGACTCCCCCTCAACAACAAACCCAGGTGGCTGCTGCATGTAGACCTCTTCCTGCAAATCACCATACAAGAAAACATTCTTGACATCCAACTGAAAAGTGGCCAATCACTAACCACATCAACTGTAATGAGAATCCGCAAGGTAGAATGACACGCCACAGGAGAAAACGTGTCATGATAGTTCATCCCATATATCTGGGTGAACTCACGAGCAACCAACCTGGCCTTGTATCAGTCCACTGTAACATCAACACGTTGTTTCACCGTAAAAACCCATTTGCTACCAACGACAGATGCAACTGGTGGAGGGTTGACGACACTCCACACACCTCGTGATTGTAATGCTGCCATCTCTTCCTCCATAGCTAATCGCCACTGACTGCTCTGTAGGTCCTCCTGATACGATCGTGGAATCTGTACAGCGGACAAGCCTACAACAAAGTGCTGAAACTCCTTGGACAAACGCTCCAAGGAAACATAAGAACCAAAGTCCACCCCATATTTGGGGTTCATCGTATGTGCACTTCTGCCTTCGAAGTGCAATAGGGATATCCAGATCATCAATAGGAGTAGTAGAGATATCATCCACACCCTGTACCTCATTCTGTACATGCAAGTCACCCGTGCCATTAATAGAATTCAAATGCTCAGGACATACCTGGGGCGTGCTGGATGATGGAGGAGGCTCATGAGCATGGGGCCGTCGCTGGTAGACCTGTAGAAAGAAAGTAGGAGACGGTGGCGGTGGCAGCGGCGGTGGCGGTGTTGGTGTTGGTGGGGATGGAGTAGGACATGGCGATGACGGAGGATGCATATATAGATATCTTCTCCATCCTCTAAAGGAGCAAGCCTGTTATATGTGGGAGAAAATACACAATAGACTCAAAGAAGGTGACATCAGCACTGACATAGTATCTTCGTCGAACAGGGTCAAAACAACGATATCCTTTTTGGGTTTTGGAATACCCAACAAAGACACATTTGACAGATCTAGGAGAAAGCTTGTCAAGACTAGGATAGAGTTGATGAGCAAACACAACCGATCCTAAGACACGAGGCATAAGCGAGAAAGACCCTTCTCGGTAAACGCAATCGAGAACGGGACCTTTTCTCCTAACACTGAAGAAGGCATACAATTCATTAGATAACCAACAATTAGAACCACATCTCCCCAATAGGAATGAGGAGCACAACTCTGAATCAGGAGGGTTCTGGTAATATCCAAAAGATAGCGGTTTTTCCTTTCAGCCACCCCATTCTGTTGGGAGGTATAAGGACACGACGTGTGATGTACAATGCCATGAGACTTAAGAAATTGAGAGAGTTGAGTACTGCAGAATTCTAGAGCATTGTCAGAACGTATGTACTTGATTCTGGCAGAAAAAATGTTCTTCACTTCATTAATAAAAGACCGAATAACAGGACCAACATCAGACTTGTTCTTGAGAAGGAAAACAAACAACAACAAAATAAAATATGTGTCCCTGATGATCTGGGACACGACTAGGACCCCAAATATCGAAATGAAACAACTCAAACAGGCTATGACCACTTGGACCCTGATGACTCTGGAAAGTGGACCGATGATGCTTCCCAAGCTGGCAAGCCTTGCACTGAAAAGTGGAGCGAGGAGAAATCTGAGGAAGAACATGAATCAACTTTTGCAGAGGAAGGTGACCAAATCACATATGCCACATATACGGAGAAACAGATCCTGTTGGAGTATTTGATATATGCGTCACATGTATGGGAGATGGGTAAATGGATCTCTCCATGATCCATTTACCCCATCCAAGAATTTAGTCCCACATCTACCAGTGGTGGGACTTGGAGGCTCTGTGGAGGCTATATAAGGAGCCCCAAACCTCCTGTATCAGATGACAAAAAGCAATGAAGCATATGCCCCTTTGAGGGCTTCTCTCGTGGTTTCATCCCGCTCCTCACGGAGTAGGATTCCACGTAAAATCATGGTGTTCCATGTTTCATCTTTCTGTTCTTTATGCTCTGTTTATCATTCCGCTTCCGCTTCCTATTTTCTAATATGGTATCAGAGTGGGTTCGATTCTCGCGGATTTGTTCTTGAAAGTTTTCTCTGTTCGAGATTCTATCATCAGTTTTTTTGTCGATTGTTATTGAAGATAAACATTTGAAGATCATTGTATTGGTCAAGATTAAAATTCCAGGGTTCTGTTTTAGAATCCTATTTCTAGGGTTTGGCCCAAGAGCAGTTCTCGTACGCAGGAGATCAATACGGCGAAGCCCCCATGCCCTCCACGCATTCCACGGTTCTATGAACCCTAATCTCAACGCATCTCCAGGCAGGGGGGGCACAACTCCTATGCGCATGATCGCCAGCTCATGTTCTTCAGCCGTAACAAGCATTGGCGCACAAGCTGCAAGATCCAGATCGGGCTCAGGCTTATTCTGGTTGTGCGATCCTCCTTCAACGGCGTGCATGCGACCCCCTTCGCAAGCAAAGGCTCCAGACGGAGCCATTTCCTCCTCGCGGCCTCCACGACGCATCCCAGGTACGCATCCCAGCCCCATCGCGAGGCGGCGCTCCCCCTTCTCACACGCGAATCTCCAGCACACCTCGCTCTTCATCGCGCAACTGACTGCGTCGCCCCTGCACCATACCCATCAGCGGCGCACCCCTGCGAGGCTCCAACTCTAGGCTAGCGACGCTTCCACTCGCTAGCGGCAGCAGTAAAGGTTCTTGGCGGAGCCCTCTCCTCCAGGCGACGCCATTTCCAGCGGCGACGAGGCCACCGCCCTCCTCCCGATCTCTCTCCAGCAGAGCTCCTTGTGGTGTTCGGCTTCCCCGGCGGCGACCTCCAGGAGCTCCAGGCAGAGCGAGATGGCCTCTCATCCTCACAGCCGCATATGCGACAGGAAGACCTCACCGCCCCCTGCGGCGCACGGAGACCTCGCCACCCCTTACGCTGCTCAATCCACACCTCTTCTCTCGCGCTCCTGCGCATATCGTGGCACGCAGATGACCTCCCCATTGATCGAGGGCGGCGTGAATACGAGAAAGGGGTTCCCATTTGGAACTCTAAGTAGCCTTCGATGGGCTGATTGTTTAAAAAAAAGAGGGAGAGAGAGAAAGAAGATTGGGCCAAATAAATTTGTAAAAAAAAGGAGATAGGGTCTGGTTAAGAAAAGAAAAGAGGCTCAGCAAATAAAAAAAGGGGGAAAGGCCGATGTATTAAAAAAATTTTGCCGGGGTTGGGTCCTTTGGGTCGTGAAAACAGTTTCAAGGAAAAAAATTGAGTGTTTGTTTTGAAAAGGCGCGTACATCGAAAAAAAGCCGTACGCATGTATTTAAAAAAAATCTTGCAAAAATAAAAAAAGAAAAAAATTGCAAGAAAAGTCGAAAAAATGGATTGAATGGCTTAAAAAAATGATGATGAAAAGCGGATAAAAAATGTCAAACGACTTATAAAAAAAAAAAGATGAATGATTTGAAAAGCCAACAAATGTGTGAACGGCTTATTGCGCTTTTGGTTTATAACCCCATTATATTATCTTCTCCAACATTATCGATGTTCATTTTCCGACAAGTATGAGAGAAAGGGGGAGTATATGTAGAGTCACAGGTCTATTCTCCAGATACAGATATTCCAGACCAGCCGATTGTTTAGACTCTACAGTTTTGCAGATGAAGATTCTCCATGCGCAGTTTCAGAACTCGATGTTCAGATTCCGAATCCACAATTTGATGCGCAGGTTTCAGACTCGACGTCAGATGTTTCTGAGTCTCCAGTTTCAGACACGCACGAGTATGCGGTCTTCTTTTCAGATGTGCAGATGTTTGCCATCTTCAATTTTGTGGTCCCCATCCACTTGTGTTGTTTCGGCCAGAGTTTTCATGTGAGCCATAGGGACTCCAGAGTAGAGGACCATTCCCTATGCCATGTTGGTAAGGGTTTTCATGTGGCATCATAGGTACTCCAGAGTTGTATACCATTCTCTGTGCCAGATGGGAGAGACCCAGTTCTCCGACGAGGAGACTTTCAGACTCCATTCTCCAGCGACCGTGAACTCCGACGAGGATTGCACTTCCATGGCCTTTTCAGTTCAACCCTTTTCAGAGATGGAGCAGTTGTCCACATGTTGTGGCAGGCCAGAGTACTCCGACGAGGAGACTCATTTCCAGTTGCAGTGACTCTGACATGCGCAGTTCAGAGCACATGCTCTCCGACGAGGAGATTCAACAGACTCACACTCCAGCCCGTTTGTCCTCCTCACCTGCACGACATAAGAAGCAACGTCCTCGACAACAACAATTGTGCGCGTTGGGTTGATATTATCCGTAGTGTCCTATAGGTGAGTTGAGTTTCTGTCTGTTTGTCCAAGCTGAGCATTGCATGCTCTAGCTTGAGGGGGAGTGTTGGAGTATTTGATATATGCATCACATGTTATGGGAGATGGGTAAATGGATCTCTCTAGGATCCATTTACCCCATCCAAAAATTTAGTCTTACATCTACCAGTGGTGGGACTTGGAGGCTTTGTAGAGGCTATATAAGGAGCCCCAGACCTCCTGTATCAAATGAGAAAAAGTAATGAAGCATATGCCCTTTGAGGGCTTCTCCCGTGGTTTCATCCCGCTCCTCACGGAGTAAGGTTCCACGTAAAATCATGGCGTTCCATGTTTCATCTTTCTGTTCTTTATGCTCTGTTTATCATTCCGCTTCCGCTTCCTATTTTCTAACAAGTGTGTAGAGGAGATGAGACGCCAGCATACGGAGACTGCACAAGTCTGTAAAGCCCCCCTTGCTCACGACCACTTCCAATCACTTTGCTCGTAAGTATATCCTGAAACACGAGAGCAGATGGATCAAATATGGCACGACAATGTAAATCTTTGGTGATTTGACTAATTGATAATAAATTCATGGAAAATTCAGGAGCATAGAGAACATTAGGAAGTCGCAAGGTAGGAGTCAACTGCACCTCCCCCTGACCAGTGATGGGGGAATGTGTACCATTTGCTATCACAATTGATCGTCCAGACTGGACAGGATGAGAAACACTGAACTGACCTCTGTCACCGCATAGATGATGTGATGCACCTGAATCCATGATCCATTCTGACAAGTCCGCCCTGTAACAAGTAGGCATACACTGTACCTGATGTAGATGTTGATGCTGAGACTGAGGCAGCCACTTCTGAGGATCCTGAAGGTGAGCTAGTGGATCCAGATGTGCCAGGCACAATCTCTCTTAGTCGTGCTACGAGCTCATCAAACCTCTGATCATGTGCCGCCGCCTCCTCTACCACGGTTGGAGCTTCCTCGACCACGATATACTGTATGGCTGCCTCTACCACGTGAAGCCGCCATAGCTGAAGATGTCTGGTGCTGTAAGGCACTACTAGAAGATATGGACAATCTGCTCAATCTTCGATATGCCTCCTCCATCGGAGGTATGGTAGCATCAATGAGGATCTGGGTACGAGCTGCATCATACTCCGGATCCAGGGCTGCTAGAAATACCCCAGTCATCACGGAGTCTCTATATGCCTTGAGTTGCTCTGGTGTAGCAGTCAAAGGTATGTAACCATGTAGCTTCTCGAACATACCCCTCAGAGAAGTATAGAGGGTGTGAAGAGGGCGACTATTCTGCTTCGATGTGAAGATATTATGCTGGAGTTGGAGTATCTTAGACTCATTCTTTGCCGGAGAGTAAGTCACTACAAGAATGTCCCACATAGCCTTTGCAGTAGGCTGACTCAGTATATCATTAGCTATCTCCGTGGAAACGGTCCCAGATAGCTATACGCGAGCATACGCATCATCCGCCTCCCATGAGGCATTTGTCCCAGTCTTGTCACGTGGCTCCTCTGTTGTGAGGATGTGCTTCTTGCCATTACATTGCATCAAACTCATGAACTGCATGGCCCACAGTTCATAGTTGGTTCCATCCATTTTGACAATGGGTGCTGGACCTTTGAAGGCACCCAAGGATGGGACATCCACCTTGTTGTCGGACATGATGACAACAATCTCTATAGACTGGGATTACACCAAGCTTAGACAAGAATGTCTACTCGGACATATATGAAGGCGGTTGTAGGCGTAGACTCATACCACAACCCCTTCCATGCCTCGAAGGTTTCTTGGAAGAACTAGGCTGTGATGCTCACAGGCACATGGAGCACAAGTGCGCGGAGACGCTAGGTCGTGAGGCACACGAGAACAGATGTGTGCAGGCGCGCGACCCCGCGTGAGGAGCTAGGGCGCAGGAGGCCCTCGGCACGGACATGCGACAGCACATGCGTGCGAGGGCACGCGCGCGTGAGGCGCTAAGGCACGCAGGAGGCGCTAAGCACAACCACGCGACAGCGCAGGCGCGCGAGGGCACGCGAGTGTGAAGGCGCAGGTGTGTGAGACAGTGGGGCGCGGGGAGCACGAGGGTCGGAGTGTGCGGCGACGGCGGTGCGTGAGGCTTTTGGTGGGGACGAGGAATTAGGGCACATGCTCCGGTCTAGGACTGTCGCTTTGATACCATGTTGAAGGAAAACAAGAGAATTGATTTATTATCAAACCCTAGAGCTCTCTTATATAGGAGAAAAGCTCTATGGGTAATGTTGGAGTATTTGGTAGTGCACCTATTGAGTTGTAGCAGGGTAAATGGATCCTGGAGAAGATCCATTTACCCCATCTTGTGTTTAGTCCCATACCGCCCAATGGTGGGACTTGGAGGCTCTGAGAAGGCTATATAAGGAGCCCCAGACCTCCTGTACTCATTGAGAAAGTCAATAGACAAACACGCCCTGTTGAGGGCTTCTCCCGTGGTTTCATCCCGCTCCTCACGGAGTAGGGTTCCACGTAAAATCCCGCGTTCTTGTTCTTTATTATCTTTTTCATGTTTACGCTTCCGCATTCTATTTTTCTAACATGGTATCAGAGCGGGTCGATTCTCGAGGATTTTTTTCTTTGTAATTTTGTTTGTTCGAGATTCGAGATTTGTTCTAGGGTTTAATTTGAAACCCTAATTCTGTATATTTGGGAAGATTCAATATTCTGAAGAATTCGTTTATCACACGAGCGGTCATCTTCGGCAGAATCCATAACCCTAATTAGGGGTTTCTGCAACATCGAATCATCAACATCCGTGCAGCATCTTCGTACGACAACAGCACTACCATCCTATCAGCATCTTCATGTCCATCGCAAGGCGGCAACAACTCGTATGGCGCATCTCCAGGTCGCGCGCGCCCCCATGGCTGCACGCAACCGCCCTCTGCAGTGAAGCCCCGCACTGCGCAAGGCACTGGGCCCTTCGTGCCTTTGCGCACAACCCCAGGCGGCGCAAATCGGCCGCCTCAGCCCTCCCTCGCGCCCTCCAGATCTGCGGCGGTGCTTCCCCAAGTGGCACCCCATCTCCTCCAGCAGCAAGCGGCGAAGGCGAAGCGCCGCCGCACTCCATGCTTGTTTCCCCAAACCCCCTGGCGGTACCTTCTGGCACGACTCATCGCGCGCATCAGGTGCTCCAGGCGGCGCTCGCCGCTCCTCCATTCACCTCCTGCGGCGCACCCCCGATTACCAACAGGCACGTGATCCCCCGGCGCACCTCCTCCTTCTGGTGAGCGCGCGATACTCCAGCCGCAGAGGTTCCAACGACGCGCGTGATCGGTAGCAGCGGCGGCCAGAAGAAGATGCCCCATCAGGCGGCTCTGTGAGGAAATCCTAATCGGGAACCCTAGTCGTAAAAAAAAAGGTGGGGGGGGGGTCACTGTTTGGGCCCAGAAGTATGGGCCGAGTGTTATTAAAGAAAGGAGAGGGGGAGTGCCGTGTGGATTAAAAACAATTCTGTGATATGAGTAAAAAAAAGGAGGGGAAATGAAAAAAAAAAGAGAGAGAGAGGGCGAGTAAAAAAAAATCATGTACGTAAAATGAGAAAAAAAAGGAGAGGAGGAAAAGCCGTATAAAAAAATGTGAAACGGCTTTAAAAAAATGTGTTTAAAAAAATGTTTGTCAAAAGCCGAAAAAAAATGATGATGATTACAACGGCTTAAAAAAAATGAAAAAGACGAAGAAGAAAAGCCGCAAGTTCTTTTTGATGTTCATGTTTTATGTACCCCCTGTTTATCATTGTCTTCTCCCAACTTTGTCGATGACCATTTTCCGACAAGTATGGGAGAAAGGGGGAGTATTATGTAGAGTCATAGGTCTTCTCCAGATTTTAGAGACATCAGATTCGTCAGACCAGTTCAGATTTTCAGACTCTACAATTTTCAGATGAAAATTCTTCATGCGCAGTTCCAGACTCGACGTTCAGATTCCGAGTCCCAGTTTGATGCGCACGTTCAGACTCGACGATCATTGTTCCGAGTCTCCAGTTTCAGACACGCACGAGTTTGCGGTCATTGTTAGATGAGCATATGTTGCCATCATTTGTTTGAGGTCTCCATCATTCTTGTTGTTGTTCGGCCAGAGCTTTCATGTGAGCCATAGGGACTCCAGAGCAGAGGACCATTCCCTTGAGGACAAGGGTTTTCATGTGGTATCATAGGTACACCAGAGCAGTGCACCATTCTCTGAGCCAGATGGGAGAGATCCAGTTCTCCGACGAGGAGACTTCAGGTGCAGTTTCAGACTCGATGGTCAGATTCCGAGTCTTCAGTTGACTCACACTCCAGCCCGTTCGTCCTCTTCACCTGCACGGCATGAGAAGCAACGTCCTCGACTGCAGCATGTGCGCGTTGGGTTGATATTGTCCGTAGTGTCCTGTAGCGTGAGTTGAGTTCTTTCTGTTTGTTTGTCCAAGCTGAGCATTGCATGCTCCAGCTTGAGGGGGAGTGTTGGAGTATTTGGTAGTGCACCTATTGAGTTGTAGCAGGGTAAATGGATCCTGGAGAAGATCCATTTACCCCATCCTGTGTTTAGTCCCATACCGTCCAATGGTGGGACTTGGAGGCTCTGGGAAGGCTATATAAGGAGCCCCAGACCTCCTGTACTCATTGAGAAAGTCAATAGACAAACACGCCCTGTTGAGGGCTTCTCCCGTGGTTTCATCCCGCTCCTCACGGAGTAGGGTTCCACGTAAAATCCCGCGTTCTTGTTCTTTATTATCTTTTTCATGTTTACGCTTCCGCATTCTATTTTTCTAACAGGTAAATTACAAAGACATGACTATAGAAATGAAACAAGATAGAAAGAACAAGAAAACACAAATATCTTAACACTGTGCAACGACCGTAATTAGAGCTATGGAAAATTTTATAGATTCATTAGTTGGCCTGACATCTATTTGTATAAGGTATGTTTATAGCAGTTCGAAAATTAATGAACAAATTCTGAACATGGTAGGTTCTCTAAGAATCTGTTCGTATACACCCCCAGTAGTGGATGAGAATCCTAACATAGCAAATGTTGCAACATATTATTACTTTAAGATATTGTGCATGTTCTTAATTCAACTGACAACCACCACCACCACCAATCATTTTGGCTTTTCCCACTTCAAGTCGGATCAGGTATGTGGATTCTTTGCTTTAAAAAAATTGATTAGGGTTGTTCTTAGTTCATCTATATATATAGAAAACCTGAAGCATGAACCTGCGTCATTACATACTTCAGTGTTCAGAACTGGTGTTTACTGAAAACCTCTTGGAAATTCAGTTTTGCTTGTGTTCTTTGACTTGCTGAATTTTGTTTATCTTTTTCCAGGCTGACGTTGATGGAAATGGGTCAATTGATTATATAGAGTTTATCACAGCAACTATGCACATGAATAGAATGGACAGGGAAGATCACTTGTACAAGGCGTTTGAGTATTTCGATGAGGACAAGAGCGGGTACACTTTAATATTTTGTGACGCTGGGTGTTCCCAACCGCATCAATTATGTTGGTTGTTAAGTGTCCTTTTGCCACATGCTTAGGTATATAACAATGGATGAGTTGGAGCAGGCCCTCAGGAAGTATAATATGGGCGATGAGAAAACTATAAAAGAGATAATTGCAGAAGTCGATACTGACAATGTGAGCTCTTCATTTGCTTTTTCTTCTTTCTTCTGCTGAACTCCTGATACCTGTATTTGGGATTTCTTCTGGCCTGGAATTAAACAGACACAAAATGCATTACAAATAAAAGAAATAAATATCTGGTTAGGGCATGTTTTAATAGAACAAGAAATCATAATTCCGGATGTACGAGTCTGATCAAACTTCCACATACCAGAGAGATATCTATTTTGTTGTCTCACACCCATGCGAAATAAATGCCAACACTGGGAAATGTTTTTTTTACAAATCTATGCTCAAAGAGACTTGTTTTGTTTCTCCTGTGAAGAGAATCTGACAAAATATCTTATCCGACATCGTTGTATGTTTAGCTGCATATAAATTGTTAAATAATAAAAGAACGTTTTATAAAGACACATTTTCTGTTAATGCAGTTCTGAATGCAATGCAATTGAGGGCCTTAAACCAGTAAAAATTGTATTTGGTTTATTTTTTCTTTATGCTGCAAGATCAATATTTTTGTCATCACCCCTCCTCTTTCTTGTGGATTTCTGCACCATTATGTACCGATAAAAAAATTATCAACCTAACACCCTTATGTTTAAAAACTGTAATTTCACATATGTTTGTTAACAGGATGGGAAGATCAATTATGACGAGTTTGTTGCCATGATGAGAAAGGGGAACCCAGAGATTGCCCCTATCAGACGACGTAAATAGTAATCGATCAGTTGTCACATTCTTCACCTTCTTCCTCCATAGAGAGGGCAAATTTATGTCTGTACTATTAGCTTCCTATTTATGGAGGAGTTACAATGGTGGATATGGATCAAACAAGCTTTGCCAGGGACCTGCCAATTGTGTTGTGTAAGCGACGATGCCATTTGAGTGATTTTCCCCCCTTCACGAGAGGTGTGCTTTTGAAGATCTTTGCATATGTATTCTTGTAAAAATATATAGCGCCTACATATGATAATTCATTTAGTTTGTACCTTAAGGTTTATATGGGATTTGGTGTTGCAGTGCAGTCTGTGCCATCATTTTTATAAATTTTCTTGTTGCTATTTCTTTCTTTCTTTCTTACTGATGCGGTCCTGTGTTTATTTATTTGCATTGAGTGTGCAATTTCCAGATTTGGTTACATCAGGTCATTCCAGCGATGCTGCAAGGCTGTCAGTGTGTCGCTTCTCACATCGGTCGGCATGATCCAAGCTGGCTGTCTCTTACTGCAGTGCACATGTAAGTGCTTGTTTTTGCAATCTAACGATTTTCTACTTGAAACTGAATGTTGGTAAAATCTTGAAAAAAATAACCCTGAACAACAAAAAAAGGCATTCCTGTCTGGAAACATATACCCTTCTTGCTGGTAAAAGACCAGCAGATTGAGGGGGTTGTCATAACCAAAGAAGATTTGGATCAAAATCCACCTTATGAATAATGAAAGCTCAACATACTAAGCATGCACGTCCCATTTGAACATCTGTAAACCTTTTCTTCCAGGTTCTCATGTATACATCCCTACAAATGTTGTATGTCACAGAATACTGTTTTCTACATGTAGGCATCTTTTGAGTATCAATTCTCCTTCACATATGTGTTCTTCTGTTCATATGACTTCAATATTTGGACTACATGCAATTTGTATACATGTGCTGACTTTGACCCATCCTAAAATCTGTAAAAGAGTTAAAACCTACTATCCACTAAAAAACCCAAACAAGCAAAAAAGGAGATTAACCATGACCTTGGTAAATCAATGCAGCAGCTCTAAACTTAGAACTTTCACTATTATTATGAGAATCATGGTTTTCTTGACATCAATAATTATAGATCATCAGTCAGTATTGTTAAAATAATTATGTTATTTTAGTTTTTAGTGGTCCTGTCTCTATAATTTACCCATAGAGCCTTTCTCCTATATAAGAGAGCTCTAGGGTTTGATTAATCTTATCTCGCTAATTCCCTTTCAACATGGTATCAGAGCGACGGTCCTAGACCGGAGTTCTCGAAACCCTAATCCTCCCCTACCCCACCCGCCGGCCTCACCTCCGATCGGCGCCGCCGCCTCTTCCACCGCGTGTACGTACACACGTCTTCCGTGGGTCGCGGCGGCGGCATGCCTCAGCCTCAGCCTCTCGTGCCCCGCCCGCGCGTGCGCTTGCTGAACACCGCATGCGCGTGCGCTTGCTGAACAACGCACACCACGCCTCTCCTGCGCGTGCGCGTGCTTCGCCGGGCTCTTCTGCGCACCTCTCCTCTCCTGCGCACAACGCCCTGTAGCGCGTGAGCCCCTCTGCGCATGGTCCTGATCTGCGCGCGCATCATCTTCAGCGCGACATCTTCTGTCGGCGTGATCCCTACACGCGCGTCAGGTGCGCGTGTCTGGGTTGTAGCCCCACCGGCTCACAGTAGAAGCCCTAGTCAGAGAAACACTCAAGGTATGGAGGGCGTTGTGGTTTGAGTCTACGTCCACAACGGCCTTCATAGATGTTCACGTAGACATCACGGTCTAGTCGAGTAACCCCAGTTGCAGAATATTGTTGTCATCATGTCAGACAACAAGGTCGATCTTCCGTCTCTGGGTGCCTTTAAAGGTCCAGCACCCGTTGTGAAAATGGATGGCACGAACTATGAACTGTGGGCCATGCAATTCATGAGTCTTATGCAATGCAATGGCAAGAAGCATATCCTCACGCAAGAGGAACCTGTTGAGAAGACTTGGGTTAATGCCTCATGGGAGGCTGACGATGCCTATGCACGTGTATGGTTATCGGGTACTGTATCCATGGAGATAGCCAACGACATTCTGAGTCAACCCACTGCGAAGGCCATGTGGGACATCTTAGCTGCCACTTATTCTCCGGCGAAGAACGAGTCCAAGATCTTACAACTCCAGCATGACATTTTCACCTCGAAGCAGAACGGGCGTCCTCTTCATACCCTGTACACCTCTCTGAGGGGTATGTTTGAGAAGCTACACGGGTACATTCCATTGACAGCCATACCAGAACAGCTAAAGGCATACATGGACTCAGTGATGACATGAGTATTTCTAGCAGCCCTTGATCAGGAGTATGATGCCGCCAGAGCGCAGATTCTTACAGAGGCCACCATACCTCCTATGGAAGAGGCTTAACGCAGGCTGAGTAGACTCTCCATATCTCAGGGTGGAGCTTAGACGCCCTCAGCCATGGCAGCATCTCGTGGCAGGGGAGGATATCCACAGTTTCGAGGTAGAGGTGGTCCTGGCAGAGGAGGAGGTAGCAGACCTCCACGACAGCCGTGCACTTACTGTCGCAGGACTGGACACACTAAGGGAACATGCTATTCTAAGCATGGATTTCCTACTACTACAGCACGTGTGGCGGAGCAGACTCAGCAGGATGTGGGTCCTTCCAATGTCCCGGATCAGAGGTTTGAGGAGTTAGTGGCGCTTCTTAGAGAGATCATGCCTTGTCAGGGGCCAGCAAGTACTTCAGGATCTTCAGAGATAGCCGGTTCAGCATCAGCATCCACGTCAGGTACAGCATATGCTCTTACTAGTTGTTACAGAGCAGATCTAGCAGAGTGGATCATGGATTCAGGAGCATCTCACCATTTATGTGGTGATAAAAATCAATTGGATGGTTTCAATGCAACTCAGACAGGCCGTTCTATGGTGATAGCTGACGGGACACACTCTCCCATTACTGGTCAGGGGGAGGTGCAGTTGACCCCTGCGATACGGCTCCAGAATGTTCTCTATGCTCCAGATTTTTCAATGAATTTATTGTCGATTAGTCAAATCACTAAAGATTTACATTGCCGTGCCATATTTGACCCATCTGCTCTTGTGTTTCAGGACATCCTTACGGGCAGGGTGATTGGAACTGGCCGTGAGCAAGGGGGTCTCTACAGACTGGTGCAGTCTCCTTACGCTGGTGTCTCTTCTGTGGAGAGCAGCTCCTCTGCTGGCCAGCAGAGTCTGCTGTACCACGTGGGCCGCTCGATCAAGATCGAGCGGTTCACACGAATTCAGGGTTAAAGTGGCCCTTTGCGTGTGAACCGCTCGATCATGATCGAGCGGCCCACGTGGTACAGCAGGCCTCTGCTGGGCAACAGAGGATCCTTGCTATCTTCTGTGAGTGCTGGATCTGTCTCTCCGTACACATGGCATCTCCACTTTGGTCATCTTCCGTTGCAAAAGATGGTCCATATCCTTCCACAGATTTCTCCCAGGTCTACTTTTCAATGCGAGGCGTGCCAGCTCGGAAAACATCACCGGTCGTCATTTCAGAGTCGTTTAGGTCCAAGTCGTCATGGTTTGTTTGATTTAATTCACTTTGATATTTGGGGTCCCAGTCGTGTCCCTGATCTTTAGGGGCACAGGTTTTATCTTGTTGCTGTCGATGACTGTTCTAGGTTATCTTGGGTCTTTTTGCTTAAGAATAAGTCTGATGCTGGACATGTTATTCAGTCTTTCATTATTGAAATAAAAAATATTTTCTCTGCTGTAGTGAAGTTCATACGGTCTGACAATGCTCTAGAATTGTGTAGTACTCCACTATCTAAATTCCTTATGTCTCATGGGATTGTGCATCAGACGTCTTGTGCATATACCTCCCAACAGAATGGGGTGGCTGAAAGGAAACATCGTCATTTGTTGGATATTACCAGAACCCTTTTGATTCAGAGCCGTGCCCCTCACTCCTATTGGGGGGATGCGGTTCTAACTGCCTGCTGTCTTGTTAACCGTATGCCTTCGTCAGTGTTAGGGGAGAAGATTCCGTTCTTGACTGCGTTTCCCGAGAAGGATCTTTTCTCTAACACCACATGTGTTTGGGTCTGTTGCATTTGTTCATTTCTTTTCTCCTTGTCTTGACAAGCTCTCTCCCAGAGCTGTCAAATGCGTCTTTGTGGGTTATTCCAAAACCCAGAAGGGATATCGGTGTTTTGATCCAGTTAGACGGAGGTACTATGTCAGTGCAGATGTCACCTTCTTTGAGTCCATTATGTATTTTTCTCCTACAGGTGACAGACTCACTCACTCAGAGGAAGGAGATGATATCTATGTGCCTCCTCCTCCTCCATCTGTTCCATGCTCTTCGCCACCACCACAGCCTACTCCACCACCACCATCGCCACCACCAGCTACTATTTTTTACTATCAGCGTCGACCCTCTGCTCATGTGCCTCCTCCATCATCCAGCACGCCTGAGGTATGTAATGATCATTTGAGTTCTACTGATGGCACAGGTGATTTGCATGCGCAGATGGATGTACAGGGTAATGATGGTACTTTCACTCCTCCAGTTGATGACCTACATATCCCTATTGCTCATAGACGGCAGAAGCGTGCGCGGACGATGAATCCCAAATATGGGATGGATTTTGCATCTCAGGCTTCGTTGGAGCGTTTGTCCCCGGACTTTCGCCGATTTGTTGTTGGGTTGTCGGCAGTAGACATCCCAAGGTCTTATCAGGAGGTCCTACAGAGCAGTCCGTGGCGTTTAGCTATGGAAGAGGAGATGGCGGCGTTGCAGTCACGTGGTACGTGGAGTGTTGTGCATCCTCCACCAGGTGCATCAATAGTCGGAAGCAAATGGGTTTTACTGTTAAGCATCGGGCGGATGGTACGGTTGATAAATACAAAGCCAGGTTGGTTGCTCGTGGATTCACCCAAACATATGGGGTGGACTATCAGGAGATGTTTTCTCCAGTAGCCCGTCATTCTAGCTTACGGATTCTCATTGCAGTTGCTGTTGTCCGTGACTGGCCCCTGTTTCAGTTAGATGTCAAGAACGCTTTCTTGTATGGTGACTTGCAGGAAGAGGTCTATATGCAGCAGCCACCAGGGTTTGCTGCTGAGGGGGAGTCCAGTATGGTGTACCGTCTTCATAAGGCCATATATGGCCTGAAGCAGAGTCCACGGGCTTGGTTTCAGAAGCTCTCGGAGTTGATTGAACGGAAGGGCTTCGTCAGATCTACAACAGATCATACTCTCTTTGTAAAGAGAGACCAGCGAGGTATTGTGATCATCTTAGTGTATGTTGATGATATTGTTATCACTGGTAGTAATGAGCAGGGCATTCAAGCAGCCAAGGATTTTCTTAGTGGGCAGTTTGTTACGAAGGATCTGGGTACACTTCGTTACTTTTTGGGATTGGAGTTTGCACGAAATGAGCAAGGCATGGTAATGACACAAAGGAAGTATGTTACTGATCTGTTATCTGAGACAGGAATGGCAGGATGTAGACCAGCTACTACTCCTATGGATCCTAATGTTAAACTTTATGATGATGACTCTGAGGAGGTGGACAAGAGACGATATAGAGAGCTCGTGGGGAAGTTGTTATATGTCACTATTACCCGACCAGATATATCCTTTGCTGTTAGTAGGGTAAGTCAATTTATGGAGCAACCCAGACAGGCTCACATGAATGTTGTTTTTATGATCTTGAGATATCTGAAGCGTCTCCAGGTGCTGGTCTTCTGTTTAGAAAAGATACCTCTATATCTGTCACTGGTTGTGCTGATGCAGACTATGCTGGGTGCCCTAATGATAGAAAGTCTACTTCAAGCTTTATTGTATTTGTTGGTAGCTCACCAGTAGCTTGGAAAAGTAAGAAACAAACTGTCGTGGCTCGATCCAGTGCAGAGTCAGAATATAGGGCAATGGCCCAAGGTAGTGCTGAGATGATGTGGGTCAAATCTGTTTTGACTGATTTAACTATTGAAGTAACTCTTCCTATGCATCTTAAATGTGATAATCAGGCAGCCTTGTTCATAGCCAATAATCCAGCTTTCCATGAAAGGACAAAGCACATTGAAGTGGATTGTCATTATACACGGGACTTGATTCAAAAGGGGCTTATTTCAACTTCTTATGTATCATCAGGAGAGCAGATTGCAGACATGTTCACCAAGGCTCTTGCTAGAGGTCCTTTTCATCTATGTTGTTCCAAGCTGAGCATGTTAGATATATATGCTCCAGCTTGAGGGGGAGTGTTAAAATAATTATGTTATTTTAGTTTTTAATGGTCCTGTCTCTGTAATTTACCCATAGAACTTTTCTCCTATATAAGAGAGCTCTAGGGTTTGATTAATCTTATCTCGCTAATTCCCTTTCAACAAGTATGTATTGGTAGGCACAGAAGCTACCTTTTATGTTACAAATAGTAAATTCAAGTGGCTTTATATTAAGGTTGTTACATAATCATGAAAAACACAGGACATGCGTGTAACATATGAAGTTTATAGTGGTGTATAATAATTTTTTGTTTATTTCTACATTGCAATTTTGAGGTTTCAACCCTGTTCCTCTGGGTGTTGGAATTTTCTTTAATTTTTGGTAGTGTATGTAACAATATCAGTATCCACTTAAATGGTCTGGTGGTAGTGCAGTGTGCCTACCACCTAAAAGACCAGGGTTCAAATCCCCCCTTGTGGGGGTTGCGTTAGGTAGTCGACAGCCAGCATAAAAAATAGTCGAATCTTTCGACATGGATTTGAGCAAGAATCCATGCAGCCGACCCTACTTATAGTGGGAGAAGGCTCTGACATATTTTTATATGTAACTATATCAAGAATAAGAATTGGTGCAATAAAAGAGGTTCTTTCCTTGCAAAGCTACTAGCTTGGAATAGGTGTGAAGATTTTTATTCAGATTTGGCAACAGATGAAACCAGTTAGGGACAATAATCATAGGTGTGAAAAGTGGTTAAGAAATGCTTTATCACATATACCCACTCTTATGTTTGTTACCGGACTTGACGTTTATGGGCCTGTTTGGTTGTCGATTAACTCTGCTACCCACGATGTACCATCCGTTTAATTACGGGTTACAGCTTTCACCCCTGCATTCTTGGTTGGAGTTAGTTGTATGGTCTTAGATTTTTCTTTGTTATAATATTTTCAAACACCTGCAAATAAAAATGTCAATGCCAAAAACATACTAAAATAATAAAATAGTTATATAACATATGAACAGTATGGCATTACATGTTTACCATTCCAACCTTCCTCACCATCCAAAACGGATGTTATTCACAAAGGTAGCGTTTTGGTTCGCGGGTTACCTGCAGGTTAGAGGAGTTTACCCCCTTAACCCACATCCCCCTCTCTCCCCGTGAACCCCACTTTATTCTTTTTTTAAAAAATTAAATAAATCAAATTTACATCATCAATCCTATCAAAAAATAATATATTATACCATCATATCATATAAAAATTACAAACTACTCCACTTCTACTCCTTTTTTCAAACTTCAATACAATCACATCACAATAGCTACTCACTTTTTCAAATTCCAATACAATTATATCACCCCAAACCTACTTCTAACCCACCGCCAGTTTAACCCTCTATCCAAACATCAAAACATAAAAACGGGTTACCCTCTACCAGTTTAACCCGCCTTAACCCGCCAACCAAACGCACCCAAAAGGTTTATCCATCAAACTAATCCGATAACCCAACCCAACCTAACCCAGTTAAGAAATCTAGTTAGATGGTTCCTACTCTTAGGGTTCGTTTGGTTGCATGGTTGGGCAGGGTTGGGTTGGGTTGGGTACTATTCACAGGGGTACCCCCTCCTCACAGTTTACTATTCACCCAGCCCTGTGAATAGTACCCAACCCTGCCCAACCCTGTAACCAAACGTACCCTTAGACACTTGACTTTGTTTTGGATGTTCTCATATGAACAAACCTTAAACAACTAGCTTATGTTGCTAGGGGTAATTTGATCTAGCTTAGGTCATGCCCCAAAAGTTTGATTTTAGATGTTATTCCAGGTTGAGAGATAATGCATAAGCGAGGTTTATCTCTCATTTTTATTTGGTTGATTTGAGGGTTTAAGATAAGATAAATGTTGTAGGGAGAGAGATAGTCATAATGGATGATGTAATCACGACGTGATCACTTATATTGAGATAAAGTTCCTTTATCCATGATAAGTTGGCGACATTCCACATCCAATGGTCTAAAGGTTATTTCTATTTAGATAATACGTCTAGAATCGCCTTTGATTTTGATTGAAAAAGTACTTTTGTGATTCTCTTCGTATACTATTTTTTACCGTTTCTAAAACTTAAAAGGAAATGTTTATTGGACTATTGGATCCTTTCACTCCTTCGAGGGTCTCCTCCCTTCTTTCACTATGTTCCGAAGAGTAACTAAGATCAATTCAGTCACATTCTCATGTTCCAATTGAACACTTTCCATTTTGAATAATGATAAAAAAAGAATATTATTCTTTTTACCAAATATACACAAGATAAACCACGATCTTAGAATAAGAACAAGGTATCTTTCGTGATCAATCCCCTTGCACCCAGTCTTCAAGAATTAGAAAGATCATGATCCCTGAAAAGTTAAGTCAAATAAACATTTCAAAGGTGCTTGACAATCCATTCTAAACCTAAGACTCAAATATCCTTTTCTAAATTTCGAATCCACATTAAATTTTCACTTATATCGCATTCAATTTAAGAATGAATTGCTTCTTGGTCTTACATGATCCGAGCTCCAAGTCAGTTATAACCAAGTCATGTTTTATTGGATCAGGATCTTGAGATTCATTAATCTCAAGGATATTACAATATAACAATCTTAAGAGAAGTTCGTCGCGAACTTTTAAGATGAAACCCCTTTAGGATAACTATCTTTAAGAGATACAAACACAAGGTTCAAGAACCTATCTCCAAACAACCCTGATATCATTTCCGCGGCTTTTCCTCAAGATCCGAACCCGATTAACCAAGGGTCCGTTCGATAAAGAAAACGTCAAGAATAAGATTTCTGGTAAACTAATCCAATCGGGAATCTCTCACCCGTCTCAATCGGTTACGCATACTTGTGGACTTTATTACATGTGCTACTTTTCCTTCCTCCTTTTTTTAAAAAGGATATGCAATATTTGCACTTTTAACTACATCAAACCTTTCACACTGAAGAAGTGTTTGCGCTTAGAAAAGCAATGAGAATTTTTCATGGTTACATGGAACAGAATGGAAATGATTTTCTCTTCTTATTTGATTCTGTGCCCCCCACGAGAAAATACAAAAAAAAAAAATAAATTATGTTTTTGTTTCGATTGGTTGATTGTCATATTCAATTGCAGATTCTTTTCAGATAACTCCAGTTATTCAGTAAACCTGGAGAGACTAGATTTACAAATAGAGTTCATGCATCAGCTTGTGAGAATTGAACCTAGTTCTTTCCGATTAAAGTCAGGTGTCAAGACTGGCTGAGCTATCTCTTTATAGCTAATTGTAGAATTTTTTGTTATCCGGTAAAAAGTAGTGCGAGTAACTCATTAGTAATTAGTGGAAGATGAAGAAGAATACAAGAAAGTCAAGAGGACATAACAATAACATGCATGTCCATTTCCAGTCGAGATGTAAAATAAAAACATTCTAGAAGTACCTTAGGGCTCGTTTGGTTGTCGGGTTACTCCGGGGTAACGTGAGGGAGGGTAATTCATTTTTGTGTTTTGATGTTTGAATAGAGGGTTTTGAGTTGAGATGGTTTGTTGTGATGTGATTGTATTGAAGTTTGCAAAAGTGAGTAGTTATTGTGATGTGATTTGTATTGAAGTTTCGAAAGTGAACAGAAGTTGAGTATTTTATAATTTTTAGATGATATGATAGTATAATATATTTTTTTGATGAAATAGATGAAAGCGAAATGATTTATTTAATCTATTAAAAATGAGAGGAAGAACGAACCCACATGAAAGAGAAAGTATGAGTTTTGAGCCCCTCCCCCCCCACCTGAACAAGTTCTTAGTGGACAACATACTTTTCCAAAAGTTTCCAGCTTTGTGAAAGCTTTCCAAGAGCCCCCATGAACTTGTTGAGGGTGGTGCTTTCCTCCCACAGTATTGGACTATGCTTTGGAAAAGTAAAAATATTTATTATTCTCCCAATCGAGCAAATTTAGTCCTTCCAAATACAACCAAATGTTTCACTTTTTGAAAAGCAGTAGACGAATGACCAAAGCACACGTGCAAACTATGGAGAACATATGATTAACGTGGAAAAATCCACCAAGAGATGTTTCACTATGATAAAAACATGATGAAAACTGGAGTATATGGTATAGAAACCTAGGAGATGGACGAGGTTCTTGGATGACCCACACCGTACCTAATATATATATATATATATATATATATATATATATATATATATATATATGATTTTTATTCAGAGAGCACCGTGCCCATTTTAATGGAATGAGCCCATCTTCACAGCCGTTGGATTACCAATATCAATCCCTAAATTTTAGGATCACAATATTTGGTGTGTGTATATAAAAATGGTATTTCCAGACTTTCTAAAATTAGCGTTCGTTGATTTTTTTCGTATTGTGTTTGATATGGTCATTTCGAATACATTCTTATTGATCTCGCGCGATGACCAAGCTTCTGAAATTGCAGGAGATTCGTTCTTCGAAGGTATTTTTGTAGTTTTTTTTAATCAATCGTTCGTTCTAAAATTTATGTTTTTTCTTTTTTTTTTCTCGTGATTTGTCATTGCTGGTTCATATTATGATCTCAGTTTAATCTTTTGTTTTTATATTTTCGATTTCAGTTTCAAACGAGATGCTGGATTTGTCATTGGATTTGGATCATGAAATCTCATAAGCAATGACGAATGGTGATTCTTGGTTAGATTTGGATCGTGAGAACATCATATGAGAAGGACCGATGATGAATGGATTTCAATTGTATTTGGATCATGAAAGCAATATGATTGCTTAGAAGTTTACATCCACAAAACACGAGATTCTGTTGTTCCATCTTTTGAAAATGATATCATTAGATATAATCAGATATACTTTGTTTTAATATTAGTAAATTTTGTATTAATATCATTAACATGATGTATATATATAACAAGTAACTTGTTAAATTATGTAAAGAACTTATAGATCATCAATCTATTTGTAAGAACGATAAGTAACAACTTATATATTGTGCGTAACATCTGCAAATGGAATCAGTAACATATATACAATAGTGAAGTAAATAGTTGTTGCGAGATCGGTAATATCCAAACAACGGTTAGTAATTAACATTCATTTTATTATATGGTACATATTTCAGTAATATGAATACACTGGTCAAGTAAGTGCTTGTTGTGAAGTCAGTAAAACCATAACAAATGGTCAGTAATTTCCATATATGTTATTGCTTTGAACAGAATTTAATAATTAAGAGACAGTACTCAAGTAATATATATACAGTCTCAAGTAAATTTTTATTGTTGTTCAGTAATGTATATATCTATATATTATAGCACATGTTCAGTAATATTTATACAATTTTCAAGTAATGGCTATTATGAGATCAGTAACAATAAAATAATATCTTCAGTAACAATCAGAATAGGTTCAGTAATATGGACATTGTAATCAGTAAATATTGTATGGACTCTAATAATTATATAATCAGTAATTGATGTATGAATACTAGTAACTATAACTTTAGTAACAATTACAATGGATTCAGTAATTTAGAGACATTACTCAAGTAATATATATATACAGTCTCAAGTAAATTTTTGTTGTGAGATCAGTAACAATATTATGAGATCAGTAATAATAAAGTAATATCTTCAGTAACAATCAGAATGAGTTCAGTAATATGGACATTGTAATCAGTAAATATTGTATGGACTCTAGTAATTATATAATCGGTAATTGATTTATGGATACTAGTAACTATTAAGTATAACTTCAATAACTGATCATTCTGTAACTAAAATTTCAGTAACTAATCACATTGAGTTAGTAATATGGACATGAATATTCAGTAATTGTTCATATTAACATAATTATTTTATCTATTCAATTGTCTAGTACATATATATAAGTACTAAATAACTATAACTTCAGTAACATTCATAATGCATTCCGTAATATGCATATTTGTAATCGGTAATTATTGTATGAACATTAGTAACTGACGTAATCAATAATTATAATCAGTAATTTATCTTTTCTAATCTATACGTGGAATGATCATTCCATAAATAGACTATATGCCGACAATAATTTAAATGTGTATATTTTTTATCTTACTAAACCGATCACCTATTTTAAGGAAATGATTTAACTCGAATTCTTATAATGTTAATAATGCAAAGCACATTGTTATTACCAAAACCGTCCCCTTCCAAATATAACCAACACATATACGTGGCGAGCCCACGTTTGGTGCTCATTTCAACTCAAATGGGCACAGGGCTCTCTGGATAAGCCCTATATATATATGGCTTATCCAATGAGCCCTGTGCTCATTAACGTTTCAATGAGCACCCATTCTCGGCCATACACGTGTATTACCAATAACTATATTTCTAATTATAGGCTACCGCGTATTAAAAAAATATCCTATACTTCCTATTATATAACGTTCTTAAAAATTGGAAGACGGTTTTGGAAAGAAACGATTCAAATAAATGATTCCACGCAGATGATTAAGGATCCAAACGCTATGATAGTAATAAATATATTTCGGTCAAGTAAATGCTTATTGTGAGATCAGTAATATCAAGACAATGATCAGTAATTTGCATCCAAATAGTTACATTGTACAGAATTTAGCAATATGTATAAAATGGTCAAGTAAATGTGTGTTGTGAGATCAGTAATAACATAACAAATGGTTAGTAATGTCATTGCCTATGTAATGTGCATTGCATTAGCAAATAGTTACTTTCTTACTTGAGCAATGCCCATGACTTACTGAACATGACTTTGTTATTACTGATCTCATAGTAGCTATTACTTGAGAATCGTACACATATTACTGACCATTTGTTATGGTTTTACTGACTTTACAACAAGCACTTACTTGTCCATTGTGTATATATTACTGAAATCTGCACCATGTAATAAAATGAATGCAAATTACTGGTCGTTGTTTGGATATTACTGACTTCACAACAAGCACTTACTTGTCCATTGTGTATATATTACTGAATTATGCGCCATGTAATAAAATGAATGTATATTACTGACCGTTGTTAGGATATTACTGATCTTACAACAACCATTTACGTGATTATTGTCTCTAAATTACTGAATTCTATTCAAAGTAATAATATACAGAAATTACTGACCATTTGTTATGGTTTTACTGACTTCACAACAAGCACTTACTTGACCATTGTGTATATATTACTGAATTCTACACCATATAATAAAATGAATGTAAATTAATGACCGTTGTTTTGGATATCACTGATCTCGTAACAACCATTTACTTGATTATTGTATATATATTACTGACCTGAGCATTTGGATCTCGATTTTCTGTAAGAAATCATCGATTTAAATGTTTTCTTTTCAAAATGAACTTTCTATTTTTTAAGACGCGATATAATTGGAATACCACTTATTGTTAAATCGCTTTGCATATTAATCTCCTTCTAAAAACAACATCATTCGAAATAGGTAACCACTCAATTGGTAATACACGTGTGCCTACAAATGGTGCTCACCGAAACGCTAATGAGCCTTGTGCGCAATGGATAAAAATCCTATATATATAGGAAAGAGAAGCTACAACATGATGTAGCCAACCTTAGCTACATCATTGGTAATTTCGTCCTCTTTTTTTATTATTTTTTTTCAAAATTTCCACGATGATTTTTCACAACTATATCCTTCTAATATGTCATTCAAATTTCGTCAGAAACTGAAACTCCTACGGCCTCCATCCAGATAGTTATTTTTTAACGGTCACAGATTTGTTGTATTTTACCTGTTCTGGATGTAGGCCGTAGGAGTCTCTGTTTCTGATAAAATTTGAATGACATATTAGAGGGATATAGTTATGAAAATCCATCGTGGAAATTTTGAAAAAAAATAAAAAAGGATGAAATTACCCCTGATGTAGCTAAGGTTAGCTACATCATGATGTAGATTCCCTTTCCTCATACACATACACACACAGACACACACACACACACGGGAAAAATGTGGCTGCTCCCTGGGAGGAGCCAACAGAGCTACTCCCACCCCTATTTTTCCATTTTTTTATTTTTTGGAAAATAAAAATTTCTATATTCATCACTATATCCCTCTAACATTAAATTTCGTCAGAAACAGAAACTCCTACAGTCTCCATCCAAACATGGTCGATTTAAAAAATCCTACGACCGTTAAAAAATGACGTCCGGACGGAGGGCCTAGGAGTCTCTGTTTCTGACGAAATTTTAATAGAATGTTAGAGGGATATAGTGACGAATATATGAACTTTTATTTTCTAAAAAAATAAAAAATTTTGGAAAAAATAGGGGTGGGAGTAGCCCCGTTGGCTCGTCCAGGGAGCAGCCACATTTTCCCCTATATATATGGGAAAAATGGGGCTGCCCCATAGGGGCAGTCAACATGGCTTCCCTCACCCCATTTTTCGTAATTTTTTTTAGTTTTTGAGAAAAACATCACCATATATATTCATCCCTATATTCCTCCTATATACCATTCGAATTTCGTCAGAAACAGAGACTCCGACGGCCTCCATCTAGACATCATTTTTTTAACGGTCGCCATGGTGATATTTTTCAAAAAAATAAAAAAATGCTAAAAAATGAGGTGGGGCAGCCATGTTGGCTGCCCTAGGGGGCAACCCCATCAACCCCATATATATATTTGGGAAAAATGGGGCTGCTCCCACCCCTATTTTTTTTCTAATTTTTTTTTATTTTTTTGGAAAATAAAAAGTTCTATATCATCACTATATCCCTCTAACATTCTACTAAAATTTCGTCGGAAACAGAGACTCATAGGCCCTCCATCCGGACGTCATTTTTTTAACGGTCGCATGATTTTTCAAATCGACCATGTTTGGATAGAGGCCTTAGGAGTCTCTCTTTCTGACGAAATTTTAATAGAATGTTAGAGAGGTATAATTATGAATATACAAATTTTTATTTTCCAAAAAAAAAAAATTTGGGGGAAAATGGGGGTGGGAGCAGCCCGTTGGCTTCTCTCAGGGAGCAGCCACATTTTACCCTACATATATATATATATATATATATATATATATATATAGGAGAAACTTCAAATGAGGTGGTGTGTCACCACTTTTATGGTGAGCCATTAATCCCATCCGTTTATTTTTAATCAAATGACTGTCATTAATGATGTATTAATCCTATTATTTTAATGCTGAGAAACCCATTTTAGTCATTTTATCATATTCTAAAAAAAGAATGTGACAGCCTATATTATCTCCTTTTATTGCATTCCATATATTGAAAACCTAATCCGTATTTACGCAGGCAATGGAGGTGGCGGCGGCTCGTGGAGCGGGGACGTGCGGGGGCGCGTGGAGGTGGCCGTGAGGATGCTCGGCGGTCGCCGGCTCGAAGACGTGTGGAGCAGGCCAGTCACGACGTTGCGATGGAGGTCAGTCACGGCGCTGACGTGCGGGGAAGGTGGAGGAAGTCGGCGGGGCTGCGTGGCGGCGCACGGGGCCGCGCGGGTGCGAGGAGCGGGGCTCGTGGCGGTGCCGCGGCTAGGCGCGGCTGTGTGTCGACGGTGATGGCGCAGGAGGTCGATGCGGACGGCTCGCCGTGGGTCTGTCGGGTCGGAATGCCGCCTCGTGCGCGGTGTTTCGCGCGCGCTGGGGGGGTGCAGAAGTGGAGGACGCAGCCGGGCGGAGGGAGGCACAAACGGCAGCGGGCAGCGCCGCCAGGCACGGCGGGAGTCGAGGCGCTGCTCACGCCGTGGGCGTTCTTTTTAATTTTTTGTTTTTTCTTATGAACACTGATAAAAAAATGTTATTTTTTTATTTTTTTTAAACTGGAAATACAAACAGTGATACAAAAAAATTTGTTCTTATGTTGTTTTATATTTTTTATGTTTTCCTACAAAACAAAGGTGAGAAAAAAACAAATATGTTTTTTTAGTTTTCCTGCAAAATAAAGATTAGAGATGACAAAAAGTTTATTTTTTATTGTATCCTGCAAAAATCAATGTTAGAAAACAAGATACATTCTCTTTTTTTTTTACAAAATGTAGTTTTTTTACAAAGTTGGAATGTTTTATGCAAATATTGAATTTTTTTTACAATCTCATGTCAAATTTTTACTTGTTTCCAATAGCTAACAGTGTACTTATTGTTGCAGAACTCGACATAAATATTACAAAGTGATCAGATGATTTTACAATAGAGCGTCTAAATTTTACAAACTGATAAGACACTCTTATAAAGGATGGAGATTCAATTACATTATCGTATAATAATTTTACTTAACTGATATTCAGATTTACATATTTATGTACCTTTTTTACAAATCTCATTGTTTTTTCTCTATTTTGCAGGACTCAAAAACATGTATGGCAATTGAACTTTAACGCAATGGAAAACATGCATGAATTTTACAAAGAAGGGAGATTCAGTTACAAAGATTCACGGATTTTTTACAAAACAATCATACACAATTACAAAAAAGTTGCAGCTTACAAAGAGGAAAAATAATCTTACAAAAAACTCACTGAAATTACAAAATGAATGTACAAATTTACAAAATTTATACAACTATTTACAAAATGAAATTACAGTAATAAAATGAAATCATTAATGAAATTTTACAAAGACTATAATATTTTTTACAAACACTCGTTGTAATTTACAAAACTGTTGTTGATTTCAGATCGTTTGGAACAAACTCGGAAATTAATCAATAAAGGCATTTGTGAAAATACCAAATCGAGAAAAGCTTATAATGACAATTTGAAACTAATAAATGAAACTCAACATTAATGAAATCAATTTGACGAAAATACCCTTTTAGATGAGGTTTTTGATTCAACCGTCACCACAATTTCGGTGAGACCCCACCTCATTTGAAAGGGTCCCTATATATATATATATATAGGGAGAGTTACATGGTAAATGGATCCTATTCGGATCCTAGCCATCCATAACTATTCGGGACAACCAATATCCAATTACATAATGTATTCGGAAATGGATCGATTCTTCAAAACACATCTCAACGGAATGAAAGATAACTACATTTATTTCATTCCAGAAATAAAACAGGCTATGATTTGCCTCAATACGGCAAACATTCTGAAGGAAGATATCATTTAAAAGATCTCAAAAGAACACACCCAAATTGATGAAATTGACGAGAACATATAATAATCAATCATTTCAAGTAAATGTGATACCCAAACTCTACTTTAGCTGGAAATTACAAGTTCAATGGAAATAATCTGAATATGATTTGCATTGACAATCGATTCAAACGAAACAATCTACGAATCAACCATACAACATAAAGATTTGTAGGGGAAAAAATCCCAGAAAATTGTCGAGATTGAGCAGAAGTTGCTATGCTTTTTTGCTTCGAGTTATTGTTGCCACTTTAAAAGTTTGAGAGATGTTGCTCCTTCCCAAGTTTGGAGTGATTCTCATGTCGTTAATGGATGGGAGAACTGTTTGATAGATTCCAATCCATTTTGGGAACTTCATGGATGTTATTGTCCTTATAAAATTTTGGTTGACAATATTCATATATTTGATTTATAATCCCCAAATCCAAGCTTGATTGTAGAATCCAGTGATTCCTTGATTCTCTCTTGATTGATCGATGAGACTTCTTTAATTACATAAGGGATATTGGATGTGCTTGGATTCCCCATGAACTTTAAATAGGGAGGAAATGGTGAAAGTCAACACAAGTTCTCATAGCATAGGAAACCAGTCATGGAAAGAGTGAGAGGGAGAAGAAATGGAGTCCATCCATACTGCAACATAGTTTGGAGAGAACAGTCTTTACATTTTTTCTTACAGTTTGGATGAAAAGTTGCCAGCTTGACGATGTTTCTCAACTCTACTTTTAAACAGTATTTGGTGATCTGTATCATCTTATAGAGGGTTGGCTTTGTTTAAGCCCCTCGCGGGAGAGTAATTTGATTATAGTGTTTGATTTTGGGTTGGGATCAAAGCCATAATTCTCACCCTCGAGGTGGAGATTTTTCCACGTCGAAGTTCTCTTGTGCATCTACGGTTAATTTTGATTTTTGTGTACTTGAATTTTATTAATGATTGTAGTTGTCTTGGATTTTGCATATTATGTGTGCATGAATTGCATGTTTTTGGTACTCGGAGAATCTCCAAACCTCAAGCTTCTCATCTACTCTATCTCTAATCTCATCAATCAACACAATATCGATGTTAATTAACATGTATCAGTGTTATTTAAGTAAATAATGGCATAGCTTATCATATACCAACATTTAACGTCAAGAGAGGTTAACATGTCTCGGCATTTCTATAAACATCGAGTTTGATAGGTCCTGTCTCAACATTCTCTTAAAAATAAATGTCAGAGAACGGATGATTTTGTTGTAGTGATAGACAACTGGTTAGATAGTATACTTAGTAATTATGTGTGGTGCACGTCTAGAAGGAAATGTGCAATAGAATGACTAAAAATTAATTAATGATGTCCATGCATCTTTTTTTATCTAATTAACTTGTGGATATGTACTTTGGTACTCTGATAAGTGATAAGTTTGGACCTATACTATGATATGTTACTATACATGGAAGAGATTTACCATCTTTGGATGTTGTAAGAGATTGTACACTTTCGAGACATAAAGTGATTCCGTCTATTGATAATGGATTTTCTGCGGTCACAGCTCTTGCTATGCACCTTGCAGACCGTCCGATGGTCATCGGGATGGCCCTGATCACACACCTGATCTCCATAGGGTGCCATCAGACGGTCCACAAGGTGCATAGCAGGGACTGTGATCGCAGAGGATTTGTTCCCCTATCTACCCATCAAACTAGCTATCTATATACACTAAGACGCATGAGAAAATAGGAGAGGGGGCGGTAATATACTCTACTCTTGAATAGGAGGTATCGAGGGATAATTAACAAGGAAAATGACAATCTTTACTCTCCATAACTTAATTGATGGATTACACTTACTAGAGTAGAGTACAATAAATCGTCTTCATGATGCTTGTTTCTAGTCTTACTTATCTCTCTAACCCTTCTTTTGCATGCTTTATCTTTACAAATGCCATTACATGACTACTTGACGTGTATCGTTACTCTTAAGACTCCTTTAACTAGCTTGCCCCTTTAAGATTGACACCTATGATGGTGTCATCAACGACCTTTCTCAACGGTCCGCATAGACAGTTATGAAAGACGATATCTAGTTCACCATAGGATGATTTGCCCAAGAGGTCGCTTGCAATGATATGTGGACAGAAGAAGATGAAGGTGAAGATGATGGAATGTTTATGCTTCGACAACGAAGAAAACGAAGAGGATGACGAGGGCAGCACTCATTGTAGATTCGACTGAATTAGAGAATTTCCATCATTCTTGACTTTAAAAATTCATTTATTTTTCAAAGATCTTTTTCTGTGAATAATTTCACAAACTCAATGGTATAATTGGCACATGCCATACTTCATCTACATGGCCTTAATCCACTTTTTTTTATACATCTTGCATAGACTCTTCATAGTACTTTGGCTTGGCATGATATATCAAAAGAAAAAAAATCATATGCAATGTATCTAGTAGAGGGACGCCTTTCCCTTATAGAACATGGGGTTGGATCTATGTTAGAGGAAGAGACTTCCTCTAATTACCAGTAACAACATCTATGATGTTGACATCTTCTTCTTCAAGATCACGAGACTCCTCATGAACTTCATATTGATAGATCTAATAACCTAATAGATCTATTAACTTAATCAAAAATAGATTTAAGATACTAAATAGTGTTACCGGAGGCCATCGCAGCGGAAATGAAGTGATGAATGGGATTTCCTTCTCCTTCTCAACTCTTGCCTAACATGCTTGAGTAATGGATCCTCTTGCATTCATTAGTTGATGGAGAGGGGACCCAAATCCATATATTTATAATACATGATGGTTACCTATCCATTAAGGTAACCACCAAAAGGAACTTCTCAAGAGATGCATCCCTTCATTAATAATCATGAGCCACAAAATAAGAAACAAAAAATATGTTGGCAAATACCATATTTGATAGTTGCATACATAATATTTCTTACATTCTCCCACTTGGCTCATGTAACAAAATTGTTGCCTTACATTTGTCTAGTTAAACTCTATTAATATGAATCTTGACGGTAGATACCTTTAAAGCATATATATCCTTCCAAGCATTACAATACTAATAGTTTATTTAACATGACAAATCTTTTTGTGTCAATATCCATATATTAACACGTGTCCTTTCTTTATGTCTGTTCATTAACTGCATGCAACTGAAATATAACAGACAATAAACAAGTAGATCATTATACCAAACTTAAGGTGTACACACATGGATGTATTGATATTATTACAAGGTACTAGATAGGCCCATTTCAGTTACATGATTGATGAATACACTAGGCGGCAAACCCTTTGTCATAGGATCCGACAATCATGTACTTGGTACCTATATGTTCAATCAATACTAAATGATCTCTAACTTTCTCTTTAACAACAAGATATTTAATATCAATTCTCATTCCGGCACGCGTATACTTGTTGTTGTTGGCGAAAAATACGGCTGTAGAATTATCACAATGAATCTTTAATGGTCTTGAGATTGAATCCACTATCTTAAGACCCACAATAAAATTCTTTAGCCAAAGTGCTTGTGTAGTAGCCTCGTGACATGCTACGAATTCGGCTTCCAAGGTACTTGATGTGACAAGTGATTGTTTCACACTTCTCCATGAAATAGCACCTCCACAAGAAGAAAAATGTAACCAGAGGTAGATTTTCTATCCTCCTTACTTCATGCATAATCCGAATCCGAATAGCCAGTAACTTCTAGGAATCTGAATGCCGGTAGATTAGCATAAAATTCTTAGTTCCTTGCAAATATCGCAAGACCTTCTTTGCCGCTATCCAATGGTCCATGCCTGGATTGCTTTGATGTCTACCCAACATTCCAACTGCAAAACATATATCTGGTCTAGTGCATGTTTGGGCATACATTAAACTCCCAATGATAGATGTATATGGAATGTCCTTCATCTGTTCCTTTTCTAAATTATTTTGGGGACATTTGAATGAAATTTTTTTATCTCCTTTTACCATAGGTGCTGGAGTAGGAGAACAATATTTCATTCCAAATCTCTCTAATAATTTTTCAATATATGCCTTTTGAGACAATCCAAGTACTCTATGAGATCTGTCTCTATGAATTTCAATGCCAATGACATATTTAGCATCGCCCATATCTTTCATTTCAAAATTATTATAAAGGAACATCTTTGTATCTCGCAACATCCCAAGGTCATTACAAGCAAGTAAAATGTCGTCTACATAAAGGACTAGAAAAGCATATTTACTCCCACTCGTCTTAAGATATATACAATTATCAACAATGTTCTCAACAAAACCAAATGAAGTTATTGCATTGTTGAACTTAATGTACCATTGACGAGATGCTTGTTTTAGTCCATATATAGACTTCCTTAATTTACAAACCAAATGCTTATTATTATCTAAAATAAAACCCTCAGGTTGTCGCATGTAAACATGTTCATCCAAGTCTCCATTAAGAAAGGCTATTTTCGCATCCATTTGGTGTAACTCTAAATCATAATGAGCTACTAATGCCATGATTATTCGTAATGAGTCCTTTCGTGATACTGGAGCGAAAGTCTCATGGTAATCTATGCCCTCCTTTTGAGTGAAACCTTTAGCCACAAGTCTGGCTTTGTATCTCTCAATGTTACCTAATGAGTCTTTCTTAGTTTTAAAGACCCATTTGCATCCAATGGATTTCGCTCCTTTGGGTAGCTCTACCAAGTCCCATACTTGGTTTGCACTCATAGAATCCATCTCCTCCCTCATGGCATTATACCATTTAGTAGAATTAATTCCACTCATGGCTTGTGAAAATGATATTGGGTCCTCTGAAATTTTTGTGTCGTAGTCACATTCTTGTAGATATGTTATAAAATCTGATGAGATTGTAGATTTTACTACCCGACCAGATCTAGTTGTAACAACACCGTGTTGAACAGTTGGTGTTATTTCAACTTGATTTTCAGGTAGTGGAGGATTCACCATTGGTTCAACCAAAGGAATATCTTGGATTAAAGGAAAAACAATATCTTGATGTCGTGTCTCATCCATGATATCATGATGAATATTTTGCTCCTCCCTTTCTAGTGGTATAACAAGATCTGGTCATTCATCAAGTATGATGTCTTTAATTACCATCCTGCTCCCACTTTTCTCGCTATTTTCCAAAAATATAGCATTCCTTGATTCTACAATACTCGATTCCCTATTTGGACAATAGAATCTATAACCTTTAAAGCCTTCTGGATAACCAATGAAGTATCCACTTGTAGTCTTCATATCTAATTTTTTCTCATGTGGGTTATAGATTCTAATCTCAGCTTGACAACCCCAAATGTGTATGTGTTCCAATCTTGGTTTCCATCCCTTCCAAAGCTCAAATGGAGTGGATGGAACTGCTTTTGATGGAACTCTATTTAATATATATACAGCTGTCTTTAGAACTTCACTCCAAAAGGATAAAGGCAATGAGGAGTTACTCATCATACTTCGAACTATATCCATTAACGTACGATTCCGTCTTTCGGCAACACCGTTTTGATCCGGTTCACCGGGCATTGAAAATTGATGTTCAATGCCTTCATCCTTAAAAAATCGTGCAAATGATCCAAGTTTTTGTTCTCCTCCAACATACCTACCATAATACTCACCACCTCTATCTGGTCTCATAATTTTAATCTTCTTTTCTAACTGTCTCTCTACTTTTATTTGATAATCCTTAACAGCATTTATAGCTTCTGATTTTTCAAATAAAAGGTAAAGATACATGTAACTTGAGAAATCATCTATGAATGTGATGAAGTATTTTTGACCACTAAAATATTCCACAGGAAACGGACCGTATATGTCAGTATGTATAATTTCTAAAAGACTAGTACTTCTCCTTGATCCTTTAGCATGTTTGTTGGAATGTTTTCCCTTAATACATTCCACACAAACACTAGAATTAGTAAAATCTAGAGTATCAATTACTCCATCATTTACTAATTTCTTGATCCTTTTAATAGAGATGTGACCTAATCTTTTATGCCAAAGCATTGATGACCGATCACTAATACGTTTTCGCTTTTTACCAACAAGGAGATTATTTTCAAAATACGAATCTAAATGCATTTTGTACAAATTATCAACCAATTCACCTGTGCCAATTAACTTATCATTCTTGAACATTTGAAAAAGTAATTTATCAAATAAAAATCTGTATCCAAGTTTACAAAGTCTAGATATGAAAACCAAATTTCTAGAGAACTTGGGTACATAAAAAACATTTTCCAAATCAAAAACATAGCCAGATGGTAAAATGAGTCTTTGCGTTCCAATCGCTTCTACATTTGAAGACATGCGATTTCCCATAAACACGCTTTTCTCATTTTCCATTGGTCTCCTTGTGCTCAGAAAGCCTTTCATGGAGTTGGAAATATGGATTGAAGTACCATAGTCAATCCACCAAGTATTAATAGGAACATCAATGAAATTAGATTCATGACATACATGACATTCAAGAATCGAAACAGAATTTAGGATATTGAATTGAGTAGACATGAAAGCGGAACTATCTGCAATAATTTCATAACAAGACAACCACAATAATTAATAAGTCAAGTATAAAGCCTAATACAAAATATTAACTTATTTAATATTTTGAGAAATCAATGTACTATCATTACAATTCTTGCTGTGGCTAAAGAATTGTAATATACAATTGATTTTTCTTAATAAATAAGACAAATAAATTTTCCAATATTCATTAGAAATTCCGTACCTGTGGGCATTAGAATAACTAACAAAATAATTTATTTTTCTCATTCCAAAAAATGTTCAATTAACTCCATCACTTAATGTAAGTATTGGCATTGTTATCCTAGTGCTGTGGCTACTCTTGGATACTAACCAATAATTACTCATTACAAGAAATGATATGTACAATACGAACCGATCAGATGCTGTGGCTACTCCTCCCGATTCAATTATACACACTTATCTGAATAACTTTAAATGGAGTTAATCAAGCAATCTCGACTATGTAGATGCTATTTAATGTCATTAGTTCAAATAATTGAACTCTACCACTTAATGTAATTATTGATATTGTTATCGTAGATGCTGTGGCTACTCTAAGATAACTAGTCAATAATTACACTTTATCAAAATAAAATAATGTATAGGCATTGGCAGGATGCTGTGGCTATTCCTCCCAATTCAGTTATACAAATCATACCGAAATGACATCAAAAGGAGTTAACATATAACAAGCAATCAAAAGCGGAAAAAAAACATGGAATTATAATGAAAGCCACATAGCAAGTACCCACGTTTTTAATATGAATCAGAAAAGAAATCTCATGAGTGGTCCTGTAGGTTTGGATTAACACTTAAGAGTATACAAGGAACCAATGTACAAAAACTCTTAATTGTAATTGATTCGGTTACAACAAAATTAATAGAATAATAAAAAACTTGTTATTAAGCATGTAACTGATGTTTGTTAATCAACGTGTATGAAGTAGATAACAATATTAATCAAACAACCTAACAAAGGACCAACATACATCTTTTATAACCAAACACAGTATAGGTAGCCTTTAGCCTTTAGGAAGGAGAAATTAAAAAAAACATGTATGAATCTAAGCACATATATCAAAAAGCTCTGATTTAATAGATGGTATTAAAACTTGTATAAAAAACGTGCATCATGCTATTTAAAAAAAACTGTTTGATCGGCCATCTAGTACTTTGTGGCGTTGTGGCCCCATGGATAAGGCTCTTATCTCCCTGGCCCCATTCTGTTAGTATCAAAGTACTGAACGAATAATTGTTTGATTGGCCAAGATTACTCCATATCCATCGCATCATCAAAGGTCTCCCCACACGTCTCAGCCCTCAAATGCTGATGACAGAGGAGCGTTCCTATTCTCAAGGGCTATATTTCTATAGCAAATGGATCCGGGGACTTTCCACGGTGTCGAACACCGAATCGCTCCCATACCATGCTGCTTTAAAAAAAAACTCATCTTTTTCCAGAAAAGAGGTTGATGATATCGGATATTATGAATCAAAACTTGTCAATCTAATATTAAGACAGTGATCCTCCGGAAGCCAACCAACATCATGCGAATAAAAAAAAATCAAAAACGGATGCCAACATATAAATTAAAAGCAATCAAATACTTGTCAGAATGCCCAAGTTACAAGCCATATCTTTTAATGACAATAACTAAAGGAAACAAATGGACAAACAATCCGACAAAGTATATAAAAAAAACACGACAATGAGGACGTCGATTTCACGATACATAACTATAAAAAAACTTGTTCTTGAGTTTAAAGGGCTCTGATACCAATTGATAGATCTAATAACCTAATAGATCTATTAACTTAGTGATGAATACTCATTCATCACTCTTTATTATTATATTTTAGCTACAAAAACCTTTGCAAATGCATGTAGATATATGTAAATACAAATAATTACCAAAAGCATGCATTGTGTAAAAACCTATAATTAGCATGTTTTTGTGCAAAAATAAAAGAATAAAGATTAAAAAGAAAAAGAGGGAGATATTTAGAATAAATATTGAGCAACCTAACCCAAGGGAGGGCTCAGCATGGGCCTGACCGCATAAAAATCAAAGTAGAGAGAGATAGGGGCTCATGTGTAAATATTTATGTAAATAAATAAAAATATTTTCCTCACCAAAAATATGCTTGTAAATACTTGTACATATTTATAAATATAAAATCAAAAGAAAAAGTTAAAAATCAAAAAGAATTAAAACACCCCTTTTACCTTGTACATAAACCACATCTACATATTTATTTAGCCTTGTAAATATATAAAATTAACTTTTATAATTTTTGTAAATAAACTATGTTATATATTGTAAATAAATAAAATAAAAACAATTAAAACAAAAACAAAATAAAAATAGCAAAAATTAAAAATACAAAGACACATTGTACAAATACCTTGTATATAGATGCACATATATATTTATTTTACCTATGTAAATAAATAATAAAAATCAAATAAAAATACCTTTTTATTCCTTATTTTATAATGAAAATAAATAAAATATAAAATAGGAATAAAATTGCACAAAAATAACATTTAAAAATCAAAAATCAAAACCCTATATATTGTAAATATACCTATATATAGTACATACTATGTATATAGCTTATTTTTATTTCGAAAAAAATATTAAAAATCACTAAAAAATAGAAAAAAATAAAATAAAAATACTTCATGTTTTAACTTTTTGCAAATTCGGCCATTTGCTACCTTAATTTTGAGCTACAAAGTCCAGACACGTGGCCTATTCCCATTGGGTCCTGGGGATGTTGACCGCCCGGTCAACTACCCCCCCCAGGACCACCTCCCGCGGGTCTGAGCTCCGGACCCGACTTCCCAAATTTATACCCGCTCGACCCGATCCCCATTTCACCAAACCCCGGCTCCGTTTTGATCCTCCCACATCCGACATCTTCGCCGGGCATACACCTTGGGATCCGCGCGCCTCCTCGACCTACCCGAGCCATTCTTAGCCGGACCCCTCCAGCGTACATAAGCGAGCTCCGCCACTCGATTCCACCATCTTTGGCCATTTTCTTCGTTCTCCAGTGAGCTCCAGAGAGTGCGTGAGGTGACAGCTCACGTCTGAGCCTGTCGAAGCGAGGGGAGGGAGCTTCGCCATCGATCCGGCGAGCCCAGCCGCCGTAGCTCCGCCACCAGCGTGAGCTCCGAGCCTCGGACCGAGACGATCCTCGAGGCGACGACCGGGAGCTTCCCCAGCTCCTCCCCAGTCTCTCCGACCACCCAGGTAACCCCTTAGCCTTCCCGTTTCCTTCAATTTCCATTTACGCCTAATTCGCTCCGCCGCCGTATTTCTCCGATTCATCCCGGTTCCGACCACTATCCGATCATCGGAATCGACCATCACGTTCACCTCTCCCCGCCGCACCTTCTTCACCCATTCGCCCAACCCAACTCGCACAGGAGCTGGGAACCGAGCTTCTCCGTCCACCACCTTCGCCGGAGCTCGCCGCTTCGACCCACCGTTCACCCCCACCTCGCCTAACCGGGTCGAGGCAGTTTGCCCTCGACCCGTGAGTCTTCTGGTGCACTTTTCAGGTCGAAACGAGGGCCGTCTGAGGCCCTTCGCCATCTAGACAGGAGGCCCAGCTCCGCCGACCTCGCCCGAGCTCCTCGGAGCTCGGCTCGATCATCGGAGCATCGTAACAGACGCAGGAGCACTCCAGCTTTCTTCTCGGACCATCAGAGTGCTCCAAGGAGGAGCCCAGCGCACGCACGAGCCCGACGAGTCTCGCCGGGGACCTGTTCTTCGAGGACCCTCCTCTGCCGTTGATCGTCCTCCTCCGCTCCAGACTTCATCCGGGCCGTCCGTCCCTGGAGCCACCAGCACCGCTCGATCTGAGGAGAGGCGATCCGGAGCGCCCACCGTCAGCAGCCGTCCGATCTCCACGTGGCGCGCATCCAGTCATCCGCTTAATAAAGGGTAATTTACCCTTAGGACCTGTCTTTATTTTTATTTTGTTTTAGTCCTGTAAATATTAAAGTCAGTTGTTTAGTTTTAGGGTAATTTACATAGTGGCCCCTGTGCTTTAGTTTATTTGCATTCATACCCCTGCCAGTTGTGGACACGTGCTTCGACACGTGATATTTGGGTTATTTGCAGTAGATACCCCTGTAGTTCTGGATGTTAATGAATGAATGAAATCTTTTACTTATTTGCATTTATACCCCTGTGCGTGATTTATTTCCACATGTGCGATATATTTTGGGTAATTTGCAAGTAAGCCCCCTGGACTCTTGGTACCTGTTACCAATAAGTCCTCAGGACTTATTTTTCTTACATTTGGGTCCCTGAGTGCCCCAGGCACGCGCGTGGTGCGTGTTTTGCTGGGTATTTTGCACCAGACCCCCCAGAACTTCGGGTATTTGCACTTTGGTCCTTGTGCACAGTGCCCTTCCTTTATTTTTGAATAAAACATCAAATCACCTCTAAATCCAACGAAAATTTGATACATTGCTCCTGCCATGGTGTAGGATTTTTGTGGATTTTTGAGGACATTTTTGATTTCGTTTGATATTTTTAAAAAATCAAAAACCTTAATTTTTGCTACTGTCTAACTTGAAAAATCACAAAAAAATATTAAAACTCAATTAAAAATTCTATAAAAATTACCCACTGTTTGTTTTACTTAGTTTGATTTTCTAGCCAATTTTGGCTATTTTTCACTACTAGAAACCACTAAAAACTTTAAAAAACTCAAAAACCCATAAAAATTCTAGTAAATTAATTAAAAATTCAAAAATAATAAAATTGGTACCTAAATTTTTCTTGTTTCATCTTCTTTACAGGAAAATTACCTCCAGGCCATTTTGAGGCCCTTAGATATTTTATCTAGGGCTTTTTGGCTCGGCTGGACAGTACCCACTGTTTGCTTCACTTTTTGATTTTTAGAAAATAAAATAAACATCAGAAAATTCTCAAAAATTCACCAAAAACACTACAAAATATAAAATACATAAAAATATTTTTATTCCAATTTTTGGTTGATTTTTGATGCTTTGAATAAATTGTTGAAGTGTGCTTTTCCTTGTTTTTCTTTATTTTCTTAATTACTTAAAAATCCAAAAAAATATAAAACAAATTAAAAACCACTAAAAATATTTTGTTCCTGTATTTTCTTTCTTTTTACTACTTCGTAGGCCTCTCGGCCAACCCGTGCTCCTCGAGTTCGACCCTGTGTGCTATACCAGGTTAATCCCATAGCAGGACCGCTATTCGTGTTTCGATTAATTTTATCTCTATTTAGTGGTTCATTTTTCTTGATTGAGTGCATCTGATTGCTCGGGTCACAACGACCGATTAGTACCTTTATCCGAGTGATCGAATTTTGCGCTCATCAGAATGGCGCCGTTGCCAGGGAGCACGACTTAGTAGTTTTCCTTTGATTTTCGTTTTTATTTTCGCGGCTATTCGCGGCTCTTTCAGAGCTCGCGGCTTTTTCGCGGCTTTTGTTTTTATTATCTTTTTGTTTGATTTTGTTTTATTTTCTTTTTCTTTTATTTTTGATTTTATTTTATTTTGAGTGTTTATTTTATTTTGTATTTTTGCATATATACCCTCATTTTCAGTTTCATTTATTTTCTTTTTATTTTATTTGATTATCTTGGTCTAACCATTCTTCTCTTTCTTGCGAGGGCCCGAGGACCGAGGCGGCCGATTTCGAGAAGCCGACGCAACCGCGAGATCCGGAGGCGGCTCCTTTCTTCGCGGAGCCGTAGGAGAGAGTGAGAGAGAGTTGAGTGGGAGAGGATTTTCTCTTTATTTTCATTAATTATTGTAATAATACAGGGACTCTCAGGACTTAGACATTGCTTGTGACTTAGCGGGTCTGTTTCGCCGAGCACCGGTGTGCTCGGGGGACCCTTAGGATTTTCGCGGTTTTTCGCGGTTTTGGTTTTCTTTTATTTTCTTACTGCCTTTTCCGGTGTTTACGCGGTTTTTGCTCGAGCCCCTAGACTTAGGGATTTCTATTGTTTATGCCGTAATTAGTAGGATCCCCACACCTAATTAATTGACTGTTCCTATAGAACGTTAATTGGACCTACTAAAAATCATTAATAAAAATAACCGAATCATCTCCTTCCTAGCCTACGTGCCGCAGCCCGTCCTGTAAAGCGCTTTCTCCTACCCCTGATTTGTCAGACAGAGGAGGGACGGGCCAAGACCGGACTCTTTGGCTTGGAGGTCGGTGACCGGTTAGACGGTTCTTGCGCTAGAAATTGCTCATCTAGGACTCGGCTTTCCCGTTGCATCATATAGGTAGTCTACTTTCAGTCTTTCAATTCTGCGCGGATCACTTGCATGTAGAGTGCTGGAGACAAGGTACGTATTTCTTACTCAGCATGCATCACTGATTTCATCGTGCATCGACTTTTTCGTCTTCTCCCCCTGTTTTGGATTAAATAATCAGGAGAACCGAAAAATTCGTCAGGCCTTTTGTTTTGATTTGAAAAATATTAAAAAGAAAAACCATAAAATTGGGACTGGTTAACACTATCGATCTTAAAAGACGCTCACCCTAAAAAAAATTTTTTTCTTGGGGAGAGCAACCCCCTCATTGTATGGTTTGGATGCGCGAGAGAGTGACCCGCACCCTAGGTAGAGCCCTCCGGTGCTAGTCTCGACTGATTACCGACTCTTCCGTGCGGGCCAGTCGGTTGGGATAGCATCGGGTATCCTAACAGGTCACGTAAGCGCTCTGATATTTTGTGTGTTCACCTAATAAAATCGACAAGATAATTTGACCGAACTTTCACGGTCTTCAGCTCGCGTCGCATTGGTGAACCGGAGGTTTGTTTTGTGATCATAGTTTCTCCAGATCTCATCCGCCCTACTCGCCAGATCAAGATGAGGGGCAGACGCTCTCTTAGGCAGCCTCTGGCTGCACCGCTTTCGGGCACGTCTACCCAATTATCTAGGTTGGCCCGCGAGAGCCGAGACCAGCTCTCCGAGCCCGAGTACGACTCCGCCCTGTTCCCCCTCGACCCCTTTTCTTTCAGACCTGAGAGACATGAGCCTGAGGAGAGATTGATAGATTTGACAGCACCTGAGTTGGGCTCCTTTGATTTTGCAGACGTCATGGCCGGTAGTTCTGAGGATCGTTCCCATACAGAGCACGTCGTGATGGATCAGGGAGCGATTAACTCCACCTTGATCGCCTCATTAGAGACAGTTCAGCAGTAGTTACACGATCAGGGAGCGTTCATGATTGAGATGAGGAGAGAGTTGGAGCGCCTTCGAGCAGAGCGAGATCAGCAGAGCGAGCCTGAGGACATACCAGATGCAGAGGCACGAGCCGCAGCAGCAGCAGCAGCCGCCGCCGCAGCGGCAGCCGCCGCGGCAGGAGGACCACCGAGACCGATGCGGGAGTTGCACAACCCCAGATCTACATTGATGCACCATTGGGTGGTAGTACCTGCTATCATGGGGGACTTCAAGTTCCCCCCGAACACCCTGCAGATGCTTCCCCGTTTTCACGGGCTTGCCACCGAGGAGCCCCATCTCCACCTCCAGGAGTTCCTGATGATTTGCAGTACTGTCCACGACCGCCATGTGGACCAGGATACGATTCGGATGATTGCCTTCCCCTTATCACTAGCAGACAGAGCAGCCACTTGGCTGAAGCATCTGGGGAAGTTCGTCTACACCTGGGAGCAGCTCCGCACCGAGTACTTGAACAAGTACTATCCACTCGGGCGGACGAATGCAGCGAGGGCCCTGATCAGCAACTTCTCCATGCTCCCCAATGAGCAGTTTCACGAGGCATGGGAGAGGTTTAGAGAGCTCACGGACAGATGCCCGCACCACGACATCACGAAGTCGAACCTTGTGCAGAGCTTCTTCAGCGGGTTGACACCAGAGCTTCAGGGTCTGGTGAATGCTTCTTGTGGCGGGTCCTATTTCGCCAAGGACCACGACCAGGTTTGGGCCATCTTCGAGGAGATGGCTGAGAATTATATGGTGATGTCCCAGACCCGGTTGTACACTCAGGGGAGACCCCAGCAGCAGCCAGGACCCGTGCAGTACCAGCGGATAGCACGGGTCGATGCAGGTCCTTCCAGTTCGTCCGCAGTCGCAGCAGCACAGGCAGAGTCGTCCGCTGCGGACATGGGGATCATCAGCGAGAAGTTGGACCGCATGGAGCTGATAGAGAAGAAGCAGTGCCAGGGCATCATTCAGATGGAGCAGATGGCACAGACTCTGAGCGACATGAAGACACAGCTCATGTGTCTCCAGGAGGCACAGACGGCTCCCCAGCCCCGTCTTCAGTCGCGAGGCGACTCCGGCAGCAGCAGCAGCTCGTCCCAGCGCTCCAGCTCCCTACAACAGCCTAGACAGGTTCATCTTGTACAGGCGGAGCCGTACCAGCAGCCGCAGCCCACCTACCAGTCCCCACCATCTCCAGACATGCAGATGGTGGTCTACCAGCCGGACCAGCCTCTAGCAGTACTCCCACCAGCCCCCTACGATGCAGAGCCGTTGATGGATGTCAACGGGATTTGGTATGACCGCCCCCAGCCTGGGATCCGACGAGATCATCCCGAATTCAGGTGGGGGAGTGGAGGTACCCAGCCCCAACAGCAGCCAACCGGTTAGGGAGGGCAGTACGCCCAGCAGAGAGATCACCAGCCGCAGCAGCAGCCCCCAGCTTACCAGTCACACCAGCCATCATCCTTCGTTCCTCGTCCCTATCAGCAGCAGGGACAGTCGTGGAGACGTGAGCAGCAGGCTCACCCAGCATACCAGCAGCATCCCTCTTCCTACCCCTCTCAGCAGCCTCAGCACCAGAGAGGCTACCCGTCGGGCTCCCATGAGAGCCCCGCCTTGGATGACGTCGCCCGCCTCCTCACGGATCAGCAGGCCACATTTAGACGGGAGATGGACGAGTTCCGCCAGGAGATGCGGGACCTGGTGAGAGGGAAGGCCGCCATTCCTGCACAGATCGAGCCGAACCCGAACAACCTCAAGAGGAAGTCTGAGCAGGTAGTTTCTACTGAGCATGCCACTCCTAGTGACCCATTTGATGATACATCTTCGGATCTATTTGATGCTGATTTTGTTACACTTAGGAGCGGTAGGACACCAGCAGGCGGCGGCGCCTCATCTGAGCTACACCACGAGGATACTTCCAGGGCGCCACATGAGGAGGAGGAGAGCGGTACTGAGGCCGCTCCAGATGACGATGGTGGCACTGATGCCACCAAGGATGCTGATTCCACCGGCGGTACTGAGGCCGCCGCTTCACCAGTTCGAGGAGGTGGTACTGACGCCACCAGTATAGCCGAGCCAGCCCGCGGTACTGATGCCGCGAGACGTCCAGCAGCAGCAGCAGCAGAGCCAGCCCGTGGTGGTACTGAGGCCACCGGTGTGTGTTTTGATAGAGATGTTGTCTTTCCTCATGTTATTGTATCTCAGAACTCTATTTTGAATAAAGGAAGAGGTTTAGTTTCTTCTGGTCCCACTGTGGTGAGTGATGTATGTGTGGATCCGGCCGTCGAGCCGTCTAGACCTTTTCCTAGTCCTTCATCTGCGAAGGACCCTGCGATCCCCTTCCCTAGAGCCCTTCAGATGGGGAAGAGGAAGAAAAAAGAAAATGATCCAAAAAAGAGAGCGCAGGAGGAGTTCAGTCAGAGCATGATCGATAGATTCCACATCCAGCTGACCCTCCAGGAGGCTTTGCAGCACATCCCCCTTCTTCAGCGATCTTTGAGAGACAGGACCACAGTCAGGAGGAGGAGGAGGAACCACACTTCCGAGATTCATGTGCTGACGAAAGCCACGTGTTTTGCGATCCAGAACCGTCTGCCAGCCAAGAGGCCAGATTCAGGGGCCCCGTATGTCAGATGCCAGATTAGTGAGCAGAGGTTCGACCGGACTTTATTAGATAGCGGGTCGTCGATCAACCTACTTCCGGCAGCCCTTCTCGACCGCTTCGAGTTGGGCACTCTTCGACGGAGCAGGACAGTCCTTCAGTTTGCTGATCAATCTGTCAAGAGGCCGAAGGGGTTGTTGCGAGACGTTATCGTCACGATTCAGGGCCTGAAATTCCCCGTGGACTTCGTAGTGTTGGACATGGAGATCCCTGATTCAGTGACCGATACCCCCATCATCCTCGGTCGTCCGTTCTTGGCCACAGCCAAGGCGGTGACTGATCATGACAGTGGGAAGGTGTACTTTCGCGTCGAGGGCGAGAGTATACAAATAGAGACGGTCGAGGACTACAGACCTAGAGAGAGAGCACGCTCAGAGGCCAGCACTGATTCAGAGCAACTGACAGACGCAGAGCCAGACATCCACCAGGACTGTGATTTTGTGATCACAGACGACGAGGCAGCATGGGCAGATCCTGCAGCACAGGCCATCCTCTCATTTTCAGATACAGCTTATGTCGAGATGATAGCAGAGGAGAGCCTGGAGAGCACAACCCTGGTTCAGGATACTACAGAGGCAGCAGAGCCGGTCCTTGATCGCGACACGACTATCAGTGATGGTGGTGCTGAGGCCACCTTATGTGATGGTGGTACTGATGCCACCATATTTGATGCAGATCCCTCGGATTCAGAGTCTGATTGGGCAGATTGTGATGATCAGATGCCAGACTTGAGTCCACTTGAGCCGACAGATGAGGAGGAGGCAGATGCAGAGCAGATCAGAGATAGCACAGTTGAGCAGCCTTCTCCAGATCCAGTTTGCGAGAGTTCGCTTTCTTTCTCCCAGGCAGATCTGGCAGACTTAGCAGCATTCACTCATTTCCTTCCGCAGCCAGATCTGCCAGCACCCAGCCTTCCAGAGCTGAAGCCGCTCCCTACTTCGCTGAAGTATCGATTCCTTGCGGGCGAGCCAGAGATGTACCCAGTCATCATCTCCGCCGATTTGACTGGAGAGCAGGAATCCCGTTTGATGGGGGTTCTTGAAAAGAACCGCAAGGCAATCGGATGGAGCGTAGCAGATCTCCATGGGATTAGTCCATCAGTGTGCTCCCACCATATCTATCTCGAGGAGGGGGCGAAGCCGTCACGTGAGTTCCAGCGGCGACTGAACCCCACCCTGAGAGAGGTTGTGATGAAGGAAATATCAAAATGGTGGAGTGCAGATTTTATTTATCCCATTTCCGACTCCAAGTGGGTCAGCCCCTTGCATGTGGTGCCCAAGAAGACGGGCATCACGACTGTGATCAGTGAGTCGGGAGAGGAGATTGCTACACGAGTACCCACCTCTTGGAGGGTCTGTGTTGACTACAGGAGACTCAACCAGGCCACCAAGAAAGACCATTTCCCCCTGCCTTTTATTGACCAGATCATTGAGAGACTGGCAGGGAAAAGCCATTATTGCTTCCTGGATGGGTACTCGGGCTACAATCAGGTAGCCATCGCTCCTGAGGATTAGGAGAAGACCACCTTTACCTGTCCCTTTGGTACATATGCCTTTCGACGCATGCCATTTGGGCTATGCAACGCCCCTGCGACTTTTCAGAGGTGCATGCTGTCGATCTTTTCGGACATGGTAGGGGAATGTTTGGAGGTCTTCATGGATGATTTCTCGGTCTACGGCGACAGATTCTACTCCTGTCTTGATTGCCTAGACCGAGTACTCCAGCGATGTATTGAGTATCAGTTGGTTCTATCTTGGGAGAAGAGTCACTTCATGGTGACTCAAGGGACAGTGCTTGGCCATATCATCTCCAACAGGGGCATGGAGGTTGATCCGGCCAAGGTTGATGTCATTAGGAAAGTCGCACCGCCATCCAATCTGAGGCAGCTACGGTCATTCCTGGGGCACGTTGGATTTTATAGGAGATTTATTCAGGATTTCAGCAGGATTGCCCGGCCGTTGACTGACCTCTTGACGAAAGACACCGAGTTCCTTGTCGATGACAAGTGTCTTTCGTCCTTCGCGACTCTCCAGCAGTGTGTGATAGAGGCTCCTGTCCTCCAGCCGCCGGATTGGTCTCTTCCATTTGAGATCATGACGGATGCCTCCGATTTTGCCGTAGGGGCAGTGCTGGGACAGAGGAGGGATGGAGTTCCATTTGCCATACACTACGCTAGCCACACATTGGATTCCGCCCAGCAGAATTACACGGTCACAGAGAAGGAGATGCTAGCCGTAGTGTTTGCCCTGGATAAGTTCAGATCGTATATCATCGGATCTAGAGTGACTTTGTACACAGATCACACCGCCATCAGGTACCTCATGGCAAAGAAGGATGCCAAGGCCAGATTGACTAGATGGATCCTTCTACTCCAGGAGTTCGATATTGAGATCAAGGATAAGCCTGGAGTCAAGAATGTGGTGGCGGATCATCTCTCCCGTTTAGAGCAGCCTGAGGAGTCTAAGCAGATTGATCCTATTCGAGATACCTTCCCAGATGAGGCGATCCTTGCTATCGCCTCACTCCCATGGTACGCTGATATTGTGAACTTTCTCGTTGCTGGGAAAGTTCCACAAGATTGGCCCAGGCAGAGACTTGAGACCTTCCTTGCGAAGGCCAAGTCCTACCATTGGGAGGATCCCATCCTTTACCACGAAGGAGGGGATAGCGTCTGGCGTCGGTGTATTCCTTAGGAGGAGCACCATAGCGTCCTCACTTACTGCCACAAGCTTGAGGCAGGAGGACACCATTCTGGGAGGAGAACGGCACAGAAAGTGCTCCAATCCGGCTTGTGGTGGCCTACCATCTTCAAGGACTCAGATGAGTTCGTGAAGAGGTGTACTGACTGTCAGAGGATGGGCACTTGTGGACAGCGTGATATGATGCCAATGCAGCCTATTCACTTCTGTGAGGTTTTTGATGCATGGGGCATCGATTTCATGGGTCCATTCCCTAAGAGTCAGGGATTCGAGTACATTCTGTTGGCCGTGGACTATGTTAGTCGTTGGGTGGAGGCTATCCCCGCCCGAGCCGTTGATGCGAGGACAGTTTGCAGATTTCTGAGGAAGCACATCATCACGCGGTTCGGGGTTCCACGAGTTTTGATATCTGATGGGGGATCTCACTTCATCAACGACCAGGTGAAGGCCCTTGTTAGCGAGTTTGGCATAGACCATCGTGTTGCTACACCTTACCATCCACAGACGAATGGTCTAGCCGAGGTGTCGAATAGGGAGATCAAGACTATACTGCAGAAAGTCATCCGCCCTGACCGAAAGGATTGGTCACAGCTATTGGACTCGGTCTTGTGGGCATATAAGACGTCTTTCTAGACACCTTTGGGCACATCTCCCTTTCGCCTCGTATATGGCAAGCCGTGCCATTTACCTGTTGAGCTGAGGCACAAGTCACTTTGGGCAGTCACAGATATTCTTATGGATCCAGATGGTATGGGAGACCAGAGAAGGGCAGAGTTAGCTGCCCTGGAGGAGCTTAGAGATACATCATTCTCAAACAACCTACATTATAAGGAAAAAGTGAAGGAGTGGCATGATTCTCACATCAGCCACAAGCATTTTGAGATTGGACAGAGAGTATGGCTGTTTGATGCGAGGCTACGTTTATTTCCAAGAAAGCTACAGAGCAAATGGAAGGGACCCTACTTGGTCAGAAAGGTACACGACAACGGTAGCATCGACATATCTGAGTTGTCTTCTGAGAGTACCTTTAGAGTGAACGGCCAACGACTCAAGCCATTTCTAGATCATGAGCCGCGGGTCGCTGATCTTGCCCCTATTCATTTTGCGTGAGATGTGGTCTTTGACTCGCATCTAATGCATCTCACGCCTAAGTTTCACTGATCTTCCGCCTTGTATAGATCCAGATGTCCATATCGCTACAGTCTTTAGTCCCACATCCCTTTCTTCATCTTGTGATTATGCTATACTTAGGGTGCACTTTACCCTAAGTATAGGGGGGATGTGAGACCTTATGGGTATTTCTTTTGTTTCTGCTTACCCCTGTTTTGCTGCCTATACTTAGGGATATTTCACCCTAAGTATAGGGGGGGGGGTAGAACCTGTACATTCTCCACTCGGTTTTCCCTTAGTAAACAACCTGCTATACTTAGGATTATTTGATCCTAAGTATAGGGGGAAGACCCGAGACCCGTTTGACTTTTCTATTTTCTTCTTCTTCCTTGTATATAGCCTTTCTTTTCACTTCCCTATACCTGGTACGAGTTATGTCTTCTTCATCGCTCTTGACTCTGAGGACATCGTTCGAGCTAAGTATAGGGGGGTGTGTATATATTTCATATATACTTTAGCCATAACTCGTACTTTGTGTGAGTGTGTTAATAAATAAATGGCTAAAAATCGCAAAAATAAAAAATTTTCATGTACATAAACTTCTTTTGTTTGCACATAAATAGCTAGTGTACAAAGTATTTTTGTAAAAATGATTTCAAAAATCTTTTGTTTAAAGCTTGTGTAAATATTTTTGTATCAAAATTATGTATATAGTACAAAATTTTTCCAAAATGTTTTGAAAATCAAAAGTTTGCAAAAATCTTGTGTAAATGTGTGTAAATATCTTTTTGCAAAACTTGCACTTCATGCATCATTCATACATAATTTCAAAACATTTTTAAAAAATTTTGCATGATTGTAAAAATTTGTGTAAATAAGCATCTCTTGTACATATGTATATAGTTTTTCTGGATGATAGTTGACATTTAAACTAGCCTGGAATCAAATTGAGAAATGGAGCTAGATTAAGATCTTAATCCACCTAACTTCTAAGAGGAACCTTATAGGGCTTAGGTTTAAGGCTTTTCAGGTCCATGGTGACTTAATTCTTTGAGTCCACTAGGCTATGATCACATGTCATCTCAATGAGCCTAAGTAGAGCACTTAACAACAACACATGACTCATATAGATTATGGCTTTACTTGGACACCAGCACTATGCACCGAGCTCTCTACGGATGAGGTGGTGAGGAGGCAGTCTTCCTTGACTTGGGGTAGCATATGAGGGTAGTACTTCTAGGCAGAACCTCTCTTCTTCTTTTAGTGAAGGAAGTGCGTCTCAACTTGGTCTGGTTGCCATGAGGTCTAACGACGGGAGTTGTGGGTTGCAATAAAGCTTCAAAAGAGGGATAGTCTACTGGCTCAAGAGGAAAAAACTCCTTGTATATATGCTGCACATGTATATGTTGTACAGATGCACTTGAAAAAAAAATGTGCAAAAAGAAAAGAACTCCAAAAAAGTGGTGGGTCTGAGAGAAAATGATAATCCCACCGGAGTAAGCAAAGCTTGGTTTCATGATCCACCTGATGTAGCTTGCAGCAGGGAGACTTGGCTACACTGGTCAAGCTCCCAAGGGTACTTGGCTACACTGGCCTTGACCCATTCTCTTCTTCCCCCTCTTCTTGAGCCGGTTGAACTTGAACTTAGAAGGGAATACCCCGCTCCTCGAGGAAAGAGTGGCCGGATTGAGGTCATAGAGTTACCTTATTGGGGATGGTTGTCAAGTTGCCATTTCTGAGGTGGAGAGCTTAGACCTCACTTTCACAGGACAAGAAAAGATTCATGGTCTTCAGGGTTTGTGATTGATGACTTGTTCTGATCTGGAGCATTGAAGAGTCTTGGTTATAGATTAGTGGAACTTAGAGGCTGTTGAGTTTTAAGCTTAAGTCTAAATAAGGTTCCGACACATTAATAATCCAAAGATCTGATCGAGCTCCATACCCCAATTTAATGAAGGCAAGTTTAATAATCAACCTTGATCCATGTACATCCTCCTTTTCTTTTTCTTTCTTTCTTTTTCACTTCTTTTTCAAATAAGTGTTTGCTAAGGGACTAGCAAAGTAAAGTATAGGGGGGTGATGAATACCCATTCATCACTCTTTATTCTTATATTTTAGCTACAAAAACCTTTGCAAATGCATGTAGATATATGTAAATACAAATAATTACCAAAAGCATGCATTGTGTAAAAACCTATAATTAGCATGTTTTTGTGCAAAAATAAAAGAATAAAGATTAAAAAGAAAAAGAGGGAAATATTTAGAATAAATATTGAGCAACCTAACCCAAGGGAGGGCTCAGCATGGGCCTGACCGCATAAAAATCAAAGTAGAGAGATAGGGGCTCATGTGTAAATATTTATGTAAATAAATAAAAATATTTTCCTCACCAAAAATATGCTTGTAAATACTTGTACATATTTATAAATATAAAATCAAAAGAAAAAGTTAAAAATCAAAAAGAATTAAAACACCCCTTTTACCTTGTACATAAACCACATCTACATATTTATTTAGCCTTGTAAATATATAAAATTAACTTTTATAATTTTTTTAAATAAACTATGTTATATATTGTAAATAAATAAAATAAAAACAATTAAAAGAAAAACAAAATAAAAATAGCAAAAATTAAAAATACAAAGACACATTGTACAAATACCTTGTATATAGATGCACATATATATTTATTTTACCTATGTAAATAAATAATAAAAATCAAATAAAAATACCTTTTTATTCCTTATTTTATAATGAAAATAAATAAAATATAAAATAGGAATAAAATTGCACAAAAATAACATTTAAAAATCAAAACCCTATATATTGTATATATACCTATATATAGTACATACTATGTATATAGCTTATTTTTATTTCAAAAAAATCATTAAAAATCACTAAAAAAATAGAAAAAAATAAAATAAAAATATTTCATGTTTTAACTTTTTGCAAATTCGGCCATTTGCTACCTTAATTTTGAGCTTCAAAGTCCAGACACGTGGCCTATTCCCATTGGGTCCTGGGGATGTTGACCGCCCGGTCAACTACCCCCCCAGGACCACCTCCCGCGGGTCTGAGCTCCGGACCCGACTTCCCAAATTTATACCCGCTCGACCCGATCCCCATTTCACCAAACCCCGGCTCCGTTTTGATCCTCCCACATCCGACATCTTCGCCGGGCATACACCTTGGGATCCGCGCGCCTCCTCGACCTACCCGAGCCATTCTTAGCCGGACCCCTCCAGCGTACATAAGCGAGCTCCGCCACTCGATTCCACCATCTTTGGCCATTTGCTTCGTTCTCCAGTGAGCTCCAGAGAGTGCGTGAGGTGACAGCTCGCGTCTGAGCCTGTCAAAGCGAGGAGAGGGAGCTTCGCCATCGATCCGGCGAGCCCAGCCGCCGTAGCTCCGCCACCAGCGTAAGCTCCGAGCCTCGGACCGAGACGATCCTCGAGGCGACGACCGGGAGCTTCCCCAGCTCCTGCCCAGTCTCTCCGACCACCCAGGTAACCCCTTAGCCTTCCCGTTTCCTTCAATTTCCATTTACGCCTAATTCGCTCCGCCGCCGTATTTCTCCGATTCATCCCGGTTCCGACCACTATCCGATCATCGGAATCGACCATCACGTTCACCTCTCCCCGCCGCACCTTCTTCACCCATTCGCCCAACCCAGCTCGCACAGGAGCTGGGAACCGAGCTTCTCCGTCCACCACCTTCGCCGGAGCTCGCCGCTTCGACCCACCGTTCACCCCCACCTCGCCTAACCGGGTCGAGGCAGTTTGCCCTCGACCCGTGAGTCTTCTGGTGCACTTTTCAGGTCGAAACGAGGGCCGTCTGAGGCCCTTCGCCATCTAGCCAGGAGGCCCAGCTCCGCCGACCTCGCCCGAGCTCCTCGGAGATCGGCTCGATCATCGGAGCATCGTAACAGACACAGGAGCATTCCAGCTTTCTTCTCCGACCATCAGAGTGCTCCAAGGAGGAGCCCAGCGCACGCACGAGCCCGGCGAGTCTCGCCGGGGACCTATTCTTCGAGGACCCTCCTCTGCCGTTGATCGTCCCCCTCCGCTCCAGACTTCATCCGGGTCGTCCGTCCCTGGAGCCACCAGCACCGCTCGATCTGAGGAGAGGCGATCCGGAGCGCCCACCGTCAGCAGCCGTCCGATCTCCACGTGGCGCGCATCCAGTCATCCGCTTAATAAAGGGTAATTTACCCTTAGGCCTTGTCTTTGTTTTTATTTCATTTTAGTCCTGTAAATATTAAAGTCAGTTGTTTAGTTTTAGGGTAATTTACATAGTGGCCCCTGTGCTTTAGTTTATTTGCATTCATACCCCTGCCAGTTGTGGACACGTGCTTCGACACGTGATATTTTGGGATATTTACAGTAGATACCCCTGTAGTTCTGGATGTTAATGAATGAATGAAATCTTTTACTTATTTGCATTTATACCCCTGTGCGTGATTTATTTCCACATGTGCGATATATTTTGGGTAATTTACAGGTAAGCCCCCTGGACTCTTGGTACCTGTTACCAATAAGTCCTCGGGACTTATTTTTCTTACATTTGGGTCCCTGAGTGCCCCAGGCACGCGCGTGGCGCGTGTTTTGCTGGGTATTTTGCACCAGATCCCCCAGAACTTCGGGTATTTGCACTTTGGTCCCTGTGCACAGTGCCCTTCCTTTATTTTTGAATAAAATATCAAAACACCTCCAAATCCAACGAAAATTTGACACATGGCTCCTGCCATGGTGTAGGATTTTTATGGATTTTTGAGGACATTTTTGATTTCGTTTGATATTTGTAAAAAATCAAAAACCTTAATTTTTGCTACTGTCTAACTTGAAAAATCACAAAAAAATATTAAAACTCAATTAAAAATTCTATAAAAATTACCCACTGTTTGTTTTACTTAGTTTAATTTTCTAGTCAATGTTGGCTATTTTTCATTACTAGAAACCACTAAAAACTTTAAAACACTCAAAAACCCATAAAAATTCTAGTAAATTAATTAAAAATTCAAAAATAATAAAATTGGTACTTAAAGTTTCCTTGTTTCATCTTCTTTACAGGAAAATTACCTCCAGGCCATTTTGAGGCCCTTAGATATTTTATCTAGGGCTTTTTGGCTCGGCTGGACAGTACCCACTGTTTGCTTCACTTTTTGATTTTTAGAAAATAAAATAAACATCAGAAAATTCTCAAAAATTCACCAAAAACACTACAAAATATAAAATACATAAAAATATTTTTATTCCAATTTTTGGTTGATTTTTGATGCTTTGAATAAATTGTTGAAGTGTGCTTTTCCTTGTTTTTCTTTATTTTCTTAATTACTTAAGAATCCAAAAAAATATAAAACAAATTAAAAACCACTAAAATATTTTGTTCCTGTATTTTCTTTCTTTTTACTACTTCGTAGGCCTCTTGGCCAACCCGTGCTCCTCGAGTTCGACCCTGGGTGCTATACCAGGTTAATCCCATAGCAGGACCGCTATTCGTGTTTCGATTAATTTTATCTCTATTTAGTGGTTCATTTTTCTTGATTGAGTGCATCTGATTGCTCGGGTCACAATGACCGATTAGTACCTTTATCCGAGTGATCGAATTTTGCGCTCATCACTTAATCAAAAATATATTTAAGAAACTAAATAGTGTTACCGGAGGCCATCGCAGCGGAAATGAAGTGATGAATGGTATTTCCTTCTCCTTCTCAACTCTTGCCTAACATGCTTGAGTAATGGATCCTCTTGCATTCATTAGTTGAGGGAGAGGGGACCCCAATCCATATATTTATAATATATTATGGTTACCTATCCATTAAGGTAACCACCAAAAGCAACTTCTCAAGAGATGCACCCCTTCATTAATAATCATGAGCCACAAAATAAGAAATAAAAAATATGTTGGCAACTACCATATTTGACAGTTGCATACATAATATTTCTTACACATATACATCGAATGGATGATGCAAAGGAGTAGGCTCTATATCAATTGACTTGTAGTGCTTGGGAGATGGATTATTAATGTCTTTAATATTTTGATCCTTATCAAATATTGCATTATAGCTTATCAGGAGCTTCTTCTCTACATGTTTATGTAACATGTAGCGAAACTCATCATGTCCATATCCGACAATGCCACATTATTTAGTCTTTGATCCCAACTTGGATATCTCATTTGTTGAAACACACGCGAAAACTCTACAATCATATACACACAAGAACTCCAACAAAAAATCTTTTCCATACCATACTCTGTTAGGGTTATCTCTATCCAAAATAATGTGTAAAGACATGTTGATCACATGATCCACAATGTTCAAAGCTTCATCAGAAGAAACCGAATAACTTTAACTCAGAATGTAAGCACCTAAGTCTCTCAGTGAGAGCCGTATTCATTCTCTCAGCGTATCATTCAACCGAGTCTTTGATGGAGTCTTCTTCTCATGTCTTCCTACATGTGGTTGGTCTTAAACGATGGTCGTGAGCCGTTGACACAAGGCCAAAATCATCGTCATTAGTCTAACTTAATCCCTTACGATAGTAATTAACACCACCGACCATAGTATTATCATCAATTATTTTGATTATCGACAGTGGTTTTGTAAACCGCCAATGATGTGAATAAACCATAATGGTTTATTCAAACCACTCAATGATGGTATTTAATCATGACGAATGGAAAATAGTAGAGGGAGCTGTTAAAAAATATGTGATTTTTAAACTGCCGGTGAAGTTTTTGAACATTGTCACTATGATTGTCTTGGAAGCTTATAAAAAAAACCTTTAGGGTGTGTCGGTCGAGGGATTGGACCTCTCAATCTCATCCAATCCTGCAAATCATGTATCCCTGGATTATGTTAGAGGAAGGGTGCACATTGTCACGACCCCGAATTCTGGACCGTCGGATCCTCCCATATCCGGATCTGGTTACTCATTAATAATTTATTCAGCAATCACAACTAACATTCAGAAACATACTGCAAATAAAAATACTTACAAGGAAGTATTTCAACACTTTTCCATTCACAAAATACAATTTACATGATTCATTGTCCCACTACAACCGTTTAAATGTACATCAAGTGGAAGGAAATACATAGAAAGATCACTAGCTACCATACAAAGTAAAGCTATTGTGGCTGGCTGGATGTCTACTATGTAAGCTGACTGGATTACTAAAGTCCTTGCGATAGCTCACCGACACCTGTTGGATTTTCATAAATCATAGGATAACAATTAGCGAATGCTAAGTAACGAAGAAGAGAAAAGCAAACAAATGTGTAATTTTTCAAAACTTGTTATCATAAAAAGATTCATTCATTTTCATTAGTTTAATTCCTATTCCTTTTTATTTCACGTCAGGGATTAGTCTAGGGAATTACCTCACCACTATATGGACTCCGAAGTTGTGGACACTTCGAAATTGGAAATTGCGTTGATCTTGTAAACTTATCCCGCCGCACGCCGCCTCAACAAATCCTCCAATACTACCATGATAATTTCCTTTTCTTTTATTAACCAGGGTCTCAAACCCTCAGCCTGTTAACAAAGAAGCACACCGTCCTCGAGGACTTGATTGCTTAAAACCTCAGGCTAACATTTAATCATATAACCTAGCGACTTTAAATAGTGTTATCGTGACCCAGGCGCTATCCAACCACCTGTACCTCCACATGACACGACTACATCTTCCGTCGTTCGACCTGAAGATATTGACACCCGGTACCACGCATTACAAATTATTCATTTTGTGCGTACTTATCATAACAGGGCAACCGTGTACCACCTAGGTAGGGCCACGTCAATACGGGTTTTTTTCGACAAACCTACAGGTTGCATGCCCGACCTGTAGTTATACTCCCATTCATACTTAATGTAAAACATGATCCCTCTCAGGATCCAAAACGATACACATCAATTTCATGATGTAATTCTTCCGTTAGACCTTCAATTTGCATATTCCCGATATCGAGTATAGACCCACATAAATATATTAATCCATATATATATACTCATATTTATGCTTATTTTAACACCCAAAACCAATCTTTCCAAGTCACTACATCAATTAGATGTTTAACCTTATTGTAGTGGGAATCACAAAGCAACTTTTCATATTTTCTCAACAATAGCTAAACTTAGGGTTCTTCGTAGCGAAGAACATAAAATCAAGAATTTCAATAATCTCGTATGAAAATCCAACAAAAGAAAGGATTTCATTACCTAATCGAGCTATCTTTCGTGTATGCAGTGCTTTATCGTGTTTCATTTTCAGAAGGGATGATTTAAGGCTCCTAAAACAATCGAATTTCATTTTCTTATAGAAAATGTTAAAAACGTACCAAGAACGCGAAGAATGAACGAAGAACAGACGAAGAACGCGAAGAATATATTCTCTCTTGAAATTTCAGCAGAGCTTCCCCTTATATGAGAAAATATTTCTAGGAAAATTTCGGTAGAGTTTCTCCTTAGGAATTTTATCACTTGTGCCCCTCCGAGATATCGCAATATCAGTTATGCCCCTATCTTTTTTGTAATATCCGTTGTGCCCCTCACTTCTTGTTATTTTGTCACTTGTGCCCCTCGGGTTAGTTACCGTCCATCCACAGTGCAAACGGACGTTAACTTTGAGGACATATGTGGAATTAATTTTAAAGAAAAGGTTACGAAGTCATTTTACATCCTCTTCCTCATCCTCTTCTTCTTCCTCCTCTTCCCCATCCTCTTCCTCCTCCTCCAGCTCCTCCTCCTCCTCCCTCTCTGCCCCCGCCCCTGCCCCATGCTGTCTCCTCCCAGCCCCGCCCCCTCCCAGCCCGCCGCCCCCTCCCAGCCCGCCGCCCCCTCCCAGCCTGCCGCCCCCACCCCTTCCCCTGCCCCCTCCCCTCCCCGCCCCTGTGCTCCCTCCCTTGAGCTGCCCCCTCCCAGCCCCGCCCCCTCCCAGCCCGCCGCCCCCGCCGCTGCCCCTGCCCCCGCCCCTGCCCCGCACCGCCCCCTCCCAGCCCCGCCCCCTCCCACCCCGCCGCCCCCACCCCTTCCCCTGCCCTCTCCCCTCCCCGTCCCTGTGCTCCCTCCCCTGAGCTGCCTCCTCCCAGCCCCGCCCCTCCCAGTCCGCCACCCCTGCTGCTGCCCCTGCCCCTGCCCCCTCCCCTCCCCGTCGCCGGCCTTCTCCTTGGGATTGCGGAAGATGTGCGAAACCTCTGTCGACGTCTTCCCACTCCGGCATCTTCCCACTTCGAGGAATTATTTTTTTGTTCTTTTTTATTTTCTATGCAGGACACATGCAACAATCAGGCTGATTCAAAGTTAAATCAATTAAGGTATCAAATGAAGTCCAAAAATTATAAAAATTGGCCAGATGATGAACTATGATGAAATTAAGCTATCCTAATTATTTTAAAATTTTTCAACACTAAATGAATTTACCGTGAATTAAAAATGTAGGCAGGGTGATTTTCGCTAATTTATTTTTAATAAATATCAGATCACAAAATTTTAAGGAAATAAAATTACCCTAGATATATCTAATGATAAGGAATATAGGAAAATTGTCAAACCTTAATTTTACTGTGAAATGAACCTATTAAAATTAAACTAAGGAAATCACTAAAGAATTTATTTAGGCCTCAATATGTGTGCAAATGACATGAAGTATATATACAAGGTTGAGTATCCTAGAGCTACTATGATTTTTTTGAGAATTTTTGGAGTTACAGAAAATTAGTTATTAATTAAAAGGTCTAACTGGGCAAAATATCACAGAAATCAACCAATTAATTAATTCAAAAATATACTGCAATTACAAAAATGGGACAAGTGTCACAACAGATAGAGGACAAGTTACTCAACAATATGCAATTTTTGGAATTTCAAAATGATACAAGATGACACCCAGGGATGCGTGCAAAGATAGGGGTGTAATTGCAATATAGGAAATAAAAATTACATAAAAAATAAACATGCTGACATGGACTTAAATGCAATTACATATAATGTTGGGGGGTGGTATGTAATTTCTCCATTGGGCACGCGCTCCTCACGTGGGGCTGCTTCACAGGGACCTTTTTGCAATTTTGGAAAGTTCCCAGGGCCTTTATGAAAATTACCCAGGCCACACGTGCTCCTCACGTGGGGGGGCCTAGGCTCGGGCGGCGTCGGAGGCTCGGGGCTTGGCTCGGGGGCTCCTGGAGGTCTGGAGTAAGGCTCAGCGTAGCCTCGGATGGTCCGAGACTAGGGTCGGGGATAAGGCTCGGACTCGTCGACGTGGCTGGCTGCGGACCTTTGGATTAGGATCAATCCAAAGGCTATCGGGGCTGATGCGTGGCGTAATCACGACCGTGTGATCTTGGCGAAGATCGACGGTCGCTGTTGACTCCAGCTGATGTCGATGTAGATGATCAACAACCGTTAGATCGAAGCTGATCCAACGGTGGTCGATGCTCGCTGAAGATGGTGACGTGGCTAGCTAGAGACCGCTGGATCCAGATGATCGATCCAACGGCTGTCTGACGTGGGCGACGTGGCGTACTCCTGAGAGTGGGATCAAGGATGATCCTACGGTCGTCTGCTGCTTCGGATGATGGGTGACGTGGACGGCTCTGGACCGTTCGATCAAGATGACCGAACAGCCGCTGGACCTTCTCCCTCAACGGTCCTCCGCCACCTGCGGAGGAGTTGGCGGGACTCCAGCGAGGCGGCCTTGGCTCCGCCCGTCCCTCCAGGTGTCAGTGAAGCTCTCCGGGGACTCGGAGATATCCTAGAAGAAGCGCGGTGGTGCGGCAAGAGCTCTGGTGGTCTCAAAAGCTGGAGAGGGGCGTCGGAGCTCCGTGGCGGCGAAGCTCTATAGGAGCTCCGGTAATGGTCCGGCCAATGAACGAGATGGGTACCTGCAGGTGTTAGGAGTATAGCTGAAGCTCATGGTGGTTCGTGGAGAAGTGAGATGCGAGTGGCGAGGCCTATGGGGGTACGTAGAAGGTCCGACAATGGTGCTCCGCCCAGGTGGCAGAGCTGGAGCTAATGGGAGGTCGAGTGGTTCGTCGGAGGGTGTGAAGTGCAGCACGAGGATGAGAACTCCGTCGCAGAGCTCGACGAATTGGAAGCAGAGCGAGAAGATGAGGTTGGACGGCGAATAAATTCGGAGAAAATCAAAAGAAAAATCAAACGAAGATCGGAGGAAGATGGAGGGGATTACCTGGGGTTTGGAGCTCGAAGTCGAGGTCCAGGTCGTCGCTTGAAGGGGCGGTAAGGCCCTGAGCTCAAGCAGCTACTCGGAGGAGGGCTGCGACACGGCGGTGGACGGAGGGCCACCGGATCTCGCCTAGAGGAGCAGGGTCGTCGCTTACCGTTGGCACTCTCTCCCTTGCTGTCACCAAAGAAGGAATGGAGCTCTCCTCTCCCTCACTGTGAAGATGGCGGATAGCCGTGACGGTGGCTGTAGGTGGAGGATTTATAGGATGGAGGTGGCGGCAGTGCTGGTGACGGAGCGAGGTTTATGGGCGTCATGGAGCGACTCTGGTGGTCGTAGTGGGGAGTGAGGTTGCTGGCGAGGTTGAGGGACGAGTGGGGAAGGACGTGGAGGTGATGGTGGTCGTCGACGGTGGTGGGAGCACGGCCAAGAATAGAAAGGGGCTGCCCCTCCCGCAAGGCTGAGATCGTGAGAGAGAGGGGCACCGGAGGTGGAAGACAAAGTCGTGGCCGTTCGATCTTGTGATCCAACGGCCCAGATCTAATCGCTAAGGAGCAGGCGAGATCTAATCGAGGCGAGGTGATCTGAGGATGTGATTGCACCACGTGGCGCGTCGGTGGTGAAGCGTGCGCGAACGGTGTGGATCACATCTGGGGTGGATTGATCAGAGGGACGTGGAGCGACCACGTGGCGCAACGGAGGCGAGGCGCGAGCGGGCGGCTGAGATGGTGAAGGCGATGATCTGATGGCGCAGAGATGTGACGCGTGGCGCACTGTGGGCGAGGTGCTAATGGATGGCCCAGATCTGAGGCGGGATATGATCGATCGGTTGTGGATAAGGGCGTATGTGGAATAAGCTGGGTCGTTGGATTTACAGGGAAATCCAACGGTCTGAGGCGCAAGCGGCTTGGGTAAGGGGAGCGGGCCGCGTGGCGCAACCAGAGGGCGCCACGTGGCCAGCTGTGATTGGCTGAAAATAAAATTGAATGTAGAGAGAAGAGGAGGCCGAATTTTGAAAAATTCAAAAATTCAAAACATCGAGATCTACAAGTTTTATGTTGACCAAAGACGGAGATGAGGTCAGATATGATACAAAAATACAAGTATACACATATACACATATATAGTATACAAAGAGGCTCAAAAATCCAACTTTTTCATACGAGCTCCAAATTGGATGAAATTAGTCTCATGTTAAAGGTCTTTTAGTATGTATTAATATGAAAGTGAGTAGACCTATTTTTGAGTTGGTATGAGGGATCTATGCGCATTTTATGGTCCAAAGGCTTTAGGGCTTTATTGGTGCTTTTACAAAGGGGATTCCTGGCTTTCTTCCTTATTTTATTAACTACAAGTCTACATAGTATAAGGGAGAGCTTATTTTTATGAGTGGACATTTTACAAGTGATTTTGGCTTCTTATTTAATGCAAATGTAGTGCTACGATGCATGTTTTATGAATGCATGCGTGAATGCTATTTATACATTATAAAGGGAAATATGCATCTATTTACTTGGGAACAAGCTTCTATTTTCAACTTTTAGAGTGATGAATCATAGATTCATCAACCGCACACCCTTCATGAAGAACACACCCCTGAGGACCAGAGCAGCCACGACCTGAACGCCATGAACAACGGGGAAACGTGGGAGGTGGTCAGATCACGGCGGCCAGCCCCACACCTCCTCCCAGCCTGCCGCCCCTGCCCTCCCCACGTCCCCTGCCCTCGCCTCCCCCTCCCCCTGAACGCGCCGCCCCCTCGCCTACCCCTCCTCCGGCCCCCGCGCCTCCTCCGACCCCTTCCGCCCTCCTCCTCCACCTGTGGCTGAAACTGGAGTTGAGTTTTTTTGTTAAATTTTGATAAATTTTTGACTAATTGATTCATAAAAAGTCATCCAAAAATTCAATAAAATTCATCGTTTGATCCGTAACGAGTAATATGTCAGTGGAAATGTAAAAATTTTAGAGATTCCATGGATGCATGAAGGTGTTAGTAAGAGAGAGAAATTATGAAGAGAAGGAAGAAGAAAAAATGGAGGAGGAAGAAGATGAAGAAGAGCAAAGAATAAACCATGGTTATTTTAATTTTTTGACGGTCAATCTGACGGAAGGGCACAAATGATGACGGAGCAAGAAGTGAGGGACACAACTGATATTACCAAAAAGATAGGGGCATAACTGATATTGCGATATCTCAGAGGGGCACAAGTGATAAAATCCCTAAAAGCTTTTAGCACGGTGTTATAAATGTATGACATGATGGGAGAATCATTTATCATAGTATTAATTTTATGACAGAATGAGAAAAAGGTTTTAGCATATTGCTATAAATTTACAACATTGCATAATAACTTTGAGCATAATTTCATAAATTTTAACACATTATTATTTTTTGTTGGATGGTTTAAATTTATGGTAAAATATAAGAAGCTTTACAAGATCCTATAATTTATGATATGGTAAGAACACCTTTTAGTGGGGTGTTATGAGTTTATGCCATGTTGAAAGAATATTTAGCGGAATAGTATAATCTATGATAATGCTAGAGAAACTTTTAGATTTATGCTAAAAAGCTTTAACAACAACTTCATCATGCCCTTAAAATATTAAGGGCATGTTTGGTTACTAGGGTATACCGGTTCTAATCATGCATTCCTGGATTGAGATTACTTGTGTAGACCCTATAATTTCGTTGTTATCATATTTTTTAACCATATTTAAATAAAAAAGAAAGCATAAAAATCTATTGTAATCATTAAAAAGTCAATATAACACATAATCAATGTGACATCACATCACATTTATCATTCCAATTCTTCTAACCATCAAAACATCTACTATTCATAAGAGGCTACCTCAACCCAATCCAACTCAGTTACCAAATAGGCCCTAAAGCTTTTTCAATTCATGGTTATATCCAAGATGTAGTTTATGTGTTTGTCTATATTAGATTGAAAATATTTTTGATAAACTATTGGGTTAAAACTCATTTTCATTTGTTAAAATGGTATATATTCACTGCACATGATGCATCAACTATTCTTTGAGTTAATATTGTCATATCAAGCTAATACAGATATAGAAATTTAACCAACTGTAAAAACTATTTGAACGAATCCAAATATTGATCTCACGCTCAAAATCAATAATGGCTCTTGCATGAGCCAACAGTTGTGTAGACCAGGTCTCTTGGGGCATGGGAAAAAAGGAGTGAGTATGTAAGGGGCTTATCACGCCTTATAAATATGAACTTCTTTTGAGAGGAATATACAACTCAAACGGAAGAGTTACCTCACATATAGAGCCCTCTCCCGATCCAAAATCTCCTCCTCTATCTTAATCTCCATCACTCTAGCTATGGACAATATATCTGATAACTAACTGGTATCAGAGCCACCCCAAGATCCAATTTATCGCTACTGCCAAGCTACCGACATTGATCGCCCCTCCAAGGTCCAGTTCTTCGTCCGTCAAGACCATTTGGCCTTTCGAACCCCTAGCAGGAGTTCCAGGTCCCTCTTTTAATTTTTTTATATATCTGCATTCCTTTTTTTACAAAGGTTTCAGTTTTTTTATTAAGTTTCATCCTATTGGTTTTGAAGTGGGTTCAGAAGCAGCGCCTTTAAAAAACGTTATTGCTATCTACATGCACATCTCCATATGCGTCCTTTTTTATCTATCTTACCTTTTAGTTTCATATCTTTGGTTTAAACATTGCAACCTAAAACTTTGTTAATATTGTTTTGACTTTTAATAAAATCTTGCATTATTTATTTCTTGATTAACATAGAGGTTGAAAACACATGTATATTTTTTTAGATTTTTTAGTTCTTATAAAAATAGATCTTGTATAAGTTCTAGTTAATTCAATATTTAATAATTTCTTATCAAAGTTTTTTTTTTCGAATTTCACTTTGTTAAAAATCTTAGTAATTACTCAAAAGCTTTATTGTGTGTGATTAATTACCATTAACCTTTGTATTATTCAATAGGATTAGTCCATCGAGTTCTTTTGTGTGTTGCATTTATCCTTTTGTTGATTTTTAGTCAAATCCTTAAAATGTTGTTAATATCATCAACTAATCCTTTCAATTCGTGTTAAGTTTTTGATTTAGGTGTTAAAAAAATAAAGCTTTTTTTTGTAATCACCATCATTTTATGTCTTGTACTAAGTTTTTTTAATGTGGTAGATCTTTTTTATGATATAAATTTGAAATTTCTACATAATCTTGTTGATCTTTAAGTTGAATCTTTTACAATTGCTCTCACATTTGTTTGATTAACTGTTTTAAAAAAATTACTTTTGTGTATTCTTATTTAATTGCACAATCTTACACGATTCTTACATTTCCAAGATAGATAAAAAATGACAAGAAAAATTATTGTCACTAAGGTGCAAAAAATTGAGTACTTTAACGGTACTAATTTACGAACTATGGAGTAGAAAGATCTACTTTTGCCTACTACATGATAGCGTACACTCCATTATAGATAATGTTCCACTTTATCTGAAAATCGAATAATGGGGGATTCAAATCCCGTTATCAATGGTAGAAAACCAATAATAGGACTAAAAGCTTTACATTGGCCCACATGGAGATGAATCTGATTCAGGTCTTTGAGACATGTAAATCAGCTTACTAGCTATGGATTGTAGTAAAGGACAAATACCACTCGAAATCTGAAGTGAGTGTCCTACTTATTTTATATAAAAACAACTCGTGTAGAATGAGGAATCTAGAAGCGTCCTAAAGCACGTGAATAAGATGATCATGATGGTCAAGGCCCGAGTAGCTACTAAATACGTGATTCCAGAGAGGATGCAAATAGCGACCATCTTAGAAAGTCTCCAATCATCTTTCAACACGGTTACCACATCTCCAAGGATGAACTGCAATATCAAGAGTGTGGCAGACCTACTTGCACAACTGACAATTGAGCAGGATCTCTCAAAGTAAAGATCAAAAGTCAAGATCTTTGAGGTTGAGGAAGAAGAAGAGGCAAATGTGGTGCATGCAAAGAGAAGAATAGGACCCTCAAAAGTGAATTTCAAGGGAAAAGGTTGACAATACCTACATGGCTCGTGCTACAGTTGCAGCAAATATGGTCTCTTTAAGGTCAATTGATCCAACAAGAAGAAATCAGGTAATCCTAAAATGCCTGCGAATAAAGGCAAGAAGAAAATTGAATTTGAGGTTATCGTAGATTGCAACTCTGCGGTCACAGACTATGATGGCTAGCAGATTGACTCCGATGCAGCCCTCCATATTGCTATGATGAAGGTTAGTGGACTTCAATGAATTGAAGAAAGGTGAACATAGAATCTTTATGGGGAACAACAACTACTTGGATGTCGAAAAAGTGTTGGTACATACAGGCTTGACATGGGTGATGGTATAATTATACTTCATGATGTGCCATACACTCCAGGGATACGCTAGAACCTAGCTTATGTTCCAGTTCTTCTCAAGAAGGATTTTGAAGTTCGTTTTTGTAATAAACATGTATCCAAAGGAAAGAATAAGAAGGTTTATGCCCTGGGAAACTTTATACCCGAACATGACCATTTCTATCATCCTATAGTAATTTATAATGATATAATGAATGTGATTTATAAGTACTCTTTACGTTATTTATCTGATTATGATTTATGGCACATGAGGATGAGACATCCAACAAATTCTAAGATGGATCAAATGAATAAATGTGATGTTCTGCCTAAGATTATGGGTGCATGGACAGTGCCTTGTGAACATTGTCTGAATATAAAATGACGAGAAAATCCTTCTCGACAAGAACTCGACCAATGGAATTAATAGGCTTAATACATTCAGACATATGTGGACCATTATCAATATATATATATATATATATATATATATATATAGAGAGAGAGAGAGAGAGAGAAACAAGGAATACTTCATAACATTTATTAATGAATACTCGAAGTTCTCATATGAATGTCTCTTAGAAAGAAAAGCAGAAGCCTCTTAAGATTGATAGTGGAAAAGAATGTACCTTAAAGGAGTTTGAGCAATATTGTATTCAAGCAGACATTTGTAAGCAAACAATAACTAGATTGAAAATATTTTTTTGGTAAACTATTGGGTTAAAAATCGTTTTCATTTGTTAAAGCGACAAACATTCAATGCATGTAACACATCAACTACACTTTGAGATAATATTTCCATATCAAACTAATACATATATTGAGCTTTAACCAACTATAAAGACTCCTTTCTATCCCCATTGACAAAGGTTGCATAAGTGTTTGGGACGTTAAGACCAATGTAAATGAGTGAAAGTTTAAAGAAATCCAGACGTGATGGCAATGAACTCATCACAACAGGATATGGAGGAAAAAATGGTAACTCACCATTGGCGATGACCCGATAGGGCATAACATTGCATTGGAGAATGATAGTGCAAGAGAGACGTAAGGTCGATAGAGATGCATAACTATATCATGTGTGTGTGCGAGTAGGGCAGGGAGGGGTGATAAAATGCTTTTTGGCTATGCTAAGATGGTCTTGTTTTAATACGAGCTAGAAGCAAATTACGCAGAACCATACTTAATTTAATCTTTGTGAAGAGAGTGTAGCTCAATTTATTTTTACCTAGGTAAGTCTACAGTTGAACTCATGGACACAAGAAATTAAGCTACCAAATCGAGATAGAATATCTATTTCATCTAATCTAATATGATTAAGATAAATACAATGCAAGGCATGGTTTCCTTTTATCTTTTTACATGAAAGATAACAAGATGCAAAATGAATGATACAATTGAACACCTAATGCACAAACAACACAAGGACACTCATGAATGAATGTTTTAATCACAAGTTCAAATTCAATAAAGATTAGCCACAACTATCAATTAAAGGTTCAATTTCACTTTGAAATCAAAGCATCCTAAATATATAAAGAGCCTAAATAACTCTATTCACATTTATAGAATTAATGACATATAATCAAAGATCAAATCACCTAATTAAATTCTACATGAAATAAGCTTTCCATGGAATATATAAATGTAATGTTTTGAGTTAAGTGCTAATTATGGAAATTAAAATAAGGTTCAACAAATAATATTCTCTAGTTATAATTAAATACACGTCTCAACATCAGAGAATAAAATATGCCATTAGAACGATAATTAAAAGAGCTTTAAAATACGATCAATTTCATCTAATTTGGACATCAAAAGCAAAAATTATTAGACAATTAATCTAGGGATCTTCTACAAAAAAAACACATATAATTACTTAATCAGTAACTAACTAAAAAGTCTAATAAAGGATAATCTTCAATTAAAATAATTCGAAGGGGCTTAAGTGTAAATGTCTAAGCGTGAAGGGCTTTATCTGTAATTTTAATAATGTTACTAGACCTATGTGCAAATAACCCAAAGGCGGGCACATTTTTGTGCGTGAGGTGGACTGAAATGCAAATACCCGAGACTTGGGTTTGGGCGCTGCAAATAACCTAGCCACGTGCATGGGGCACATGAGATCGTGCTCGAGCCATGTGGATCTCTATAGAGCCTCAGGCAAGGCTCATGTATCTCAATCCCATAGGATAGGGACGATGATTAAGACTTGCTCTAGATTGTTTGGTTGAAGCCAATGGGCCTGATCTAGTTGTACTTGTCGAGGTCTATTGCTTCTCCGCAAGTGGCAGCACTCCAACAGAGCTCTGGTGGCCCATCTACTACACCTTCACCGTCCTTCAATTTCACCAAAGGTCGAGGAAGCTTTTCCTTTACCAAGCAAAGAAGATGGATGGTTGTAGAAGAAGCAGAGGTGGTTGGACTGGTGGAATGATGGATTCTTCTCGAAGATGAAGCTCGAGATCGAAGAAGCATTCAAACCTCCAATTATTGAGGCATTAATGTACCTACAGGGGTTAGAAAGATAGTAGAAGCGAGTGGGTTGATATGGAGGGTGAGATGGATGGTCTGGAGGGTCGACTTGAGGTGTAGAAGGTGGATCTCTAATGGGTTCCTTTTCCTTGTATGGAGAGGAATAGATCATGGAAGGCCGTATCGATATCGATATCATTTCGATATCGTATCGATACGATATTTCTACGATATATCGACGATATATCGCCCATATCGACGAGCCTTTGTGAAGAAAATGCCTGCAAATCATGATATATCACCATATCGGTGCCCATATCAGTCCCATGTCGATATCGATATATCGACGATATATCGCCGATATATCGTGATATTTCCTTCCATGGAATAGATAGAAGTAGGGAAATATATAGAGGAAGAGGAAAAGTGCTCTGAAATGTTGGCAAAGATGGGTGATGTTTCGCTATAGTGTGGAGGTGGTTGATTTGGTTTGAGAGTGAGTGTGTTCTTGGGAATAAAATAGAGAAAAGAAGAAAGGGGGAAGAACGAAGGATACCTCGAATTGAAATTGAAGTCGGAGATTAAGAAAGTGCATGTATTGGAGCTTCAAATCACTCATGGCCTTCGCTCAAACATGCTTGACAAATGCGTGGAGCTCAAGCAACAGTAGGTTATGTTGTGCACGACCAAAGTTATCATGGATCATGCTGGAGTTGTTCTCTTTCTTCGCTCAACCACTCTCTCACTTGCTAGCACCTATGGGAAGATAGGAACTCAAAGAATACTTGCGTAAAGGAGGATAGGTTGGAACTAATGCCTCCACCTCAGTTTTGATTAAAGGAGCAATTGGTGAGGTGGTGGTTTTAACCAACGAGAAGTTGTAGATCCAAGGTGGTTGAAAGTGGATGGGAAGTTAGAAAAGGAGAAAAATGGAAGAGCTATCAATTAACACAGGAATGAGGAGAAGAGGACACGCGAAGAGGAGGTTAAAATGGGTGAAGAACTATCGGTGAAGAGCTGAAGCTAAGGGTGCAATCGACGAAGGTTGACGATGAAGGAGGCCCATCTGATCGTTTAATTAGACAGGCTCTAGTGAGGAATGGGGAATAGACTAGACCGTCTTTTCACTTGATCAAATGGTCTCTGATGAGGCGGGTATGGGCAATGGAGGATCGTCTGATTAAATGATCAGACGGTTGGGGAAGAAGGCGAGTAAGACAAAGGAAGAGGGCCACGTGACGTGCCCCGAGGCAGCCATGTGGCCCAATGAGATAAAAGAAAATGAATAAATACAAAAATACTTAAAATAAAATAGTAAATTAAATCAAATTAAAAAGTGTCTAACATAAAAATTGTGTATCTTTTCAAGATCTACAACTTTCATGTAGCACTTAAAATCAAAATACACCATATATATTGTAGTGTTTTTGTAAGTAATTTCAACAAAATAAAAATACCCATTTTAATTCCTTTTGCTAATTTCATGTATTTTTAATAAAAATATATTATTTACAACATCAGTCTATTTTTTTGGAATTTAATAGATTAATAGAAAACATATAAAATGCCATGAACAATGATTTTAAATAAGTACAATATTTACAAGAAGAATTGAGCCTTTAATTATTTGCAATGATTAGTATTAATTATTAAATAGTGTATATTAGTAATTTAATCTAATTAAAGAGTTCACTTATGGCTTTGGTCTAGATAGAGGGATAAGATCTTAATATAGCATTGTAGAATAGGATTCACGATCCCCCTATACTTAGTCCTTGCTCATCCTTGGGCAATAACTTAGTTAGAAAGAATGAATAAATAAGTTGAATCCCTAATTGTGCATGTGAGGAGAACAACTTGATATCCAGGCTCCAAGTTTTTATGTGACTCTCAAACTCTATGTTTAACCAAGTCTTATTCAAAAGGAACTCAAGTTCTCTAATTTTCGGACTCCATAAATATACAATTACATAGAAATATGGCAATAAATGTTGATTACAAAAACAAATGTGCAACCTCAACTTCACCCAAGGTCCCACTCTAAAAGGTCATCCCAAGGACCCAACCCTCACATCTAGTTTCATAATCAAGTTTCACTTCATTCCACCATCACTTTTATTGTAAACCTTCGAAGTGTAAGATGAAATAGCCAAGTATGGATGAAGTATATTTGTGTCATTTCTTTTCACCTCTCATTGGAACAAGGATCGCTCATGTGCCTTAAACGCACTTTTATTTTTTGATGTCAATTAATATGTTCGTCAAGTAGTTTGAGCCATATGCACTTGTTTTCTTATGATGCATAGGGGTGTGTCTCTTTTGAGTATCTAATATACTTTCAACACCCGGACATGTAGCATTCAAAGTGAAGAGCCATTTTTTGTGCTCGCACAATTCTTATGGCATAGTAGCTTCGGTCCAAATGGACACTTGAAAAGGTTGGGAGCACTTGCAAATAATATAAGCTCTTTTATGGATTTTTTATTTGAATTTTGAAATCTTCTCTTTTGATTTTTGGGATATATGTAAGGATATGGCTAGCTCCACTATTTGTACCAAGTTGACATCAATAATTTTTAAGGTTTACACATACCAACACCTAGGTATAATGAATATAGTATCCGAACCTTGTTCCCATACTAGCTAATGTGCTGACACTCATGCTTCGTGAAGTGATTCCCAGTCATACCTCTTCCTCGAGCATCGTAGAATTAAGTCCAAACTCAAACCTCTCATCCTAGTTCCTCGGGTGAAACACCGACTCATCACAAAGAGTATGCAACATACATATGTAGTGTTGGTCTATATTATTTGAAGGACAGAGATTTTACATGCAATATAGCATGATATCTTTTAAACTAAGGAGTTTGAACTTTTAAGTCCTATGCCCCTAATGAACAAGAGTATTGAAACTCTGCGTCAAGTGTCACTCTAAACCAAGTAGCCTAAACTGCACAAGTAGCTGATGAATCCCCATTTCGTCACCTTTATTCTATCATTTTGGTCTTAAAAAATCTAGTAAATGCATGTAGATACCTCTAATTTACATAATTTAACATTCATGCATTGTTGTACAAATTACGTATAAATACAATTTTTAATGTCAAAATTATAGAATAAAGAAAAGAAAATAAAAAGAAAAAAAATATCAAAGATAGGGGTACCCTAAACCCGTGCCCCTATCTGTATATTGTATGAGAGATATGGGCACTGTGGATGGACGGTAACTAACTCGAAGGGCACACGTGACAAAATAACAAGAAGTGAGGAGCACAACGGATATTACCAAAAAGATAGAGGCATAATTGATATTGCGATATCTCGGAGGGGCACAAGTGATAAAATCCCAAGCTTTTACCATTCTTCTACATGTAACATTATAAAGATATGACATATATAGTCGATCATATCAGCTACCAAGTGAACTGAAGATGGATTTCGATACCTTTTTGGATGAGTAAATCATTACCCTTTAACAATACCATCAATGAATATATACCATAATTAATAAATATTATTCTACTATGTCAACCTTCATAAAGTCATATTTCACGTGGAAAGGAGTCAAAATTTTTTTGTCCTTTGCTTGTGCAATAATGTCCCCGTCCCTCCACATTCTTCTACGCAGTGACTGAAGCCCCATGGTACATTTGCATGATGACGCCTAACTTCATCAAATAACCTAAATTCTACCTTCCAATGTATACTAATTGTAAAAACAATACCCAAAGTTTTTCGAATTCTGCCCCAACTCCCATGGTCCAACTAAACTGCCTGCCGCCGCGCTCCCATGCGTAGCGGAGCCGCCGCCTCCTCCTCCTCTGCCACGCGGCAGCGCCGCCTCTTCCTGCTGCTGCAGCGGTGCCGCTCCTCCGCTTGCCAACTCTCCCAAGTGCACGCCCAGATCCTCCTCCACGGCCTCTCCCACAATCCCTCCCTCCTCCACAAGCTCATCTCCTCCGCCGCCTCCTGCGGCGACCTCCCCCGCGCCATCCTCGCATTCGACCTCGCCCCCGCCCCGAGCACCACCGCCTGGAACCAGATCATCAGGTGCTTCGCCAGGAGCGCCACGCCCCACGTCTCCCTCGCCCTCTACAATCGCATGAAGTCGGACTCCGACGCCCGACCAAACGGATACACCTACTCCTTCCTGCTCAACGCTTGCGCCTCCCCCGGCCTCTTGCTCCAAGGCGCTCAGGTGCACGGGAGCGCTGTGAAGACCGGTCTTCTCTCCAGCATCTTCGTCCGGACCAGTCTTGTCGACATGTACGCCTCCGGGGATCTGCACGATGCTGCACGCAAGGTGTTCGACGAAATGCCCCTGCCAAACGTAGCTTCTTGGAATTCGATGCTGAATGGCTATTTGAGATGCCGTGACATGAAGTCGGCCAGGAAACTGTTTGATGAGATGCCGCAGAGGGACAAAGTGTCATGGACGACCATGATCGCAGGGTGTGCTCGGATGGGGAGGTCAAAGCATGCTCTATCATTGTTCCGTGGGATGTGGGATGAAGGAATTGACGTCGATCAGGTTACTGCGGTGGCTGCTCTGTCGGCGTGCGCTGATCTGGGGGATTTGGAGCTTGGCCGGTGGATTCACGGGTATGCAAATCGGTGTCTGAGACGCAGAGTCCGGCTGGTGTCCCTGGACAATTCACTTGTCAAAATGTACGTGAAATGCGGATCCATCGATGAGTCTTACCATGTATTCCGTGCAATGCCCCGCAGGAGCACCATTTCTTGGATGACTATGATCATGGGGCTCATAATGCACTGCCGTTGTGAAGAGGCACTCAAATTGTTCCAAGAAATGCTTCAGGGTGCCGAACAGCCGGACGATGTTACGTATATTTGGGTGTTTTTAGCTTGCGGTCGTGCAGAGAAGCTCGATTTAGGACGTCACTACTTTGAGCAGATGACCAGGCGCTTCAACATTGAACCAAGGATGCAACACTATGGCTGCTTGGTAGACATGCTCTGCCGTGCAGGTCACGTGGAGGATGCACGGATTGCATGCCCATAGAACCCAATGATGCTATCTGGAGCATGCTGCTTGGCGGTTGTAGACTCAACGGTTATTTGAACATGGTGAACCATATTGCTGGCAAGCTACTGGAGGTCAGTGGAGGTGGCAACTTGGCCTTCCTGTCGAATGTGTATGCAGTTTTAGGAAACTGGGGCAATGTTCTTTGTATAAGGAAGAGAATGGTGGAAACCGGGTTGCGTAAACCTGCAGGGCGGAGTTGTGTTCTGATCAATGGCTGCATCCATGAGTTCATGCCTGGGGTTTGGCTCAAGCAACATGAGTCCACTGTACACCGGATGTTGTATAAGATGGTCGAGAGAGCAAAAGGAGAAGGTTACGTGCCGGATGTATCACAGGTGATGCTAGACGTTGAGAATGAGGAGAAGGAAAGCTTTCTTTACGCTCATAGTGAGAAACTGGCTTTGGCCTTTGCACTGATGACCATGGATGTGAGTAGTCCTGTCCGGATAACGATGAACCTCCGGATGTGCAGCGATTGCCACTCCTTAGCAAGGTTTGTTTCAGCGAGCTTCCGGAGGGATATAATAGTTAGGGAGAGGAACCGCTTCCACCATTTCTCTGGAGGAATCTGCTCATCTAACCCATGAGGATGCAGAGTTGGATCACCTTGATGTCATTCGATCTCGAGACTGTGGCATCGGTAGCAGACACTTAGCTGTTGCAGAACATCCGGGGCTGGTAGATACTCCATCTGCAAGATTAGAATGTTCACCGCGACGCCTTCCCTGGTCATAGGTGTTGTCCTCCCCATCACTCAGTCTACCAATTGCATCTCGTCATCCTGCCCCAGCTGACTGAACTCGGGGAGATCATGGTCATGTACTTGTGAGTTTACTGTTATGTCAGCGTGAAGATGTATACAATATGGTGGATATCAAGAAGAGGCTTTTGACTCCTGGGAGCAATGTGAGAAGAGCCCAGCTGGTTGGCTTGAAGTAGAGGAGGTTGGCAGGACGAGATGATGCAGGACGCACAATGGTAGCTTCTCGACTTAGAAGAAAAACCAGGAAGTAAATCTTACATTTTCTTTGTGTATATAGATTATCATTATAAATCTGGCAGCTCTTTTGTTGGAAATTTACACAAATTCGTAAAAGGTTATTTAGTTTTAAGGATTTTTATCCTATGAGCCCTATACACTTTATTAATTACCTGCTACGCATGTGTTCTTCGTAATTATCTGAAACCCCTGTAAACCGGCCGTTTAACAACACATTCTTTGCTGTCATTTTGATTGTTCTTGAGTTAATTTGGTTGAATTAACATAACATTGAGTTGATTAAACCACAACAAAATCTAAAAGTGGATTTTTCCATCTCTCTCTGTAACACCCCAACCCCAAACATAGTGCCATACCTAAAACTCACGAAGTATGTGTATGGTTTATAAGTGGTGGGGATTACTACTTGACAACTTGGGCTTAAGCATCTTGGGTGGTTGTCAACGGGTCCATTTGGGCCCGAACCCAACAAGTTGTTAAGGCCAGTTTTCCTCGATAACGGACCAGGGATCTAAGCCCGGGATGTTACAAATGGTATCAGAGCATGAGTTCCTCTGGGTGTAGGATATCCACAACTGATCGTGACCCACGATTAAGAAGAATAGGATAAAACTTAAGTATTAGAGACAACTAGTTGACCCTTTGATTTTCTAACTCAGGTGACCCCTCATTATGGAATTAAGGTGAGCAATGGTCGCAAGTCATCTCTGGATAATGAAATTGTCAAGGATACACACCAATAATTACCAGAGTTGGTAATAATTATGACTTAGCCGTGAAGATATCATGCATAAAGCTTTGATCAAATTATACTGAAGGTTTTCATTCTCAACAATCCATTCATCGTACATAGTAAGCGTGATATGGTGAAAATTAATCACTTTATGCATTAGATGAGATGACTTTTGGAATTATAGACTACCATAAGGAGAAGATCTTCGGGATACTTTATTTGAAAGATTGGGTAAAGTAGTGATATACTGAACACAATAGAATCCACTTTTTCGGAGAGGCTTCCTATTGAATGAAGTGATTTTAGCTTAGACATGGTAATAAGATGACCGAGGAGGATGTGATAGTGATATGGAGTTCAAGAAGGTTGATAACAAGTGAATGGCTCATTAGGTATATATGATTATCTCAGTTATATCATGAAAAAAAATAGGTTGGTAAGGACTTTCCTTATTGACTTTTCAGATGACCGTTCAATATTATCTTCCTACGGAGAATTGGATTTCCATTGATGTTATCCCATAAACTGCACCAATTTCAAAACTCCTTACACATTGGCACCTATTGAATAGAAAGAATCAAAGGATCGGTTGTAGTGAAAGTGGAATAACATAGTTTTTCGTTGTGACTCAATGAATCTTCATAAAGAACGCTTATTCTCTCTGTGAAAAGTAAAGATATGTCTTAGTCTCTGCATTAGTCATCAAGCTATGAATAATATAACTTTGAGGGATTAACGCCTACTACTTGAGATCAATAATTTATTCATTTGATTATGAAGAGAATATCTTTTCTAATTAGCATGGAATAAAAAACGATGACATTCTACAAATAGTTTCCAGATTAAAGATTGATCACTATGAATTATTTCATCAAGCATTTTGATCTTACAAGTGCCTAACTTCTTTTACAGAGTTTATAAATAGGATTTTTTAGAAAAGATCATGATAAATTTATGATCGTCGATGATATTGTTATATATTTTTATGATATGGATAAATATTTAGAGATTCATGGATTTCTAAGGTGATAAGGTATATTGATGATCTATGTAGAACTTTCTCACATATTATAATAGCAATGACAAACCTCATTAGAAAGGATGCGAGGTTTGTACATATATAGCAATGTGATTGAACTTGACAATGACCCTTATCTGAAGCTTACTATTACACGTTAGAAGCTTGTAGTTCACCTTGGTACATCTGGCAAAGAAAGTAGGGTATGCTTTATGGAAAAGATATTAATTATATATCATGCTAGCTAAAATCACAAGAGAGTAATTGCCCTAATTTTAACTTGGAGTAATCGGTAATAATATTCACTCTAAGAATTTGGTGACATTACCGATGTTATGGAAAAAATGAGGTAAGGGAATGGATCAAGCTAAGGTACAAGAATACTAATCTATCATGAATGATTTGAACTCTCTCAAAGGAGGAATAAGATTTTATGATCAACGAGGATGTGAGATACAATGATGGATTTTTCGTTCTAGATGATTGTTGATCAAATTGCCTCACCTTTTTACACATTTGTGTGGACCGATCGATAATGAGTTTGGTTGAACTGCTTGTGGAGAAGATTGTTAGTGTATATGGTATCCAGTGTCAATCATGTGAAATCAGGATACGAGCTTTACATCTCAATTAAGGGAAAGATTTAAAGAGGCTATGAACACTCAAGTTAGCACCTCATTTCACTAGCCAACTTATGGTCAATCAGATACTATCATCCATGGATAAGAAGAGCAAGTGGGAGTATATGCTTATCATTTCATAGGCAGCAGAGATAGACATCTCACTATAATAGAGTTTGCATGGAATAAATAATTTGAATATGACGATGACTCTGCATGAAGAATTGTATAAAGGATCTGGTAGATCACACTCTCATTAGAGTGATGGACATGAGAATATATATTTTTATTTGAGGGCAAAACAAGTCCATACTAGTAAGGAGAGTATTGAACAATATGATTGTACACAAAGGAAATCCATGGCCAACAGTATGTCTTTTAAAAAGAAATTTCGAGGACGAATTTTTTTAAGGATGGTAGATTGTAACGGACAAGATTTTTTCAAAGATAGGACCAAATCCCTCTCCTCTCCAACCAAATTTCCATATACTCACATGTTACTATTATTAAGGAAATTAAAGAATTAATTTCAATTAATGGATTTTTTTATTATCCCATTAATCCCTCTCATTGATGGCTATAAAAATCTATGATCCTTCCATACGTCACTTGCTCTTCCAAAATGTTGTGCAAGGAGAGAGAGAGACCAAGAGAGGGAGAGAGAACGAGATATCACGAGAGGTTCATCTTCGTCGAAGGAGATATTGACGACGGATAAGAGAAGAAGCAGAGTGTGGATTCGTGATCGGAAGGAGGTGCGATGACCATGTCAGAAAGAATTACGCATTGGATCTAAGGTATGTGTCGGTTAGGATCAGGATCTATAATTGTATGTATCGGTTTAAGTTTTCGTATAAATATTGATTACATTTAAATAGATCTCTTGTATGTACCGATTTAGGTTCTCGTATGATTATTGATCATATCCGAAATGCGGCATCCTAATGTATATAGCGGTTGTGTAGGATAGCATGCATACATAACTATTGGATTGAGATAAGACTCGTAGAAGTATGTATCGGATTAGGTTTTTACGTAAAAACAATGATTTGACCTGGATTGCGATCTGTAAATGTGTGTATTGACTTAGGATTTTATGTATCAACGGAGGTCTTATTCGGTCTACAATCGTTAAGTGTTTGTATTGGCTTGTAGGAGAATACGTGTACATAATTGGTTGATTTGAGATAAGAGATTAAGGTGAAGATCGTTGGTTTTTAACATAATACATATAAATCCAACTGTCATGCATTGAACCTCGGTAATAAATCTAACAATAATGCCTAGCACTAGCGGCAAATCGTGTAGTTACCTGCTTGATTTGTGATTCTAGTTTCCAAATTTGTAAATCACATGTTATGATATTTAATCCGTACACGGTTCATAGGCATCTCAATTGGATGTTATGATTAAGAACATTATGTAAATTCATATCGTCAATATTGATATTTCTATGATAATCAAGGTCATATATAGAACCCGTGATTTATGAGTACCTTGTTAATATTTTATTGGTTATAAGCAAAATCATGGATACATATCTATAAAATGTTGGATTTAATAGTAGGATTCATATTGTGTTTAACAAATGTTGCTTAGATCTCAACATGTAATTTGGAAAAGTGGAGTTATTAAGGTAATGCATGATTAGGTCACGGATCCTGTAATGATGGTGAGTAATAGCATGATTCAGAGTTTAGTACAATCTTTCCGACATATGCTGATGCTCGAAACGGGAACTTATGTTAACACAATAAATCTAAATAGTTTTTGCTTAGTTATTATTTAAGGTATTACTCTAAATACCAATTCCAAATAATAAGACTTTACAACATGCACAAACAATAGATCGTAAGATATATATTGTTAAGCATAGTATTTTACGTGGAGCATCTAAAATACAACCGGACAATATTCATGTCATCATTGCTTTGTAAATACACGTAATGTGTTACAGCATTACATCTGATGAGATGAGAAATTATTTTATAAACATGTATCAAAACTTAGTCATATGAAATTATCTCTATAAATCACTGTATTATATACTGTCAATGATATTCGTGATAAATATTCTTAAAATATTTATATATATATGCTCAATCAAGAAATATATTCAGGAGATGAACACCAAGGAAATTTACGGCACAGACTCATAAAGAGTCACATGGACGATCGTAGGGGGTCGTATTAGCCGCAAGGGGCAACGCCGCAAGGGGCGTATGGTTGCAAGGAACCATAGAGGCAAAAGATATGTCATCTACAGTTGTACCTACACTGTCATGATAATGCCACAAGGGGCAACGCCGCAAGGGACGTATGGTTGCAAGGAACCACTGAGGCAAAAGCTAAGTTCTCTACAGTTGTAGCTACACTATCATTCATCGCAAGTGCCAGCGGTTGAAAACGTATAACATGATACGTACATGAAAGTTATGAAATAAATGGTTTATAAAAGTAAACCAGTACAAGTATGCAAGAAAATGATTTATAAAGGTAAATCATTACAAGTTGCAAAATAAATATTTTATAATGGTAAACCATTACAAGTATGTAAGGAAATGATATATAAAGATAAATCATTACAAGGTATGGAAAAAATAGTTTATAACATGTTATGTAAGAAAGTGGTTTAATTAAAGATAAACCAATATATGTTATGCAAGAAAATGGCTAATGTGATAATGAACCATTACATGTTATACAAGAACTAATTTAAGAGAGTTAAACCATCCAAGTCATGGGGGTTAATATGCAAATTGATTTATATGATTTAAGAAGTATGTAACTTGCCATGTATTTTATGAAATAAGCCCCACAAGTTGATAGAAACGGTTGTCATATCTACTTCTGCAATTTACATGCACACCCATGTTTTTTTTAAGAAGTGAAATTATACATGATAGGGATCGAACTTAAACATGCATGGGAACTATCTAGGCATGTAATGATGTGTATCCCTGAAAATCCAAGTACATGATTTATAACGGACCAAGGACTGTTAGAATACCCATGCATGGACCCCGATGCATACTGGGCATTAGGCTCATGCAAATTTTTTTTGTCAATTTCAGGTAAAGAACATGGTGGACTGCTTAATCAAGATCGTGCCACAGATTCCTCGGATTATTGACGTCGTATGACACAACTCGTGAATCTATATGCCTACAGGAACTGTCGAGATGTTGTTTTAAATTATTAGAGTAGTTTTTGCAAAAATACCCCAGCTGGACTTGTTATAATAGAACTCTTTTGGACTTTTTATGGAATTGATATTATCTCTGCTCATTAACTGCCATGCATGTTCATGTAACAGTTCGATCGCTTGACTCTATATCGCATGCTTCCGCCGGTCATCGCGACCCGTTCTGTTACAAATGGTATCAGAGCCAAATTCCCTCTGATAGTGGAAAGGACTACCCGAGAGGTGGAGCCGCCCCTACAAAGAGGTTGGAGGAAAAGGCTACCCGGAGCGTGCAGCCGTCACTATCACTGAGATAAGTGATGAGCCATGTCGCAACGAGGACGTTGCGAATATAAGTGGGGGAGGTTGTAACACCCCAACCCCAAACATAGTGCCATACCTAAAACTCACGAAGTATGTGTATGATTTATAAGTGGTGGGGAATACTACTTGACAACTTGGGCTTAAGTATCTTGGGTGGTTGTCAACAGGTCCATTTGGGCCCAAACCCAACAAGTTGTAGGGCCAGTTTTCCTCGATAACGGACCATGGATCTAAGCCCGGGACGTTACACTCTCCTCTCTTCTCTCCCTTCTTCTTTTTCCTCTCCCTTCCTGGCAACTCTATGCCGGTGCCCAGCACTACTGCCACCAGCAGCACCACTAAGCAGAACCACCACTACTGCCACCAGCAGCACCACTAAGCAGAACCACCGTCATCCTTCATCCTCCCATGTGCGGTGCCATTGTCACAAGCAACACCACCAATTCTTCCACCTCCTCCCATGAACACCACCACCAAGCGGAACCACTTCCATGAGCATTGCCCCTCCTCCCATGAGCATCGTTCCTCTCACGAACCACCTCCATGAGCATTGCCCCTCCTCCCATGAGCGATGATGCCACCAAGTGGAGCCACCTCCACGAGCACTGCACCTCCTCCACCCACAAGCAGTGCCACCAAGCCAAACCACCATTATGAGCATCGCCCCTCCTCCCACGAGTAGCGCCAGTGCCGCGAGTTATGCCGCCAATAACCGCCTTGCCTCCTCCAACGAGCATCACCACTAAGCAGAGCCACTGCCACAACCTCCAATGTGCCGCCAATAACCGCCAATTACTGACGCCCTTCCCATTAGCAGTGCCATTAGCACGATTAGCTCCACCAAGTGGAGCCGTCGTCATCTGAATGAGGCAAATGGTGAACCACATCGAGAGATTAGTAGATAGGGAACTAAAGTGGGAGGAGGCATCTGAATCGCAAGATGATGCCCCTCAAGAAGCATGTAAGGAGGAGGAAGAGAAATGGCATGTGTTTGTGATTTTTATAAACAAAAAGGGTATATATAACGTATTTTTATCGGAATCTGTTCTAACTATAACAGTCAATTATCTGTTATGATGTAATCATAAAGGTTAACCTATCAAGAATCAGGTTGGGAATTAACCATAAAGGTTATGATATAAGAGTTAGTGTGTTTTCAGGTTCTGAGATAATTACAAAGAAGACATGGACAAGCTTGTAATTAGCGAAGTTTATAGGGTTATGGTGTAAAAATCCCTTAGTTTTATGTAGGGATGAGCATGGGTCGGGCCTGGGTCGGGCCCTACAGGGCCCAGGCCCAGGCCCATTTAAGTTTGTGGGCTTTGGGCCGGGCCTAGGCCCACTAAAAATTTTTTTGAAGGCCCAGGCCCAAGCCCGGCCCAATTATTATGGGTCGGGCCTGGGCCGGGCCGGCCCATAATGTCTCAATCGTCAATTGGGCTTGTACCGGTCAAAAACTTATGGGTCTAGACTTGGTGGGCCCATAAACTTGACGTACCCTCATTTGGTTATTTTGATTGTAATATTCGTTATGAAGTATTTATTAGTTATTTAGGTCTTTATTATTTAGTTATCCTACTGTTTTGCATGGATTTGGTCATATCTATGATTCTACAATATCTAATGGAAAGAGTTTCATAGAGATATTATAGAAACATGTGCAAATAATAGTAAACAAACATGTTGAAAATGTACCTCAAGTGGATTAATCTGTCGACATCGTCAACTCCCTCATTAAATCCAGATGAATATATTAAAGTGAGATATCAAAGTCTAGACACATATGGGTTCTATGTGGGCTAGGCTATCGGGCCTAACGGGCCTAATTTTGGGCTTCTACGCGGGCCGGGCTATCGGGCCTAATGGGCTGGGCCGGGCTAAGCCCAAGCCCGGCCCAATTATCAAATGGGCCTACATCTTTGGCCCAAGCCCGACCCATAAATAATTCGGGCTCGGGCCGGGCCGGGCTATGCGGGCCGGGCTTCGGGCTGGGCTGGGCCGGCCCGGCCCAATGCTCATCCCTAGTTTTATGCAAGGAAAAATAAGACTGTGTATGCTACCAACATTGGATGGGATACTAGTTAAAAAAGATCTAGCATTGCAGTTAGGGATGTATACAGTGCGGGAAAAAATCCATTATCTGATTTAATCCGGTGTTATTGGATCGGATTAGTTTATGTTATATGATTCGAACGAATAGGATTGAATTGAGACTCTGTTAATCTACAAATTGAAATTGACCATTGTCAAAATCCGATCCAAAATTCATTAATACTCACACATATGGTATCCATGAATTCCTCTTAAGTATGGTGTGCCACTTGATTTATTCATATACATCATTACATATTAACTTTGAAATTTGAGAATAAAGTAAAATACTAAAATTGACAAGTCTCTTTCTTATTAGACTCGCGATCTCCTTAGTCAAATGTCCTTTTAATCATTATATAACCTACAACGTTCCATTTGAAATAAAAGGATTATGCGCAACCTAATTGGATAAGGATTACATGTTATTTAACATGCAAATTAGATAAAGATCAAGTTAAAATCCGATTATTCGATATCCTCGACCAGAATTGGGCTGAATAACATAAAACTATTGTTAGAGGCATATCAAAAATGAATTCCTATTTATTAATGAAATATATTTGCTCGAGCCAGTCGTGGCATGTTTGGAAAATCGATTAGCACATTTTTGATGCACTACTAGTACATAGTGTATAATGATTCTTGATAGGTTAACTGTGAATAGCCACAGGGCGTACATGAGATTATGGTGGATCTACACAAGTTTTTGACGGTGATTCTCAAATGTTAAGGGCCTGTTTGGTTGTCGGGTTGGACTGGGTTGGGTTGGGCTACACCGGTGTACCCCTCATTCCAACCCTCTCAATCCTCCTCACAGTTTACTATTCATAGTGATACAATTTACTATTCACAGGGGTACCCCAATCCAACCCAACCCAGTCCAACCCAACAACCAAATAGGCCCTAAGTATGCGATAAGAGGGAATAAAATACGATAGAAACAAAGGTAAAGAACGAGTTACCTCCTTCTAATTCCTAATGGCTAGAGCAAGTCCTTTCAATCTTATTTTTTAAATCGAGAATTAATTAGATCTCCTCAAATAGGAATACAACCACCTAATTGACATCCAGTTGCTTGTAATTCCACTAAGCTGCCAAGGAATAATGGAAAGAGTTGATCTCATAGAATTTAGGGATTTTATCACTTGTGCCCCTCCGAGATATCGCAATATCAGTTATGCCCCTATCTTTTTGGTAATATCAGTTGTGCCCCTCACTTCTTGCTAATATATCACTTGTGCCCCTCGGGTTAGTGATCGTCCATAATCAAGACAAACAGACGTTAACTTCAAGGATACAAATAAAATTAAATTAAAAAAAGGACAGAAAAGTCCTCCTCCCCGTCTTCTTCCTCTGTGCTCTTCCTCCTCTCCCATCTTCTTCCTCTTCCTCCCTTCTCTTCCTCCTCCACAGCTCCTCCTCCTTGAGCTCTCCTGCAGCCTCCTCCGTCCCCATCCTCCTCCTCCTCCGCCCCCCCCGCACAGCCCCCCACACCTCCCCTTCGCCCCCGGCACTACCCCCATCCGCCCCCTGCACCGCCCCTCCCCCCCGCACCCCCTGCACAGCCCCCCTCCGCCTCTCGCACAGCCCCCCTCCGCCCCCCGCAACCTCCCGCACAGCCCCCCTCCGCCCCGCACCCCCCGCACAGCCCCCCTCCGCCCCGCACCCCCCGCACAACCCCCCTCCACCCTCCGCACAGCCCCCTCCGCCCATGCACCACCCCACACAGCCCCCCTCCGCCCCCCGCAACCCTCCGCACAAGCCCCCTCCGCCCGCCGCACAGCCCCCCTCCGCCCTTGCACCACCCCGCACAGCCCCCCTCCGCCCCTCGCACCCCCTCGCACAGCCCCCCTCCGCCCCCGCACCCCCCGCACAACCCCCTTCCGCCCGTTGCACAACCCCCCCTCCGCCCCCGCACTCTCCCCCTCCGCCCCTGCACCACCCCGCACAGCCCCCCTCCGCCCCCCGCAACCCTCCGCACATGCCCCCTCCACCCCCGCAACCCTCCGCACAGGCCCCTCCGCCCCTGCACCACCCCGCACAGCCCCCCTCCGCCCCCTCCTGACGGGTTCTTTCCTCGACGAAGCTCGCGGTGGAGCTCGAGCCTCCCTCCTCCTACCCCATGAAACTGGGGTTCAGTTTTGTTAAATTAAGATAAATTTTTTACTAATTGATTGATAAAAATTCATCAAAAAAATCAAGAAAATTCACCGTTTGATCCATAATGAGTGCTATATCCATGAAAATGTAAAAATTTTAGAGATTCGATGGATGAATGAAGGTGTCACTAAGAGAGAGAAATAATGAAGAGAAAGGATTAGGAACAGATGGAGGAGGAAGAAGATGAAGGAGATGTATGGACAATAATACCCCTCTTAACTGCACCAAGGTTTGAAAAAAACATGGTTAAGTCAACTTTTTGACGGTCAATCTGACGGAAGGACACAACTGATGACAGAGCAAGAAGTGAGGGCACAACTGATATTAGCAAAAAGATTGGGGCATAACTGATATTGCGATATCTCGGAGGGGCACAAGTGATAAAATCCCTAGAATTTAAGTCCCATTCTCAATACATGAATAATATGAGTCTGTAGCTTCATTATGAACTCTTAGAACTTCTTCGTAAGCTCCATTTTGATGCTCGTTTCATAGTGAATATCAAAGTGACTTTATTTTCATTATACTTAACTATATCCTATTATATTCACTTAATATCCATTTGCTGTCATTAATAAAAGACATGAGATTTATAGTTCATCTGTTTATATCTAAGAATAGTTATAAAATCATCATATAATTATTGAGAAAGTAAAAGATTATGATCATTGTGGTCAAATTTATCACTTTGGTCAAATTTTGTTACAGATTTCCGATCATAATCTCCATAGGATTCTTTTATCTCTACCTTCTTCGAGCTTAGCTTGAGGAAGAAGAAACCAAGAAGAAGATATCGTGGATACCTATAGAATCAGATTATTACTAGAGGGGGTAAAAGTAGTTATAACAAATTATAGCTAATAAAAAACATTCAACGTAAGCAATAATCATAGATAAAGAAATCAAATCACAGAAGCAACCAATTGCATGATGATTGCTATGTGGAAACTCAAATAGGTGAAAACCACGACATAAGTTCTCGACTTGGTACCCCGATCAGTCATTTTTGGTACTATAGTTATTTGCTCATGAAGTAACTCAAATGTTTGCAAGCTTTTGGATAAACACTAAAATGCTTACATTCTTGGATCACAAATAACAAAGTTCCATTTCGAATCAAACACCAAAGACTTATTCTTCGTATCCTGAACACCGAACTAACGTTGAGGTTGGATCATAAACTGAATCCTCAAACCTTCCGAGGTCAACTACCATAGAAACTATCAAGCATGGATCATATACCAAGGAAACATGCAAACTTGGATCATACATTGGATCATACACCAAATCTTCCTGAAAAAGTGGTTACAGAAATAGAGACAAAATATCTATCTTCTAAAAATTCTACATCAAAAATATCAAATATTTACTATGCACATACACAATGTTAGCACTATAGCGATATATCTCAAATATCAAACTAGTGATTATCAGAGAGAATGCCACAAGGACTGAGAGCCTTAAATGCTACATCAGAAAATTTGGGCTACTATCAATGCGTAAGAATGCTCAATAATATTTCAAAAAATGAATAATAGCAAAAGAGAACATTGAGAGAGAAGAGTACGCAATGTACATCAATGTGTGTTCCTTCACAGTGGTATATTGGTGTTTATATACTTTTTATAAACGTTGAAAATTTCTCATATCAATTGGAGCTATATATAAAAACATTCTACCTTCATTAAATAAACAATGAGCAAAAAATGATGGATCATTAGCTTTGGGTTGATCTATCAAGAGGATCGATTAGAAAAGCTCTAGTTGATTGCTCATTTTTGAATCTTGGATGACCATTGTATATTTGAATTTGATCAATCATTGATCATCCAAAGAGATCCAATTCTAAAAACAAAAAGGTGATCATCCGAAATATTAGAGTCATTGACCAGTAAAAATTAATCGATTATGTTACAGCCAATAAATAAATGTGATCGATCATGCAGGCAGAAAATTTGCAAATGCTTAGACAACTATATAGACGTGCACAAAACTTTGTGGGTTGATAACAACTACAAATACTACATTGAAATAACTGGATAAAGTCTATAGATCGTTCTTCATTGTGATGTAGTTTGGTTTCCTTCTTCGAATTCTCGCAATAAGCGATAAGATAATATCATGGAAGTCTTTCAATAAACGTGTGTATCATTATTAAGACAAGGTTTTGAATAGAAATTACAAACATATATCACTGACAATTTATTCTCATGGTCCTATTGATATATTATGTAACTCACTCCATCTAGCATTTGACATACCTCATGTGATAATTCGCTTATCTATCTGTCATTTATTTTATCACGCTCTTGGAAAAAGAAGAGATGGCGTAAAAAGATGGTTGTGTGTTTGGGATTCAACCTCTTGGAGTATTGGGTCCGAGGAGCACAAGCTCGTTGTCCTTCCACCGTTAAGAGCGAGAGATAATCGCTGCTATGTGAAACCAGCCTCACGCATTGCCCTCTGCTTTAGGAGGGACGGGATCCGAACTTTCGTCCGGAAGCCGAAACCCAACAATTAACTTGGAATGGGCGAGCCATGAGAGAGCCCCGGACAGACCCGCCGAAGAAATCAAGATCCAACGTCCAACCAGCTTAATGCCCCCAACATGGGTTACAAGCTCTTGTTACAAAGCTCGGCATGACATGCACGAGAGACGAAAATTTTGTGACCCTGCTGCATGTTAGAATTGGACGGTGTGGGAGTTTAGTGGCACGCTTTCCGAGAAACATTCAGCATCATGTGTTTAACTTAGCAATTGGATTGGATGATCCATGAGGGCTACGAAGTGGAGATCAAGAATGAAAAGGGAGACCATGTAAATCCCTTTCTTTCGGAACGAGGGAATCGACCGTTGCGCTCGCTCGTGAATCGTGATGCTTTGAATACTTGTCCGTCACTGGGAGATGGAAGGGATTTAGATGACGAGCTTTGCCTTCTTATTTTGTTGCCTTTGGATCCCATTAGATGACGTCCTTCTTATTCTTACTTTTATGGGTTTTCCCCTAATGCATGTATATCTTTTGTGGGCACGGGCTCTGTATTGTGGAAATGCTAATGGGAAATTGATGCAGCCTTTGCTTTCATCCCATTTTATTGCTTTTCTGGTGTGGTTGTGTTTTTCAAATGTGGATCTAATGTACGTGAAATGTGTCTCTCGCATACAGGGATCGGCCGACGATGGTGTCCTCCGAACGTCCACGTGAGGGGCGGAGCCTAACGTCCCTTCGTGGTTATTGCCACCATTTTGTTTTCCTTGCTTTGTGCGTATGTCTATCAGCGTGCTCTTTCATGTTTTCTCATTCTACTTCAATGTTATACATCTATTTTTGTTTGAGTGACACCACCAAGCGGAGCCACTGGCATGAGCATTGACTCTCCTCCCATGAGCAATGTCCCTCTCATGAGCCACCGCAACTAGCATTGCCTCCCCCCTCCCATGAACACTACCCCTCCTTCTATGAGTGAGGCTACCAAGTGGAGCCACCACCATGAGAAATGCACCTCTTCCTAGCACGAGCAGTGCTACCAAGCCAAGCCACCACCACAATCACCGCCAATCCTCCCACGAGCAACACCATCCTGCAAGTTGTGCCGGCAATCACCGCCTTGCCTCGTCGAACGAGCATCACCACCAAGTAGAGCCACTACCACGAGAAAGACCTCCAAGCACTTTCGTTCTTCCACCCACTAGCGATCCACCACCACGGTCAGCTCCACCAAGTGGTCTTGTCGTCATCTTAATGAGGCAAATGTTGAACCACATAGAGAGAGAGATTAGTAGACAAGGAACTAAAGGGGGAGAGGGCATCTCCATTATTCTATCCTCTGTTGAGATTCGCAACATGGTGCCCTTGAGGAAGCAACATCAACAACATAAAAGGAAAGGTGAGACATATGCTGACAAATAGATGAGGGGAGGGAGAGAAGGAAGAGAAATGGCATGAGGTTGTAATTTTTATAAACAATAAGGCATACGTAACATGTTTTTATCAGAATATGTTTTAACTTTAACAGTAAAACGAAGAGGAATTAACCACATGAATGGGAATTAACCACATGGGCTGTGATGTAAGAGTTAGTAAGTTTACATGTTTTAGGACAATTACGAAAAACACTTGGGCGAGCAGGTAATTAGCAAAGCTTATAGTGTTTGTGGGATAAAAATCACTTAGTTTTATGCAAGGAAAAAATATGACTTTGTATATATTTACTAACCTTGGATGGGATACTAATTAAAAAAACATCTAGCTTTGTAGCTAGGGATGCACACAGAGCGGAAAAAATCCATTGTCTAATTCAATCCAGTATTATTAGATTGGATTATATTGGTTATATGATTCGAAATGATGGGATTAAATTGAGATTATGTAAAATACAAATTGAATTTGACCAAAATCAAAATATGATTCAGTTCATTAATAGTCACATGCGTAACATGCTTGAATTCCTCTTAAGCATGGTGAGTCATTTGATTTATTCATATACAACGGAACAAATTAGCTTTGAAATTTGAGAATAATGTAACATACTAAAATTTATAGCTCTCTTACTTATTATATTTGAGATTTTCTTAGTCAATCATCATTTTAATCTTTATTTAACATGAAACATTCCATATGGAATAAAAAGGATTATGTGCTGCCACTATTTTCTAAATTAGAAATTCGAAAATCCAATAGCCTTTATTAACACTTCAGAAACTTGCAAGGCAACAATATTATTGTTTTCTTGATGGATACTTGGAATATTACAATAAAATAGACAAGATGCCCTCTAATAAAGGAAGTTACTGGAAGGAGCTAGGCATTATGACATGAAAAGTAGATTTGAGAATGATTTGACCAATGTATACTCGACTCAGGAGGAGGATAAAGGGGCATTGTACACACCGCCCATCATACCCTACAAATACGTTTCATCTAAAGCATCGGATCAAGGAGAAAGCATTCCTTATGTGTACCACATGTGCCACAAAACCTTTTGATCATCTTATTGGTGCATACTGATGAATCAATGATTCATCGTCTTTATTCTTTCATTTTGGCTAAAATCATTGGTAAAATAACGTAAATATTCATTAATTCTCACTAATTAACATTCTAATCGCATTTGTTAATATTATATATTTAATATTTATTTCTTCAAAATAAAATAATAAAAAGAAAAAAATAAAAAAAATGAATGATGTAGATATGTAATATATACAGACCGATCCTAACCCTAAGACCCAGTCAATTTTGACTTGGTCAACAAAATAAATAAGTAGGGAAGATAAGGATCCTAATTTAAAAGAGTTAAGAAAATCATGATCAACAATGTACATAAACACATTTTTTACATTGCACACCTAGTTTATTTATCATTCAGAAAATCTCAAATTAAATTATTTTCTTCACAAAAGTTGTTTATAATAATATATATATTAATTTATAAAAATATCAGAAAAATTATTTATTGCATAAATAATTAGTTATGATGAACCTAAAAAGCTGTAAAAGCCAACTTTCAAGTTACATAGCTAATTATAGAAAACTCTAAATTGGCCAATCTTACTTTTAAACTATGCTTTATAACTAATACTATTTATTAAAAATATCAGAAAAATATTAGAAAAAGACATATGAGTTTCGGCATTTGGACCAAGGTTTTTGAAACCGAACTGGACACTGAACCGGAAATCTTACCGAAATGGTCGGATCGAGTTGAACCATGTAATCAAATCGGTTCAATCGGATGATGATGCCATCATTATTTAAAATTGGATTAAACCGGACTGGTGAAAAAACAGTGGTTGAATCGGCTAGTCAAATCAAAATGAAATAATATATATAATATACACTTAAATATACTTGAAATATAAATAAAATACGTAGATAATGTATATATTTCACACTATACATAAAGTATTTTTCTTATACACATCAAATACCATACATAATATATATATATATATATATTATTTGGACTAGATGCTCTATAACATGATAATAGTTTAATTATATTTAAAATCCAATACATGCAAAAAGTTATGTTAGTATAATTGCTTAGAAGTTTGAAAAAGGTAACCAAAGTTCATGGGTTCAACTCCCACTACAAGCAAAATTTTTAAATAATTTAAAAATAAATGCGGTTCAACTTCGATTGAACCTGGTTAAATCGGGTAAAAAAATAGGTTGATCCGAACGAGTTAATTAAAATTTGGATAATCGAACCGAACCGGCATAAACCGATTAACCGGATCGGTCCAGGCGGGCAGCGGGGGTGATGGCCGCCGCCTGCTGCAATTTTATTTTTATTTTTATTTTTTATTTTTGTACTCTAACCTGCAGGAAGAGGTTTAAAAAAAATATTTTTTGTTTTTTTAAACAGTAAATGTAAATAAAAGAGAAAGGAATTTTGTTTTTATATTTTTTTTAATTTTTTTATGTTTTCCTGCAAAACAAGATGTTAGAAAACAAAAAGATAAATGAGTTTTTTTATTTTTATTATCGGTCGGATCGGTCGAAGCAGCCAGTCCGGTCCGGTTTTCAAAACACTGGTTTGGACCCCTTTGTATGTATTCACTATATATACAGACCTTCCTTATTTTCTAATTAATTATTTCGAATCCCATTTAACTTAATTCTTTTTCTAATGTGTTTATAAAAATCAGTAAAAAATATAAAATTACAACTTAAAATAAATGCTAATAAATCTCAAAGCCACGAAACTATGACCTAAACTTCTGGATTTCATAACTCGGTCATATGGACTCCAAATTAGGCGTACTCACTTTTAAAGTTCATTTTATAGAATTATCGATCAAATGAACTGATTTCACTAAAATCGGAGTTAATATACAAAAAGTAAGTTTTGAGACCCTATTGGTATAAAATGAACAATGTATCTTAATCTTATTTTATTTAATTTATGAATTCTCTACTTTATTAATATTTTTAATATATAAATAAAAAATAAAATTTATTAGAAAACTAAAATTATTTAAATAACTAAATTAAAATTTATTTATTTATTTTATTCAATTTAATTATATATTTAGTTTATTATTTATTTATTTATTTAATTAATTATTAATTATTATTATTATTTAATTAATAATTTATTTTTTTATTTTCTTTTCCCCCTTTCTTCCTTACGCTAGTCACCCCCTTCTTTTTCTTCCTCCTCCTCCCGGCGTCGCCCTCTTCCCCTTCTTCCTCTTAGAGTATTGGGTCCGAGGAGCACAAGCTTGTTGTCATTCCACCGTTAAGAGCGGGAGGTAATCCTCTCAGCAACTCATAGACCTGAATCTCTCATCTTATCTGTACTCGGCTCACGGGTCTCAACTCTCTGCTCAGCTATCACAGTTGTAACCGATGGATGACTCGAAAGAAATGAAGATGGAGTTATAGGAAGATATGAAGAAGAAGAAGAAGAAGAATACAAGAAACAAAAGGAGAGGACTCTCCGAGGTCTGAGTCACACTCAGAGAAGGAAGGATGACTCAACTCAGGTTCAACACTCGAATTGTCTCGAACCGACCTAGATGAACGGGTAGGTACGCATGGAAGGTGTCGTAAGAGTCGACCTAAAAGATCACCTATCCATCATCGTGACTTCAAAAAGAGAAAACTAACTCTAGGTGACAAGACACAGACGACGAGTAACTGCTAGAAACTCATAAATCTTGGACTCACACCACACAATGAACCACAAAGCAAACCCCAAATTCACCAACTCAACTTGATGATGATCAAGAAATCCTGGTCGTTAATCTTTTCAATTTCAGAGTTAGGTTACAATGCACTTTTTATCAATAGATATAACGAGTTGTTGGGTGCCAGAATTTCCCAAAAGGCTATCCCAAGTCCGTATGATTAGTTGTACATACTTTTAACCAGTATGGGAGTAAGTACAGACCATAAAACAACTACCCGTTACTTGAGGACATCAGCTTGCATAGTTTCCTCTAAACCACCCACTTTGTTAGGGAAAGCCGGACTGTTTTCGGCTACCCATGAGTCCTTACTAAGAAATAGCTAATCGCTTTTAGAATAAGTAGTCTTGAAGAAAATTCAGGCTTTGGCTCTAAGCTTAAGTGACGTCCCTCATCACTATCTGGTGAGTACCTGCAAGCCAACACGGGGTTGTTTTCCCAAAACAAGTGCAGTCCTTTACGTTTATTTTTATACTCCTAAACTAAATGTGTGCAGTGTTAGTAAGGGAGTGCCGAACTCAGGGAGGCAACTGTAGAAAACTAAGGTAAAATAATAGAGGAAATAAGGTAAATTAGTTTCCTTTTTTATTTATTTTTAGGGATTGTTCTGATTTTTAGTGAATTTTATGCAATTTTATATTAATTTTATGGTTTTAATATACCTACGTAAAAATATAGGTATACATTTAATATTTTTATATTTGCTTTTTATTTTGTATTTTTTATGTATTTTAAGTGTCTTGTACTTTTTATGAAATTTTATAATATGTTTTTGTAATTTTTATTTGGTTTTTCAAGTGAAAATAAAGGTTTTATTGAAAATAAGGATTTTTTATTTTAAAAATAGTAAATAGTAAGAAAATATTTTAATTTTAATTTTATCAGAAATAGATGAAAATACCTTCAAAACTAGTTATTATACATATTTTTGTGATTTTTATTGAATTAGTTATGTATTTTTAAAGTTTTATGTATTTTGATTTTTTTATGGTTTTAATATTTAATATTTATTTTATTTTTAGTTTAATAAGTAAAATATAGTAAAATATAGTCTATATTTTTTTGGGATTTTTAGAAGTGTTTTTATATTCTTTTATGTATTTTGTGAGTTTGTTACATTTTTAGGATTTTTAGAATTTATTAAAAAATAGAAAATATTTTTTTTAAAAAAAACTGATATAGTACAATATATAGTAGAAAAATATGTATTTTTATTTATTTCTATTATATTTTTATGTTTTGTATTTTATTTATTATGTATATTATATGCGTAGTAGAGTATACAGTTATAGGGGTATATTTGTAATAATTTGGAAGTATGAGGGGTATGCGTCAGAAATATACAAAACTAGGGGTACCCTGCACAAAAATCCCAATGATCATGTGTTATCTCACGTGCTCCTCGAGCCAGCCCTGGACCTGTTCGTAAATCAAGAAAAGCACCAGGGTCGTATATAAAAAATGCTCACAAATATCGTGCTCCGCACATGTTGATCACGTGAGGATCATTTTAGCTTAAGTAGCAAGCGCTGGAGTCGATGCTCGCGATGGCATGGTCTGAATTGTCCACGTGGCGCTATCAGATCCGTTCGTTACTAGCTGATCGAACGACAGTTTGACCTCTGAAGCATCCAATCGTTTGGATCAGACATAATCTGTAGGTTTTGATATCTGAACGAGTTCATCTTCCTTTACGAATCAGACGACTGAGGCTTTGATTTCATCCCAAGATTTGTAAATGCTCCAGGTGACGGGACTCTAGAAGCTACAAGGTGATCCTTGATCGGTAGTTCGTGGAGTTGCTCTGATCTTCATCTCCAGATGTTCGATTTGTGATAAGGTGCTTCTCGCAGGTTGAAGATGCTTCGTCTCGACCATAAATACGATCAAATTGATGGATCCACCTCGATTCGATGTAGATCTAGATGGTGTTTTTTTTTCAGATGTTAGTGATGGTCGATTTGTTCTCTCATATGCCTCTTCAGGTATCTGTCTTTGGCCAAAATCTACGTAATGTTGGATTTGAATCCAGGTGGTGCTTCGAGCAATGGCGGTTCACGGATTAAATCTCCATGTGAAGGATGCTCCAGGTCGTAAAGCTGCTATACTGCATGTGTAATCAGGACTCGAGGAATCTATCCTCAGTCGGATGTCAAGCACACAAAGGGTAAATGGATGAGAAACTCCTGTGAAGGCGAGGATTTGGAGTCCTAACTACGGTGCCATTTCACTGGAGGTGAACAGACATGAGGTGATTTGTGTAGAAATGGATGATTGGAGGGAAATGGACATCAGAAGTGGATCAAAACAAATTTAAGTATGAAAGTGGATTAAAGGAATAGGAACAAAGAAGGAGATTGGAAAGGGGAATAAATAAGAGGAGAAGAAGAACTAACCTAGGAATGAACGAAGGATTTGTTGCGCCTATGGCGGAGGTAGATGCGATTTCCCGTAGAACTAGAGCTCGAAGCTCTAGATGATGATTGAGTAGACACGGTGGCGAAGGGCCACATAGGCTGGGCACGCGGTTGAGCAAGGCTTCGCCAAGGCGGAGATGATCACGCCCGATTCCTCTCGAACTCGCTATAATCGAGATGAAGTCTGCCACTCCTCGCTCCAGAGCTCACTGGAAGGAAAGCAGAACAAATGGCAGATGATCCAAGGTTAAATGAGCTCGGGGGTTTATATAGAAGAGGTTTCGAGGGGAGCAAGTTGAGGGTTGTTGGCCGAACGACCCAACGACTAAGTCGTTGGGTCGTTGGGCAGGGGAAGAAGGGGAAGAGGGCGACAACGAGAGAAGGAGGAGATAGACGAAGGGGGAGACAAGCATGAGGAAGAAAGGGGAAAAGATAATACAAAATAAAAAAATAAAATATTAATTACATAATAAATAAATAAAATACATGATTAAATTAAATAAATAAATTTAACTTAGTTATTTAAATAATTTTAGTTTTCTAATAAATTTAATAAATTTTATTTTTTTATATAATAAAAATATTAATAAAATATAAAATACATAAATAAAATAAGATTAAGACACATTGTACATTTTATATCAATATGGTCACAAAAAATATTTTTTGCATATTAACTCCGATTTTAGTGAAATTAGTTTCATCTGATTGATCTATACAGTGAACTTTAAAAGTGAGTACGCCCAATTCATTGTATATATGGCCGAGTTATGAGGTTTGGAAGTTTAAGGTCACGTCTTCGTGACTTTTGCAACTTAGTGGCATTCATTTTAACTTATTTTTTTATATTTTTTTACCGATTTTTATAAATACATTAGAAAAAGGATTAAGTTAAATGGGACTAAGAATAATTAAATAGAAAATATGGAAGGTCTGTATATGTTGTACATATAAACAAAAAGGTGCAAATGCCAAAACTCGTGCATCTTATTCTAATATTTTTTTGATATTTTTAATAAATAGTATTAGTTATAAAATAAAGTTTAAAAGTGATTTTTGTCAATTTGGAGTTTTCTATAAATAGTTGGATGCGTTCTCCCTGTTTAACCTGTCGCCTAGGATACCGTCGGTCCTTCCTTTCTTCGCTCCTATCCCAAGTCGATGGATTCAAAGACCACACCCCTATCTACCTGTAAGCAGGCGGAGGCTGACAAGGCCGAAACTTCACCCCGGGGGGGTTACTGGCAGCTTGTCGCAAAGTACCACAATTTCGCCCCTATCTACCTGAGACAGGCGGAGGCTACTTGGTACTAGTCAGTGAATCTGAAATTATTCGACTTGTGATATTTGCTAGGATTAGTTGGAACGTGATATGGAAGGCGGGGATTTGGGCTCTGCCTTAAGGTGTTTACACACACTCAAGTACCCTCACTCAGCCTGAAAACAAGGTCGGGGTTACTCTCCCGTAAACAAGGGTTAATTTTAGTTAAATTTTTTGGTCCAATTCAATTAGCAGTCCCAATTTTAGAGATTAGTTATCACTGATATTAATCCACACAAGCAATCACGTCTACCGTCCAGTCCCAATTCCTTTATCCTAGGTTAGAAAACCGAGAGAGAGAATCAGAAAAAAGCCGATGCGATCGAGAAAACGATGATGAATGCTTGAGTAAGAAGACTTACAGTGCCTCCAGCTCTCTACAATGCAGGATGCAGTTCTGAATTGAAATTTTACACTATATGCAAATGCAAACGAGAAAAGCCGCTCCTAGACAGGCAGTTCTATTATCGAGTAAAGAACAGATTATTTTTGGCTAAGTTCTGCGGTCTAAGTGCGTCTTTTAAGTGCAATGTGTGGTCTTAATAATTTACGAGCACAAGCAAATCCTAGAGTGGCTCGAGGAGCCGCTAGTGCAATCTAAATTACATTCACCCACACATCACACGGGACACAGTTCCACTATACTTACACGCACGAGATCCCAAACGGGAACCGCTGGAAATGATGCGAAAAAGAAATAATAATGAAATAAAATGTAATTTACAAAGCCTCTCTTCCACTCAATAAAAATTAAAATGCTAAGTCCTCGAAGCGTCGTCGACTCCTCGCGGTCCTCGCACAAAAACAAATTGAGGTCAGAGAGTGACACAAAAATAATGCCAGAAATAAAGGAGAGAGAAAAATAATTACAAGAAAACCGGGGGTCAGACTACCCGGGGAAGGAAAATCAAACACTCAAAAATTCGCTAAAATTTAACCTAAGCCGTGCCTCCCCGGCAACGGCGCCATTTTGATAACTGCCCCGCACCCTTAGTTAATTTGGTCAGATTAATGTCCAAATTACTTTTAATCGTTCGTTGCAGTCGGATACGAGAGGCTAGTCAAAAACCACTTATCAATGAATGTTAAGATAATTTTAAGCGGCAGATTTTTTTTTACTTGGTGAAGTCCAAGGTCGATCTCAGGGAGGCATCTGTCTCCTTAGGTGAATTTTAAGCAAATATCGAGTGTGTGATTATCAGGAGTAATTTTTTTTGTTCTTTTTAATTTCTGTGCAGACTCGTGCAAAAATGCAGGCCAATTTAACTTTTAATTCAATTAAGATATCAACTGAAGTCCAAAAATTCTAAAAATTGGCCAGATGATTAATTATGATGAAAATGAGTTACCCTAATTTTTTTGGATTTTTCAGACACTAAATGGATTTACTGGGAATTAAATATGCGGACAGGGTGATTTTCACTATTTAATTATTAATAAATAACAAATCACAATTTCTTCAAGAAATAAAATTATCCTAGATAGCTCTAATGACAAGGAATCCAGGAAAATTGACAGATCTTAATTTCACTTTGAAATGAATTAACTAAAATTAATATAAGAAAATCACTCAACAATTTATTTAGGCCTCGATATGTGTGTAAATGACATGAAATTTTTATGGCATGTTAAGAATATTGTCCTTAAGCTACTATGAATTTTTGATGATTTTTGGAACCACAGAGAATTAACTACAAATTAAAAGGTGTCACTGGGCAAAATATTTCAAAAATGTACCAATTAATTCATTAATAATTCCACTGAAATTACAAAAAAGTGTCACGTGGACCAATAGACAGAGGACAAGTTTCTCAACAAAATGCAATTTTTAGATTTGAAAAATGATGTAAAATGCAACCTAGGGATGCGTGCAAACACAGGGGTGTAAATGCAGTACAGGAAAATAAAAATACAATAAGCAAATATGCGGACAGGGACTAAAATGCAATTACCTATTATGTTGGGCACTCAAGTGCAATTTTTCCAACAAGCACGTACTCCTCACGTGGGCTCAGCTTCACAGGGACCTTTTAGCAAATATGGAAAGTCTCGAGGGCCTCGATGCAAAATTCCCGGGCCGCACGTGCTCCTCACATGGTCGGCCTAGGCTCGGATGGCTTTGGAGGCTCGGGGATCGGTTCGGATGCTTCTGGAGGTATGGAATGAGGCTCGGTGCAGCCTCGGGTCGTCCGAGCCTAGGGTTGGGGCGAGACTCGGTCTGTGTTGACGTGGCGTACTGAAGGCCCTTGGATCAAGATTGATCCAAGGGGTGTCGGTGCTGACGCGTGGCTCGATCAAAGATCGTCAGATCTACATTGATCTCACGACTCCTGGTTGCTCCAGATGTCGATGACGTGGAGGGCTAAGCGTCGTTAGATCAGGAAAGATCCAACGGTACTAGTGAAGCGCGGCTGAGTGGCGACGTGGCACGAAGTCTACCGTTTGATCAAGGTGATCGAACGACAGCTAGTGCTTCTCCTTCAACATGCCTCCGCCGCCTGCGGAGGAGATGGCTGGGCTCCGACGAAGTGGCGTTAGCTCCGCCCGTTCCTCCAGATGCCGATGAAGCTCTCCGAGGTGTCGGATATATCCCAGTAGGAGCGTGACGATGCGGCGAAGGCGCTGATGGTCTCGGGAGCTGGAGAGGGCCGTCGGAGGTTTCTGGCGACGAAGCTCAAGCACGACTCCGGTAAAGCTCCGATCAGTGACAAAATAAGTACCTGCAAGGGTCAGGAGACTAGCCGAAGCTCGGGCGTGCTCTTGTGGAGGTGGGAGGATGGTTGGCGAGGCCTAAGGCGGAGGGAGGTGATCGGGCGACGGTGCTCCGGCCAAGTGGCGGAGCTGGAGATCGATAGATGGTGAGGTGCGTCGTCAGCGGGCGTAAAGGTGACCGCGAAGATGAGAGCTCCGACGCGGAGCTCGGCGGAGTGAAATAGAGGTGAAAAGGTGACCGTAGGCGACGAATAAAAAAACGAGAAAAACGAAGAAGAAAAGAAGAGAAGATCGGAGGAGAATGGAGGGTTCACCTGGGGATTGGAACTCCCTCTTGGGTTCCAGGTCGTCGCTCGAGGGACCGGTGATGTCCCGAGCTCGTGCAGCGTCGCGGAGGAGTGGCTGCGACACGGCGGAGGTGCCGTGGATCTCGCCGGAGAAGAAGCCCTTCTTCGCTCAAAGAATCGTCAAATTGCTATCACCAATTGGAGGATCGGAGCTCAGGGAAGCTCTCTGGAGTGGCGGATGGGTGCGATGATGGCCGGAGAGGGGGGATTTATAGGTTGAAGGTCTCGGCCATTCTGCCGATGGAGCGAGGTTGACGGAGTTCGTGGGAGCGAGCTGGAGGTCGACGTGGGTTATGGAGTAGCTGGCTAGGATAAGGGATGAGTGGGGCTCTTCGTGGAGGTGGTGGTGATCGTCTGCGGTGGTCGAGGCGCTGCCAAGAATAGGAAGGGGGCGCCCCTCCAGCAAGGCAGGGAACGTGGGAGAGAGGGGCACCCGGAGGTAGCACCGTTGGATCATCTGATCCAACGGTGGTGATCGAAGCGGTAACGGCCGGGTAGGATTAGATCGGGGCGAGTTGATATGAGGTCGTGATGGCGCCACGTGGAGTGAGCTGGCGAAGCGCGAGCGGGCGGTCTGGATGAAGGGATCGAAGGCGTGATCAGGCGGTTCTCAAAGTGCCACGTGGCGTGCTCAGCTTGCGGTGCAAACGGAGGGCGGTGATGGAGAGCTGAGGTTGATCGAAGGGCAGAGGGGCGCCAAAGGAAGAAGCGGCTGAGATGGACGATCTGCGATGCGATCAGATGGTGTACATGCCGCCACGTGGCGAGCTCTGGAAGAGGCGCGGACGGGCGGATCAGATGAGGCCCTGGAGATGATCTGACGGCGTGGATTTAAGGCGCACGTGGAAGCAGCTAGGCCGTTGGATCTATAGCGTAATCCAACGGCTGTGGCTGCGGGCGACTGGGGCAAGGGGAGCGGGCCGCGTGGCGCAACCAGAGGGCGCCACGTGGCCTGCTGTGAATGGCTGGAAGAAAATGAATGTGTAGAGAGAAGAGGGAGCTGAATTTGGAAAAACTCAAAACATGAAAGCTGTAGATCTCGATGAGATCTACAAGTTTCATGTTGACCAAAGACGGAGATGAGGTCAAATATGATACATAAATACAAAGATACAAATATACATATATGTAGTATACAAAGTGGCCCAAAACCCAACTTTCTCATACGAGCTCCAAATTGGATGAAATTAGTCTCATTTTAAAGGTCTTTTAATGTGTAGTATTCTAAGAGTAAGTAGACCTAGTTCGGAGTTTGTATGAGGGATTTACGTGCATTTTAGTGTACAGGGGTTCTAGGGCTTTATTGACTAATTTACAAGGGGGATTTTTGGCATTCTTCCCTATATTATTAACTAAGGAGTACATATTATAAGGAAGAGGTTATTTTAGTGAGTGGGTATTTTACAAGGGATTTTGGCTTCTTATTTGAATGCAAATTGACTGCTAAAATGAATGTATTATGTGTGTATGCATGAATGCTATTTATGCATTATAAAGGGAAATATGCCTCTATTTACTCGGGAACAAGGCTCTAGCTTTGACTTTTGAAGTGATGAATCACAGATTCATCAGGTATGCACCAATAAAACAATCAAAAGGGCTTGTGGCACATGTGGTACACATAAGGAATGCGTACTCCTTGGTCCGATGCTTTGCATGAAACCTATTCCTAGGGTATGACGAGTGCTGTGTACATGGCCCCTTTATCCTCCTTCTAAGTCGAGTATATATTGGTCAAATCATTCCCAAATCTACTTTCAATGCCATGACGTATATCTCCTTCCTATAGCTCATCGAGTAGCTAGATGAGGGTTAAATGGGAGTGTATTACTGGGATGGGTGGATTCTTCACTTCTTCATGCAACAAGAGCTAACACCTTTCACATACAGTACAAATTGACTTAAAAGCTGAATAGTTTGCGTGATGGATAGGTGGATCCGAGTTGGTTGTTGAGGTAAACCTTGAAAGATATTTGTGGAACTTGAGGACTGTTGAGACTTAAATCTTAATTCCAATAAGGTCCCGTCAAACTATTAATCCAAAGGCCTATTCCAAGTTCTTGATTTCGGGTGAAGTGAAATTTGGTTTAAAGAAACAATCATGTTCTAAGTTCTTTTATTTTCCTTTTTTCCTTTTTGCTTTCACTTATTTATAAAATAAGTGTTTGCTAAGGGACTAGCAAAGGTAAAGTATAGAGGAATGATGAATCCATGATCCATCACATTTATTCTTTCATTTTGGCTAATATCCTTGGTAAAATACATGTAAATATTCACTAATTCTCACTAATTAACATTCTAATCGTATCTGTTAATATTATATATTTAACACTTATTTTATCCATAATAAAATAACAAAAAGACAAAGAAAAATAAAAGAAAAGAAGGATGTAGATATGTAATTTATACAAACTGATCATAACCCCAAGACTATGTCAATATTGATATGGTTGATAAAATAAATAAGTAGGGGGAGATAAGGATCTTAATTTATAAAAAATATCAGAAAATGAAGATCATAAATATACACTTACACATTGTTTTACATTGTACAAATTTCACCTATTTTGTTTATCATTCAGAAAATCTCAAATTAAAGTATTTTCTTCACGAAATTTATTTATAATATATATTTATTTATTTATATAAATATCAGAAAAATTATTTATTACATATATAATTAGTTACGATAAACCTAAAAAGCCCTAAAAGCCAACTTACACAATGTCATCCTCCACAAAATTCTCATGACAAATCATGGGAGAGTTCTGCTCAAGTGGAGGACACTGCTGAGATATTGGGGTCTCATACTCAACATACCTAGACTCTGGCATGTAATTCCGGGTCGAGTATGGACCATCTAGATGGCAAATATTGATCGGAGCCTCATATGATGAAACAAGGACTGATAAGTCTAGCTCATGAGTCCAATCTTGTGAGTGTATAGGCTCTCCGAAAGAAGGCTGGTTTATGGAAGCTTGATCACTAAAGTCAATCAAGTCTGGGACATCATGATGTACAAGCCTCTCCATTCGGGTTGTTTGATCGACCAAGTTATGCCCTAAGGTTAAGTCGGGGGTTGTATATGTAAATTGTTGTATGGTCCCTACTTGAGGTGAGAATGAAGTAAACGGCGGCATATAATTCTGCCAATCATCTGTCTCAGCAGTGGCTAGCTCTGCATTCGATTCTTTTATTCCTGCAAGCTCTCGAGAGTAAGTACAGTCAGCCCAAGATGGAAGTGGATCCGGAGTGTTAGAATATGGAGTAGATGAGAATTGCGAAGAAGTGGAGAAGTCAGTCGAAGTTCTGACTTCATAATCGGGTTGAGGTGGAACCGACCACGGGTAAGGGCCTCCCGTGGATGGCGGAAGGTACATGGAAGAAGGAGAAGGTGAAGATGAACAGTATATGGTCGAGGAGGATTGACCAGAGGTCACAGGGTATGTGGAGCAATATCCCGACATCTTGAAGAGGAAAGGAAGAAGATTGATGTAGAAAACGTGTAATTAAATAGGATAACGCACACGGACAGACACAAAGACAAGCGCAGGAGCAAACCCCGAGTTCACACTCAACACGGTGAAGGACCCGAACTCGAGTCCAATTAATCTTGTATATTTTAAGTGTGATTTTTCAAGCAAGATAGCAAGAATTACGCGGCCTAAAGGGAAGTCGGCTTTATTGAGAAAAATGAATCATTTGGTAACAACTTGAGAAATGTCATGGAAATATTGAACTCAATTTCTGCCAGCTTGGGAATGAAAGTGGAAAAGGATATGAGTAATTTTGAGGTTGAAAGCCAAGCAAACATTAGGGAACCCACACCGTCTGTACAGCTGGAGTCCATTCTATCTCCCTCTTCTACTAACCCCCTACCTTCCAATCCAGAGTCTGATCATTCATCTATCCAAAATACCAAAAAAATTGAAAAACCAAAAAACCACATAAAAATTGAAAATGAAAATGACTTAAAAAAATTGGATCCTGCCCTAAGGGAAGCACTCGATGAAGAACTGATTTTCAAACTTCCCTTAATAAAGGCCATAGATCACTTTCCCGACCTCAAACGATTTGTGAGAAGTAAATTGATGCCCAAGAGGTCGGGTAATAAGAGAACAAGGACTGAAAGACACATAGTGTCTATGGCCACCTCCTTGGTGATGGGGAGAAAGACCAAAAGCCGCAGAGTGAAGCGGTTGCCCCGAGTTGAATGTGAAATCAAAGACACCATCTTTACCCATGCAAGAATCGATGATGACTCACCAATAAATATCCTCCCGACCTCTGTGTTTGACAAGCTCAAACTCAGACCACTTAGGAAGTCGAGAGAGATCGTTCAGTTGGCTGATCGATCTATCAAACGGTCTAGAGGAAATATTTCAGTCATCACTACTTTCCAAGGTGCTCTTCTCCAGGTGGACTTCACAGTCATTGACATCGAGCACCGAGGAGAGTTTACCCAGTCTCCGATTATTCTCGGGAAGCCGTTCTTAGCCTTGGCTAAGGCGACTATAGATTGCGAGACTCGGGAGATCGATTTTTCAACATTGGGAGCACTTCGACCTCACCCATTCTTTGATACACTTTACTCCAAGGTGACCCGCACATCCGTTGACAGTCATGACCATCGAGAGGTAGATGAGTCCCACCTCTCTGCTACACCCGAGAGATCGACTGTCCAGACGACCGTTGGATCAGAGACTCCCCACACTTCCTCAACTGCTTGCACCACCACCGTGACAGCTTCTAAGAAGGACTCATGACCAGAAGCTGACATTGAGTCGGACATGATTTTTGCTGATTGCCTTGATCATTTCGATGATCCGACACAAGAGCCCAATAATGCCAAGCCGACTGAGACCACTAGAACCTTCCCGAGACATGTGCTGACCCTTCAGGAATATTACAATCTTTATGGTGACTCGTCTGATGAGGAACCCATAGTCAGCACCACACCACGACCCGAGACTTCTAAGGAAACAACCAAGATTAAATTGACCCCACATAAAAACATGGTTGCTCCCTCTTCTAGTCGGCTATATAGTGAGAGGAAGCCGAGAATTGATTCCTCGAGGAGTTCTCCCGAACCTCTCAAGACGCGTTGCTCTCCACTCCCTCTCAATGATTCAGGTTCTAGAAAACCGACTAAGAAAGTTTCCTTCAACACACCGGAGAAGGAAATTTCGGAAGAGTCCTCATCTAGTCCGGATAAGGTGATTTATATGAGTGAGCTCAGTTCGGCTGTTCTTAAGCCTTATCTAAGCAAGCAGCCATGTGTCGACCCACGTTGGACGATCCCTACACCTCATTATTATTCATCTGAGGACGATTCCGACAGCGACACATATGTATATTATCCACCTCCTCGCGTCCGCAAGAAGGTCCGTCACAAACCTTCTTAATCCTTGTATATTCTAACTCTTTCTTGTACATACATTCTCTCCCTCCCTCCCCAGTGATTCGAATCACTCGCCCCGGTTCTATATAATCTCATGACTATACTTAGGATAACCAGATCCTAAGTATAGGGGGAGAGTGACCCGCATCTATTCATTGTACATCCTCCAGATCACATCGGTTCTCATACTCACTCATGTCCTATACTTAGGCTGAGCAGAGCCTAAGTATAGGGGGGACCGATGCCCGACTTGTATATATTCATCCATTTCCCCTCTTTTCCTCGTCTGCCCCATTTCTGATCTTCTTCTACACTTAGGCTGCCAGAGCCTAAGTATAGGGGGGCGAGACGACTTCTATACTTTTTGTTTTTTTAGCTCTCTTACGCTTAGCCCGAGCTATGTCTTTTTAGTCGCTTTCATGCTCTGAGGACATAGCACAGGCTAAGTATAGGGGGGCGTATATATATTACATATATACTTTACCCATAGCTCGTACTTTTGCGTATTTTCGCGTATTTTTGTATATATTTTGCAATAATTATGGGTGGGTAAAAATCGAAAATTTTTTTTACTTGTATAAAAAGTTGTAAAATTCTTTTAAAACATACTTTTGTAAAATTATTGTAAAATAGGATGTATATCAAAAACAAATCGTGTATACTATGTACAAATTGGATCAACTAAAAATTGTTGTAAATAATAAAAAAGTTGTTGTATACCAGAACAATAAAAATAAAGGCTTCTTATTTACTCTTACATATCATCCTTGCATTTCAAAAAAAAAGTCTTGCATTTCATTCATAGAATGTCATCTGCACATCATCTGCATATCTTGCATATGCAAAGTGAAAAGCTAGTGGGTTCTGAACCAAGTTATGAGTAGATATTGAGGATGGACTTGATTTGACCTTAATCCACCTAATTTCAGAGGAACCTTATAGGAACTGGAGTTAAGATTTCTCAGGTCAAGTGACTTAATTCTTTGAGTCCTCAAGTCTATGTTCACATGTCATCTTGATTAGTCTAAGTAGAATATCTCGTGCACACGCATGATTCTTTTAGATAATGACCTAACTTGGACAAGCACTATGCACGTAGCTCTTCATTGATGAGGTGGTGAGGAGGTATAATCCCTTAGCTTGGAGTAGCGCACTGGTGGAAACATCCGTCCTCCTCTAGGGAGGGTAGTGCATCTCAACCTAGTCTGGTGGTGTTGACATCTAAGGACAGGATGCTGTGGGTTGCAATAATGCTTCAAAAGAGGGATAGTCTACTGGCTCAAGAGGAAAAACTCCTGATGTACATGCTGCACTTTATGAAAAAAAAATGCAAAAACTCCAAAAAAATCAGACAGGTCCAAGAAAAAAAATAAAATACCTGTCGGAGTCTGTATACTAGTAAAGAAATGCAGCTGGATGACTTGGCTACACTGGTCAGGCATCCCGGGATAGGTAGCTACACTGGCTACCGTCCATTCTCTTCTCTACCCCCTCCTCTTGAGTTGGTCGCACTTGAACTTAGAAGGGAATACCCCGCTCCTCGAGGAAAGAGTCACTGGACCAGGTTATTGAGTTACCTTGTTAGAGGAGGCTGGTTCCGAGATATTTCTGATGTGGAGAGTTACATATCACTTACACAGTACAAGTAAGAATCATAGTCATCAAAAATTTGCTTTTGAGGATTTGTTCTAACCTGACTATTAAGGAGTCTTGAATAGAAGACTTGTGGAACTTGGAGTCTGGTAGGTCTTAAGTTCAGCCCCAAATAAGGTTCCGCCACACAACTAATCCAAAGGTTGAGTCAAGCTCCATTTTTAACTTTTGTTCATGACCTTGGTATGGAACCCAAAATCATTTCACTCTTGCATTTCATTTAGTTTCTCGGGGACGAGCAAGGTTTAAGTATAGGGGGTTGATGAATCTGTGATTCATCACTTCAAAAGTCAAAAATAGAACCTTGTTCCCGAGTAAATAGAGGCATATTTCCCTTTATAATGCATAAATAACATTCATGCATACACACATAATACATTCATTTTAGCAGTCAATTTGCATTCAAATAAGAAGCCAAAATCCCTTGTAAAATACCCACTCACTAAAATAACCTCTTCCTTATAATATGTACTCCTTAGTTAATAATATAGGGAAGAATGCCAAAAATCCCCCTTGTAAATTAGTCAATAAAGCCCTAGAACCCCTGTACACTAAAATGCACGTAAATCCCTCATACAAACTCCGAACTAGGTCTACTTACTCTTAGAATACTACACATTAAAAGACCTTTAAAATGAGGCTAATTTCATCCAATTTGGAGCTCGTATGAGAAAGTTGGGTTTTGGGCCACTTTGTATACTACATATATGTATATTTGTATCTTTGTATTTATGTATCATATTTGACCTCATCTCCGTCTTTGGTCAACATGAAACTTGTAGATCTCATCGAGATCTACAACTTTCATGTTTTGAGTTTTTCCAAATTTGGCTCCCTCTTCTCTCTACACATTCATTTTCTTCCAGCCATTCACAGCAGGCCACGTGGCGCCCTCTGGTTGCGCCACGCGGCCCGCTCCCCTTGCCCCAGTCGCCCGCAGCCACAGCCGTTGGATTACGCTATATATCCAACGGCCTAGCTGCTTCCACGTGCGCCTTAAATCCACGCCGTCAGATCATCTCCAGGGCCTCATCTGATCCGCCCGTCCGCACCTCTTCCAGAGCTCTCCACGTGGCGGCATGTACACCATCTGATCGCATCCCAGATCGTCCATCTCAGCCGCTTCTTCCTTTGGCGCCCCTCTGCCCTTCGATCAACCTCAGCTCTCCATCACCGCCCTCCATTTGCACCGCAAGCTGAACACGCCACGTGGCGCTTTGAGAACCGCCTGATCACGCCTTCGATCCCTTCATCCAGACCGCCCGCTCGCGCTTCGCCAGCTCACTCCACGTGGCGCCATCACGGCCTCATATCAACTCGCCCCGATCTAATCCTACCCGGCCGTTACCGCTTCGATCACCACCGTTGGATCAGAAGATCCAACGGTGGAGACTTCGTCTCCTACCTCCGGGTGCCCCTCTCTCCCACGTTCCCTGCCTTGCGGGAGGGGAGCCCCCTTCCTATTCTTGGCAGCGCCTCGACCACCGCAGACGATCACCACCACCTCCACGAAGAGCCCCACTCATCCCTTATCCTCGCCAGCTACTCCATAACCCACGTCGACCTCCAGCTCGCTCCCACGAACTCCGTCAACCTCGCTCCATCGGCAGAATGGCCGAGACCTTCAACCTATAAATCCCCCCTCTCCGGCCATCGTCGCACCCATCCGCCACTCCAGAGAGCTTCCCTGAGCTCCGATCCTCCAATTGGTGATAGCAATTTGACGATTCTTTGAGCGAAGAAGGGCTTCTTCTCCGACGAGATCCATGGCACCTCCGCCGTGTCGCAGCCACTCCTCCGCGACGCTGCACGAGCTCGGGACATCACCGGTCCCTCGAGCGACGACCTGGAACCCAAGAGGGAGTTCCAATCCCCAGGTGAACCCTCCATTCTCCTCCGATCTTCTCTTCTTTTCTTCTTCGTTTTTCTCGTTTTTTTATTCGCTGCCTACGGTCACCTTTTCTCCTCTATTTCACTCCGCCGAGCTCCGCGTCGGAGCTCTCATCTTCGCGGTCACCTTTACGCCCGCCGACGACGCACCTCACCATCTATCGTTCTCCAGCTCCGCCACTTGGCCGGAGCACCGTCGCCCGATCACCTCCCTCCGCCTTAGGCCTCGCCAACCATCCTCCCACCTCCACAAGAGCACGCCCGAGCTTCGGCTAGTCTTCTAACCCTTGCAGGTACTTATTTTGTCACTGATCGGAGCTTTGCCGGAGTCGTCCTTGAGCTTCGTCGCCAGAAACCTCCGACGGCCCTCTCCAGCTCCCGAGACCATCAGCGCCTTCGCCGCATCGCCACGCTCCTACTGGGATATCTCCGACACCTGGGAGAGCTTCATCGGCATCTGGAGGAACGGGCGGAGCTAACGCCACTTCGTCGGAGCCCAGCCATCTCCTCCGCAGGCGGCGGAGGCCCGTTGAAGGAGAAGCACTAGCTGCCGTTCGATCACCTTGATCGAACGGTAGACTTCGTGCCACGTCGCCACTCAGCCGCGCTTCACTAGTACCGTTGGATCTTTCCTGATCTAACGACGCTTAGCCCTCCACGTCATCGACATCTGGAGCAGCCAGGAGTCGTCAGATCAACGTAGATCTGACGATCTTTGATCGAGCCACGCATCAGCACCGACACCCCTTGGATCAATCTTGATCCAAGGGCCTTCAGTACGCCATGTCAACACAGACCGAGTCTCGCCCCAACCCTAGGCTCGGACGACCCGAGGCTGCACCGAGCCTCATTCCAGACCTCCAGAAGCATCTGAACCGATCCCCGAGCCTCCAAAGCCATCCGAGCCTAGGCCAACCATGTGAGGAGCACGTGCGGCCCGGGAATTTTGCATCGAGGCCCTCGGGACTTTCCATATTTGCAGAAAGGTCCCTGTGAAGCTGAGCCCACGTGAGGAGCACGTGCTTGTTGGAAAAATTGCACTTGAGTCCCCAGCATAATAGGTAATTGCATTTTAGTCCCTGTCCGCATATTTGCTTATTGTATTTTTATTTTCCTGTACTGCATTTACACCCCTGTGTTTGCACGCATCCCTAGGTTGCATTTTACATCATTTTTCAAATCTAAAAATTGCATTTTGTTGAGAAACTTGTCCTCTGTCTATTGGTCCACGTGTCACATTTTTGTAATTTCAGTGGAATTATTAATGAATTAATTGGTACATTTTTAAAATATTTTGCCCAGTGACACCTTTTAATTTGTAGTTAATTCTCTGTGGTTCCAAAAATCATCAAAAATTCACAGTAGCTTAAGGACAGTATTCTTAACATGCCATAAATATTTCATGCCATTTGCACACATATCGAGGCCTAAATAAATTGTTGAGTGATTTTCTTATATTAATTTTAATTAATTCATTTCACAGTGAAATTAAGATCTGTCAATTTTCCTGGATTCCTTATCATTAGAGCTATCTAGGATAATTTTATTTCTTGAAGAGATTGTGATTTGTTATTTATTAATAATTAAATAGTGAAAATCACCCTGTCTGCATATTTAATTCCCAGTAAATCCATTTAGTGTCTGAAAAATCCAAAAAAATTAGGACTCATTTTCATCATAATTAATCATCTGGCCAATTTTTAGAATTTTTGGACTTCAGTTGATATCTTAATTGAATTAAAAGTTAAATTGGCCTGCATTTTTGCACGAGTCTGCACAGAAATTAAAAAGAACAAAAAAATTACTCCTCGATAATCACACACTCGATATTTGCTTAAAATTCACCTAAGGAGACAGATGCCTCCCTGAGATCGACCTTGGACTTCAGCAAGTAAAAAAAATCTACCGCTTAAAATTATCTTAACATTAATTGATAAGTGGTTTTTGACTGGCCTCTCGTATCCGATTGCAACGAACGATTAAAAGTAATTTGGACATTAATCTGACCAAATTAACTAAGGGTGCGGGGCGGTTATCAATACCACAGTGGGATCTACGACTGGGGTGAAGTCTTAACAATATAGCATAAGGGAACTTATGGATGGATCGAATCCTTCAGGGTGATCTTTTCCCCTATATATATTAGCAAATTCTCTCTAATATCAACTATATAAAAAATCGCGTCTTTCTATACTTCCACTATCTCTTTTTTAGGATAAAATAAAGATTTTTTTAATTATATTATAGGCCTTTCTTTTCATTTATCTCCAATCAAAATAAAGTGGGCACTACGACAAGGACAATGAAATATTTAACACACAAATGAAATAAGGATTAAGTTTGACCAAATTTGAGCAAAATAAAAAATATTGGTGGTATATCAAAAATGCATTCTGACTATTATTGAAATATATTTACACTAGGCAATTATGGCTTGTCGGGAAAATCGATGAGCGCATTTTTGATGCACAACTAGCACAAGGGATTATTTTGAATCTACAAAAAGGAGTTGACGGTCATTCTCTGTAGAGATATTTCTATATTTCAGTATTGCTTATTTATTCTCTATTTATGATGTCCACAATATGTAATTTTCCTATTGAGACTCTCCTTTATATAAGAGAGCCACATGGTCTTTTGAGTCTTATAGATTTATTTTTCCACCAACATGATATCGGAGCGACGGTCGTAGACCGGAGATATCATACCCAAAACCCTAACTCTACCCACCTATTTACGCTGTCACTGCCCCTCCGCAGCAGCAGTAGCTGCAGCAGTAGTGGCTGCCACTACAACATCCACCGTTGATGTTGCTCAGCACTACCCGGCACCGCCTGGGTTTGCTGTAGCCCGTCCTTGCAGACTACCTATTGTTGTATAGAGGTTGATCCGTCTTCTCGCCTCTCCTTTGTGCCCCCTATCTTACCAAGGGTTGCGTTACTGCATCACGAGGAGATCTGAAGCATCGTACTAGTGATCGAGTGGTCACATACGGTCTGATTTTGATGATTCCATGGTGATTTCAGATTGATAAATCATCCTCTCTTGCCCAAGGACTCCCCTCATATTGATGGAGATGGTCGTAGCTTGAGTTTACACATGAATCCCTTTCTTACAAGTCCGTGTAGACAAGGTTTTCATGGAGTTATTAGTCCTACCCTTTGAATTCAGCATCACGTCGGAAAACAAGGATGATACTTCCTCCACATGCACGTTTTGAGGTCTGCAACCAATAGTCAAAATGGATGAAACAAATGACGAACTATTGGCCATGCAGTTCATTAGTCCGATGCAGTCTGCTGGTAAGAAGCACATCCTTACCAAAGAGGAGCTGACTGACAAGACTAGATAAATGTCTCATGGGAGGTCAATGATGCATATGCAATGTTTGGTTGATTGATACATGATTTACACAAAATTGAGAGCGGACGTATTGACTCACAAGGCGAGTCAACAGTCGGTGTCGTGACCACTACAGAATCCCATGTAAAATCAACAATTAACCCACACAATAGATATCAAGAAATGACAAGAAAATGGTGGAGCTAAAATTTATTTTTAACTCTACAAACAAGGTGTATAGAAGCAAGTATGCAGAAACACAGGGAGCGAGGCAGGGTAGATCCACAAGAGTGTGTGTGAGAGTGATGTGTTGTCTACAATATGCAATGCAAATATTTTTGTGGGTTTTTAATTTTTAATTTTTTTATTTAATTTTTTTAATTTTGTATTTTGATTTTTAATTTTATGATTTTATATTTGCTTTTTATATTTTATATTTTTTATATATTTTTTTTCAATATTGGAATATATATACAAGATAAGAAAAGGGGTGATACAATATTTATAAAGATATGCAAAAATGCTCAAAAATTTAGAAATAAAATATTTTTGGTCTTTTTTATGATTTTTTACAGTTTTTATGATTTTTGGGTATTTTTAGAATATTTTTGGGATTTTTAAAAGGCAAAACAAAGGAAAATAGGGAATAAGCTACCGGCTGAAGGTAAAATAGGAATGAAAAATATCAAACAGCCACAAAATTTTTCCAAACTAATTTTAAAATATAGAGCATAAAATAGGGAACCTACAGGAATTGAGTTTGCATTTTTTGGAGTTTTCTAAAATTTTTTAGATTATTTTGAAGTTTTTAGGTATTTTCGAATTTTTAAGGTTTTTTCTTTTGAGATTTTTAGTGATTTTTGGATTGACACTAAAATGGGATAAAATATACAGGTAATTTTTTTTATATTTTCCTATGCTAGACAGTAGCTAAAATGCATATTTTTGATTTTTAATAAATGCTAAAATGCAACAAAAATAAAAAATAAAAATATGGCGTGCAAGTGCAAGTTAATAGGATCTTAATGTGATTTTTGGTGATTTTTTTAGAGTTAATAGATGCATGCAAAAAATGCTAGAAACATAAGGAAACTACATTCATGCAGGGGCATTTGTGCAAATATGGCAAGGTTGAAGGACACAAGAGCAATTTACCCACAAAATATATAACTGAAATACAAATTTCCTGGACCAGATGTCAATCACAAAAACCGCAGGGGTATGCTTCGCAAAAAGGCCAAGTTCACGTGCCAGAGCACGCGCCCCAGTCAGGGGTATAACTGTAATATGCAAAAAGGCAGAGGGCAGAAAAGCAAAATGTCCACAAAATTAATACTGATATAAAACTTTTGGACTAAGCGCCAATAACAAGAGTAGTAGGGGCCTTGTCCGTAAAATAGCCACGCGCACGTGCTCGCGCACGTGCGCCTAGCTGGCAAGGGCTGGAATATAAATGCAGGAAATCGTAGGGGGCTTTTAGCAAATATTACAAATACGAAAGCAGGCAGATGAATATTTCTGGAATATTATCTAACACAAAAATTGCACAGGGGTACGGGACAAAATTACCCAAGGCAGGGGGGTGATCCAACGGTGCGCAACCTCCACTAATACACGTGTCAGCGCCAAGTTGCGCGATACCCCTTCGAACACCGACGCCCAGGATTAGAAGGCGATTGATTGATCGGACGACTGAGCGCTAGGGTTCATCTGACGGTGGCTGGAAGACCCGGGCCGCTACAGAGATCGGCGGCGGGCAAGCAGGCTGGAGGAACTCGGAAGAACTCGCCCCTTGGCGAGTTTCGATGAGGTGCAACGCGCTCCTCCGGCCTCCTCACGCGCTTCCGATCACTCGTACAAGCTCCTGCGGCAACTGCGAAGCACCAGATACCCTCCAAATGCTCCAGGGACCCTTGGACGATCCCAGGAAGTCACGCGAACGTCGGCGGGCCTGGGCAGTTCTTCCCTGGTCGAATCGGGGCTCAGATGCCCCCTTCTCAACCTTAAATGAAACCAACAAATGTGGTAGATATCTAGCAAGCAGGCAGAGGCTTTTATTGGCGGTGGATGCTGTGTGTAGAGGTTCGACGATGGTGGCCGGAGCTCGAGGGCTCCGGCAAGGTGTTTGATGAGGAATCTACACTACTGATGCGATTAAATGTGAAGAAAAACACATGAAGTAAAAGCTATGGGCTACAGCTACACAACAAGCAAGAAAAACAAGAATAACACGACCTCGAGCGGCTGTTCGCCGCGAGATAGAACCTCACGGCCAGTTGGCCGGAGATGGGGTGGAATCACGACACCGAGCTAGCGATGCACCTCGACAAGGTCGAGGATCAACCCTCTGTCACAGGGGATCCAGCAACAAGCCCTTGGAGGTTTTGGCTCTGGCCAAAGGCGGTTCAAAGAGGAGATGGAAGACAAGGGTTTGGTTTTGAAATGTGGTCGGGGCGTGAGGTTCAAGGAGTGATCGCGGGCGGTTGGATGATCCAATGCCCAAGGTATCACCTGGGCGTGAATCCTCGATATGTGGGCTACAAAAGTCGTGAAGGGAGCGGGGTCAAATGGTGAAAGGCGTGGCTCCCAAAAATCCATGAAGATGGGTCAAAACCCATTTCTGACAGCAGCAGAGAGGGGGGTCAGACAGTTGACCGGGGTCAACTGTCCAAGCCCTCTGGTTGGTCCACGTGGACCAACCAGAAAAACCCTCTGGAAAAAGGCTTTGTTAATTCATTATAAAATAGTAAATGATATTATTTTATCTAGGTTATTAAATAAAAAATATTTATTATTTTATGTAGTATTTTATTCTGATTTTTAATTATTTTTATGAGATATATTTTTACAAGTTGTCTTTTTAGTCCTATATAGGTACATATACCTATGTATTTTATTAATTTATTTTTATTTGGTATTTTAAATTTATTTATTTTTATTTATTATTTTCTAAAATTATAAAATACTTTTATATACTTAATTATATTTTTTTTATTTTTTAGATGTGTTTTGTATATTTAATAAAATAGAAGTATACTTTATACATGTATAAGTATAGGTCTGATACCTATATATTGTATATACATATATTTTTATTTTGTATTTTATTTGAGTTTTTATTCATGTTTTAATGTACATAATTATTATAAATAATATTTACAAAATTATAAAAGTATAATAATGAATAAATAATAAATTGAATATTTTAATCAGTATAATTGTACAATGTGGGTCCAAAACTCAACTTTCAAACCGTAGCTCCGTCAAATGCGAAACCACTGCCATTAAATAGCTTATTTTATTCTATATACAATTAAAGGTGAATTTACTGCATTTGGAGTTTTTGTTTGTGAGATACAGGTCTGGGAAGTTGGGATTCTGGATTTGTATTTAGACCATAACTTTTTATCTGTACATTCTTTTTCTATGAAATAAATTTTGTAATTTTCTTTATTTAATTATCTACAATTTTCATGTACAAAGTTTCTTTATTTGAGGTATAAAAAGTGAAACCAAAAATAGGTCCCAAAATGAATAAAGAATGGATAAAAAAGTATAGGTATTTGACCCTTATCTCCCCCTACTTTATTCCTTGTCGACCTATTCATCAAGATGCCTAGGTCTCGGGGTTTCGGATCATAAAATATTTACAATATTTTATTCTTTTTCTTTTCTTTTTTTTATTCTATAACTTTGGCTTTAATTACAGTAATTTACACACTATTTACAGATACATGCATGAATGCTAATATGCTCTATTTAATGCTATTTACAGGCATTTGCTAGAGTTTTTGAGGCCAAAATGATAGAATAAAGATGATGAAATGTGGATTCATCATCCCCCTATACTTTACCTTTGCTAGTCCTAGCAAACACTTATGCAATAAGTGCAAAAAGAAAAAGAAAGAAAAGAAAAAGAAGAACTTGGATTTAGTTTAATTATCAAACTTGTCTTCACAAAATCAAAGTTTGGAGCTTAAGTCGGACCCTTGGAATTTTAGTGCGGGCGGAACCTTAATGAGAACCGAATTTGAAATCCAACAGCCTCTGAGAATCCCAAAACTCTATTCATGTCTCCTCAATAGCCAGGTCAGAAATATCTCAATTCATACGCAAACCCTTACGACTATGAGTCTGACTCATACAGTGTAAGTGATGGTGGCTCTCCCCAGCTGAAATGACAAAGATGACTTCTCCAATACGACAACCCAATGATTCCCCAATCCAACAACTCCATCCTCGAGGAGCGGGGTATTCCCTTCTAAGTTCAAGTGGCAACCAGCTCAAGAGGAGGGGGTGAAGAGAAGAATGGACGGTAGCCAGTGTAGCTACCTATCCTAGGATGCAAGACCAGTGTAGTCAAGGCATCCAGCTGCAGGCAACATGATATGACTTTGGAACTCAAGTTTGCTTATTGACTTTACAACATTTGCACATACTTTGCAGGCTTTTTATTTTTGTACATGCTTGAACATTTTTTTTGAAATACTATTCACAACAACATTTACATAGGGAGTTTTTCCTCTTGAGCCAGTAGACTATCCCTCTTTTGAAGCTTTATTGCAACCCACAACCTCCTGTCTTTAGACTTCCTAATTACTGGACGGGTTGGGGTGCACTTCCCTCCCTAGAGGAGGACAAGTGTTTCCACTTGTGTGCGTCTCATACCGGTAAATCCAATCCCCTCACCACTCCAACTGAGTTGAGCCATGTGAAAGGTGCAGGTGTCCAAGTTAGGTCATTATCAACAAGAGTCGTGCATGTGCTCCGAAATACTTTACTTAGGCAGTCAAGAATCCATTGAACCAAGTCCCGTGATCCTCAAAGAATTAAGTCAACTAGACCTGAAGTACCTAGAACCCAGTTCCTATAAGGTTCCTGTTATTAGGTAGATTTTAAGGTCCAATCAAGCTCCAATCTCCGGATTTTACTTAGACTTGTTCAACTATCAAACTTAATTCGAAAAATGCTAATGCTATGCAAATGTTATGCAGAATGCAGAAAATATTTTTGTGATGCAATTTTCAAAGATTTTGAACTTTTTATGGGTTTTTGAAAAGATGATGATGATGATGCATATGCAGATGCATTTTTGTATTTTTTAACGAGATTTTTCAAATGTTTTTGGATTTTAGTTTTGCAAATGTTTTTGGGATTTTTGAAAAAAAAAAGATTTTAGCTGAAAACTAGGTGAAAATATGTACACAGGGGTGCTTCTTATATAAACAAGAAGTGGATTTAGAATTTACAAGGGTAAGTGATCAATTTTATACATATCTATATAGTGGATTTTGGTGTAATGTATATATTCCTCAAACTTATTTGACAAAGGTTTTTCAAAACCATTTTGAAAGCTATAGTCCAAAATAGTTTTTACAAACAATTTTACAAACATGTACACGCATTTGAAAATCATTTTACAAAGGTTTTCAAACAGTATATATTGATTTCTCAAATATTTTTGCAACCATTTTTCAAACCATTTGCAAATCATTTTTCAAACATTTTATTTCACACAAAGAAAATAATTTTTTACAAACCACACATTTTTACAGGTTGAAAACATGTAACAAATTATTTTAAAAATAGTTTTCAATAGATTTTCACAAAGATTTTCAAACTATTTTTCAAACATTTTACAAAAAACATTTTCGTCTGATTTATTAATCAGTAAATACAAAGAGGATTTGAGGAATGGTAACATCTTTTTATTAAGGATTTTAATGAATTTTAAAGAATGATTAGCCATATTATTAAGAAAATACGAAAGTACGAGTTATGGCTCAAGTATATACATAGTACATACGACCCCCCTATACTTAGCTTGAGCTATGTCCTCATAGATCGGAGAGAAAAGAGAAGACATAACTCGTACTAAGTATAAGCAAGTCTAAAGAATAAAGGAATAAATGAATGAACCAATAAGAAGTTGACCGTCCCCCCTATACTTAGGATCAAATACTCCTAAGTATAGCAGACTGTACACAACGCAGGGAGGGTCAAGGGTGGGAATGAACAGATCTTACTCGGGTTGTCCCCCCTATACTTAGGGTAAGATATCCCTAAGTATAGACAAGAAGAGGAGAGAATGGAGAGGATCAAAAAATAATAGGAGAAACTTGGGGTGCACGCCACCCTATACTTAGGACAAAGTACGTCCTAAGTATGGAAAACTGTCTACAAGGGCGGCACCTTTTTGATACAAAAAGAAGATAGAAAAGAAAAAGAAGAAAAGAAGAAAATAAGAAAAGAAATCAACAGATGAAAGGAGAGCTCAGAGGATGTACACACTACTCCCCCTATACTTAGGGTAAAAGAAACCCTAAGTATATGCAACAACAGGAGTGATGAAACGGAACGAAGAAAGAACACTCGGCTCGTCCACCCCCCTATACTTAGGACAAAGGACGTCCTAAGCAAGACAAACACGAGAATGGGTGGACGAGCAATACGGAAGATAGACAGAGAGTCACGGGAGAGAATCTACAACATAAATGGATGATCATAAGAAGGTGGAAAGCAAACCTTCTTGCGGGACCACTGAGGGATAGATCTGGTGTGGTGTATGTCGACATCGGGGTCCACAGTGGACGGAAGCCGATCAGGGTCGACACAGTGAAGGCCCTCAGTGGAATCAAAATGAAAAGGGACGAACTGATCAATGGAAGCGGTATGGCTAGGTTCTCCCTTGGTGGTCCTATGGTGTGAAGGCACAAACTGGTGAGTGGAAGAAGTGCGGCTAGGTCCGGCCTTGGAAGTCTCGCAGATGTCAAAGGGGAATGGGACAAACTCATCATCCTCGGAAGAAGTGTAATCGGAGTCGTCCTGCGAGGTCTCGTCCAGGTCAAAATCAAAAGGAACGAAGTCATCAGTGGAAGTATACGAGCTCTGTTCGTCCTCAAGAGTCTCACCCGGATCATCTTTTTCATCAAGAGGCCAAAAATTTTGAAGATTCGCATCATAACCAACCTCAATCATCTTTACCTTTGAAGGACTAGGAACGAACATATAAGTGGAAGTAGTCAAACCAGGTCCGTCCTGTTTAGTCTTAGTATTTGCCCTCCGCTCAATTGGATCAATCACGTAAATACTTTGGATTTCATCAACACATCTCCACACACCAGGGGGAGGAACTGCGAGGTATATGCTTTCCGATTTCCTCCCCTTTCGGGGGATTCGTCGGGTATCATCAGTGGTCGCTAAGAAAACATCTCTAATATCCTTAGATCGGTCACAGGCCTCAGAGTCAGCTACAATCGGTGAAGGTGCATCAGGTACAGGTCTCTGATCGACTGTGGGTGTGGTGATCAACACTTCGCTCTCGTCAACAGGACGGAAGCGAACCCCTCCTGATTCATTAGTCAATAACGACCCTCGTAGAGGCGAGGAATGGTCGTCCCAGGATGATTGGAGATGGCTCCCCTGTGGAGGTCTCCATGGGCAACACGACAAAATCAACACGATGGCGCGTGCCATGAATCGAGATGACGACGTTTTCAAGGATACCCTTCGGCCTCTTTATTGATCCATCAACGAACTGTACGATCATCCTGGTCTTCTTGAGAGGCCCTAGGTGAAGAGACTGTACCAACGAAAAGGGTAATATGCTAATAGACGCACCGCCGTCTAGGAGAGTGTGATCACATGTATAGTCAGAGATGGTGCAAGTGATGAATGGTGTAGCTGTGTTCTTCCTTTTGGGAATGGGACGGTGTGTGATGGCGAGGGCAGTGGCCATGGTCAGAATGTGACGCTCAGATCTTCTCCTCCGCTTTCTCTTCTTGGGAAGAGGAGTAGATAAATTGGTCATGGCCTGCTGAAGTGGGGCACATATAATCTCATGAATAGTGGCCACCACTTCGGGTTCAGATAACATTTTTTTGAATTTTTGGACTTTCTCCATACAAGGGAGGAAGTCGGAATCAGCATATACACTAGGTATGCCAAGAGCAGTCTGTACAGCGGCATCCTCGGGGTAAAAGGTGGGACTAGGTGTGAATGGATGTGTGGTCAAGGGTTTTGGCAAGTGGACTCTCTCCTCACAGTATGAATTAACCAAGTGTCTCCCGAACTCTTTTTGGATTTTTAATTTTTTCTCATTTTTTGTATTTTTGGCGATTGCAAGCTCCCATGATCACCGACAAGTAAATCCGAATCCCCGACGAAAGGAGCATTAATCTGATTATTCCTCAAGATCGCAAGATTATCATTCATCAAATCAATGCGCACCATCATCCGGTTCAAGATATCACTCATAGAGATCGAGGGAGGTGACTCCATCAGGTCAGACTCGGATGGATGTGAAGGTGGAGGTGGATAATATACAGGTAGGGGTGGAGATGGGTAAAACTTCGAGTCTGATACTGTGGCTGAGGCGGGTATGTACAAAAATCAGGAAAAGTAGGAGGATGATCCTCCTGATAAAAGGGAGGTGGACTGGCTGGAGTGAGGGAGGGATCCGCAAGGTCCGGATAAAAAGCACTCCAGGGGTCCATCTCGAAATCAAAAGGAAAATGATCGGGAGAGCACGACGGTCAAGTGAAGAGAGTGAAGAAAAGGCGCAAATGTGCAGAGATGATCTAGGACACACACAAAACAATCACAAACAAAAATGAAAAGAATACAAACCCTCAATTCACCTACTCAACTCGGTAGAGATCGCAAAGAGCGGTCTTTTTATCTTGTCTGTTTTAGAGTTAGGTGAGAAGTCAAAATGTTGTACAAACACTTAGGGGGCTGAAGATAGGATTTGGGCTCTAACCTTAGTGTGTGCGCGAGCAAATAAAAGCGAAGACAATGAGGGGATTACTCTCCCCAAGACAAGATTTTTCTTTTTGGTCGATTTTAAGGTCAAGTAATATTAGCAGTCCCAATTTTATTGATTATCATTTTTTTTGGATTTTTAATAAAAATGCACGAGCCTAACGAGGAGTCAATTCCTTTAAGTGCCTAGGTTGGCAAAATCAGAGGGAGAGTCGAAAAAGCAATGCAAGCGGCAATCGATGATGTATGCTAAAGAGAAATGCTCACCTTGCCTCCAGCACGCTACATGCAAGGATGCTCAACAGAATTGAAACCTATCTATATGCAAATGTAATCGATGAAATCGCCCTAAGTTTCAGAAATTGCTATTAGCGGGAAGAACCACAAGCTGACCACTAATCCTCAACCTCTAGAGTCCGGTCTAGGCTCACCCCTCCTCCTCTCGACAAATTGAGTTCAGGAGAAGCGCTTGGCAGGGTGAGCTCGCGGTGCGACGGGTCGAAGACGATGATCGGCTGTTTAAAATTTTGACTAAGTCCAAACGCGGCTATAGGCACATACAAAGGTATTAGGTGTTTGGCCTTAATCTATCGCAAGCAACTCCTAAAGCTAGGGGCTCAATCACAAAATAAACAAAATCGAAAATCAAAACAAAATAAAAAGAATGCAATGAAAACCGATAAAAATCACGGTGAGCCCCCAAGTGAATAATCACTTGGAAATTAGGCTCGAAAGTGTCCAAAGTGTCCGGGGGTACCTGTATTATTACAAATATAGAGTCTCTCTCTCACAAAAATTACACTAATGAATGCAATAAATAAATACACTAGAACTGTTTTCAAAATCCCCTCCTAGCCCGCCTTCGTGCTAAGTCAAGTCGCCTCACGTGGGTGCGCAGGTGCTCCTAGAAAAGAGTGCTCATCCCTCGATCCGCGTTCTTCGCAAGAAGTCAAACAAGAGAGGGGTTAGACAATTCAAACAAGAAATATCACAAATAGGGAAACTACAACAAGCAAAAATAAAAGCCGCAAAGTTAGACCAATAATCACAGACACAAGCAAAAATGAGATCTACGCACTGTTGCTCCCCGGCAACGGTGCCATTTGATTTAGCCAAAATTCAAGGAGTCTAAAATAGTGTCTCACACAAGGCAGAGACAGCAGTGTCGTTGCGGCGACCCTCAAATGAATCTCGTATAAAATCAACAATTAACCCACACAATAGATATCAAGAAATGACAAGCAAATGGTGGAGCTAAAATTTATTTTTAACTCTACAAACAAGGTGTATAGAAGCAAGTATGCAGAGAGTTCGAACACAGGGAGCAAGGCAGAGTAGATCCACAAGAGTGTGTGTGTGAGAGTGATGTGTTGTCTACAATATGCAATGCAAATATTTTTGTGGGTTTTTAATTTTTAATTTTTTTATTTAATTTTTTAAATTTTGTATTTTGATTTTTAATTTTCTAATTTTATATTTTCTTTTTATATTTTATATTTTTTATATATTTTTTCAATATTGGAATATATATACAAGATAAGAAAAGGGGTGATACAATATTTATAAAGATATGCAAAAATGCTCAAAAATTCAGAAATAAAATATTTTTGGTCTTTTTTGATTTTTTTACTATTTTTGTGATTTTTGGGTATTTTTCAGAATATTTTTGGTATTTTTAAAAGGCAAAACAAAGGAAAACATGGAATAAGCTACTGGCTGAACGTAAAATAGGAATGAAAATATCAAACAGCCACAAAATTTTTCCAAACTAATTTTAGAAAAAAGAGCATAAAATAGGGAACCTACATGAATTGAGTTTGCATTTTTTGGAGTTTTCTATAATTTTTTAGATTTTTTTTGAAGTTTTTAGGTATTTTCGAATTTTTAAGGTTTTTCTTTTGATATTTTTAGTGATTTTTGGATTGACACTAAAATGGGATAAAATAGACAGTAGGTAATTTTTTTGGAATTTTTCTAGCTGTTTTAATATTTTTTTGGTATTTTCCTAAGCTAGACAGTAGCTAAAATGCATATTTTTGATTTTTAATAAATGCTAAAATGCAACAAAAATAAAAAATAAAAATATGGCGTGCAAGTGCAAGTTAACAGGAGCTTAATGTGATTTTTGGTGATTTTTGTAGAGTTAATAGATGCATGCAAAAAATGCTAGAAACATAAGGAAACTACATTCATGCATGGGCATTTGTGCAAATATGGCAAAGTTGAAGGACACAAGAGCAATTTACCCACAAAATATATAACTGAAATACAAATTTCATGGACCAGATGTCAATCACAAAAACCGCAGGGGTTTGCTTCGCAAAAAGGCTAAGTTCACGTGCCAGAGCACACGCCCCAGTCAGAGGTATAACTGTAATATGCAAAAAGGCAGAGGGCGGAAAAGCAAAATGTCCACAAAATTAATACTGATATATAAAACTTTTGGACTAAGCGCCAATAACAAGAGTAGCAGGGGCCTTGTCCGCAAAATAGCCAATCGTAGGGGGCTTTTAGCAAATATTACAAATACGAAAATAGGCAGATGAATGTTTCTGGAATATTATCTAACACAAAAATTGCACAGGGGTACGGGATAAAATTACCCAAGGTAGGGGGGTGATCCAACGGCGCGCAACCTCCACTAATACACGTGTCAGCGCTAGGTTGCGCGATACCCCTTCGAATGCCGACGCCCAGGATTAGAAGGCAATTGATTGATTGGACGGCTTGGCGTTAGGGTTCATCTGACGGTGGTTGGAAGACCTGGGCCGCTACAGAGATCGGACGACGGGCAAGCAGGCTGGAGGAACTCGGAGGAACTCGCCCCTTGGCGAGTTTCGATGAGGTGCAGCGCGCTCCTCCGGCCTCCTCACGCGCTTCCGATCACTCGTATAAGCTCCTGCGGCAACTGCGAAGCACCAGATACCCTCCAAATGCTCCAGGGACCCTTGGATGATCCCAGGAAGTCACGCGAACGTCGGCGGGCCTGGGCGGTTCTTCCCTGGTCGAATCGGGGCTCAGATGCCCCCTTCTCAACCTGCAAATGAAACCAACAAAGGTGGCAGATATCTAGCAAGCAAGCAGAGGCTTTTATTGATGGTGGATGGTGTGTGTGGAGGTTTGACGATGGTGGCCGGAGCTCGAGGGCTCCGGCAAGGTGTTTGATGAGGAATCTACACTACTGATGCGATTAAATGTGAAGAAAAACACATAAAGTAAAATCTGTGGGCTACAGCTACACAACAAGCAAGAAAAACAAGAATAACATGACCTTGAGCGGCTGTTCACCGCAAGATAGAACCTCACGGCCAGTTGGCCGGAGATGGGGTGGAATCACGCCGCTGAGCTAGCGATGCACCTCGACAAGGTCGAGGATCAACCCTCTGTCACAGGGGATCCAGCAACAAGCCCTCGGAGGTTTTGGCTCTGGCCAAAGGCGGTTCAAAGAGGAGATGGAAGAAAAGGGTTTGGTTTTGAAATGTGGTCGAGGCATGAGGTTCAAGGAGTGATCGCGGGCGGCTGGATGATCCAATGCCCAAGGTATCACCTGGGCGTGAATCCTCGATATGTGAGCTACAAAAGTCGTGAAGGGAGCGGGGTCAAATGGTGAAAGGCGTGGCTCCCAAAAATCCATGAAGATGGGTCAAAACCCATTTCTGACAGCAGCAGAGAGGGGGGTCAGACAGTTGACCGGGGTCAATTGTCCAAGCCCTCTGGTTGGTCCATGTGGACCAACCAGAAAAACCCTCTGGAAAAAGGTTTTGTTAATTCATTATAAAATAGTAAATGATATTATTTTATCTAGGTTATTAAATAAAAAATATTTATTATTTTGTGTAGTATTTTATTCTGATTTTTAATTAGTTTTATGAGATATATTTTTACAAGTTGTCTTTTTAGTCCTATATAGGTACATATACCTATGTATTTTATTAATTTCTTTTTATTTGGTATTTTTAATTTATTTATTTTTATTTATTATTTTATAAAATTATAAAATACTTTTATAAACTTAATTATATTTTTGTTTTATTTTTCTGATGTATTTTGTATATTTAGTATAATAGAAGTATACTTTATGCAGGTATAAGTATAGGTCTGATACCTATATATTGTATATACATATATTTTTATTTTGTATTTTATTTGAGTTTTTATTCATGTTTTAATGTACATAATTATTTTAAATAATATTTACAAAATTATATAAGTATAATAATGAATAAATAATAAATTGAATATTTTAATCAGTACAATTGTACAATGTGGGTCCAAAACTCAACTTTCAAACCGTAGCTCCGTCAAATGCGAAACCATCGCCATTAAATAGCTTATTTTATTCTATATATAATTAAAGGTGAGTTTGCTGCATTTGGAGTTTTTATTTGTGAGATACGGGTCTGGGAAGTTGGGATTCTGGATTTTTATTTAGACCATAATTTTTTATCTGTACATTATTTTTCTGTGAAATAAATTTTGTAATTTTATTTATTTAATTATCTACAACTTTCATGTACAAAGTTTCTTTATTTGTGGTATAAAAAGTGGAACCAAAAATAGATCCCAAAATGAATAAAGAATGGATAAAAAAGTATAGGTATTTGACCCTTATCTCCCCCTACTTTATTCCTTGTCGACCTATTCATCAAGATGCATGGATCTCGAGGTTTCGGGTCATAAAATATTTACAATATTTTATTCTTTTTCTTTTCTTTTATTTATTCTATAATTTTGGCTTTAATTACAGTAATTTACACACTATTTACAGGTTCATGCATGAATGCTAATATGATCTATTTAATGCTATTTACAAGCATTTGCTAGGGTTTTTGAGGCCAAAATGATAGAATAAAGATGATGAAATGTGGATTAATCAATACATAATAAAATTTGGGCTACTCTCAATGTGTAAGAATGCTTAATAACATTTAAAATTATAGCAACAGAGTACAATGAGAGAGAAGAGTATGCAATGTACACCAATGTATATACATTTAAAGGGGTATATTGGTGCTTATATAGTGCTCATAAACATCGTAAATATCTCATATCAGTTGCATGTCTACATGGAAAGCTTTAGTAGATCACTCATCTTGGAGTCTTAGATCACCATTGCATATTTAAATTAGAAAAGTGATACATCAGAATCGCAAGTTGATCAATCTAGAGAGGTCTAATTCAAGAAATGAAAAGTGATTATCTGAAACATAAGATTAATCACCAGTAAAAATTATTCGATTAGGTTTTATCACGTAGTCGATTGTAATTGATTAAAATCGATAGTTGATCGATTTTATGCGGAAAATTTTCAAAGTCAATCTTGAACTGTTATTATAGATCCTGCAAATGCTTAGACACCTATATATACATGCACACAACTTTGTGGGTTGATAACAATTACAAATACTACATTGAAATAACTAGATAAAGTCTATAGATCGTTCTTCATTGTGATGTAGTTTGCTTTCCTTCTTCGAATTCTCGCAATAAGCGATAAGATAGTATCATGGTAGTCTTTCAATAAAAGTGTGTATCATTATTAAGACAAGGTTTTGAATAGAAATTACGAACATATATCAATGATAATTTATTTTGATGGTCCTAATGACATATTATCTAACTCACTCCATCAAGCATATGCCATACCTCATATGATAATTTGCTTATCTACCCTGTCATTTATTTTATCACACTCTTGGGGAAAGAAGAGATGGCGTAAAAAGATGGTTGTGTATTTGGGATTCAACCTCTTGGAGTATTGGGTCCGAGGAGCACAAGATCGTTGTCATTCCACCGTTATGTGTGGGAGGTAATCCTCTCAGCTACTCATAGACCTGAATCTCTCATCTGATTTGTACTCGGCTCACGGGTCTCAACTCTCTGCTCAGCTGGCACAGTTGTAACCGAAGGATGACTTGAAATGAAGATGGTGTTGTAGGAAGATATGAAGAAGAAGATGAAGAAATACAAGAAACAAAAGGAGAGGACTCTCCGAGGTCAGAGTCACACTCATAGAAGGAAGGAGGACTCAACTCAGGTTCGACACTCGAATTGTCTCGAACCGACCTAGATGAATGGGTAGGTACGCATGGAAGGTGCCATAAGAGTCGACCTAAAAGATCTCCTACCCATTATCGTAACTTCAAAAAGAGAAAACTAACTCTAGGTGACAAGACACAGACGACGAGTAACTGCTAGAAACTCAGAAATCTTGGACTCACACCACACAATGAACCACAAAGCAAACCTCATATTCACCAACTCAACTTGATGATGATCAAGAAATCCTGGTCTTTAATCTTTTCAATTTCAGAGTTAGGTTACAATGCACTTTTTATCAACAGATATAGCGAGCTGTTGTGTGCCTGAATTTCCCAAAAGACTGTCTCGAGTCTATATGATTAGTTGCACATACTTTTAACCAGTATGGGAGTAAGTAGAGACCGTAAAACAACTTCCCGTTACTTGAGGACATAAGCTTGCATAGCGTTTCCTCTAAACCACCCACTTTGTTAGGGACGCGGACTATTTCCGTCTACCCATGAGTACTTTAAAAAGTAGCTAATCGTTTGTAGAATAAGTACTCTTGAAGAAAATTTGGGCTCTGGCTCTAACCTTAAGTGACGTCCCTCATCACTATATGGTGAGTACCTGCAAGCCAACACGGGTTGTTCTCACAAAAGAAGTGGAGTCCTTTACGTTTATTTTTATACTCCTAAACTAGATGTGTGTAGTGTTAGTAAGGGAGTGTCGAACTCAGGGAGATAACTATAAAAAACTAAGGTAAAATAATAGAGGAAATAAGATAAATTGGTTTCCTATTTTTTTATTTAATTTTAGGGATTGTTCTGATTTTTAGTGAATTTTATGCAATTTTATATTATTTTTATGGTTTTAATATACACACATAAAAATATAGGTATACATTTTATATTTTTATATTTGCTTTTTATTTTGTATTTTTATGTATTTTACGTGTCTTGTACTTTTTATGAAATTTTGTAATATGTTTTTGTAATTTTTATTTGGATTTTAAGTAAAAATAAAGTTTTTTATTGAAAATAAGGATTTATTTTTTATTTTAAAAATAGTAAATAGTAAGAAAATATTTTTATTTTAATTTAATCAGAAATAGATGAAAATACCTTCTAAACCAGTTATTATACATATTTTTGTGATTTTTATTGAATTAGTTATGTATTTTTGAAGTTTTTATGCATTTTGATTTTTTATGGTTTTAATATTTTATATTTATTTTATTTTTAGTTTAATAAGTAAAATATAGTAAAATATAGTATATATTTTTTAGGATTTTATATTCTTTTATGTATATTGTGAGTTTGTTACATTTTTAGGATTTATTAAAAAAATAGAAAATATTTTTTTAAAAAAACTGATATAGTACGATATATAGTAGAAAATTATGTATTTGTATCTATTTCTTTTATATTTTTATGTTTTTTATTTTATTTATTACGTATATTATATGCGTAATAGAGTATACAGTTATAGGGGTATATTTGTAATAATATGGAAGTATGAGGGGTACGCGTCAGAAATATGCAAAACTGGGGGTACCCTGCACAAAAATACCAATGATAATGTGTTATCTCACGTGCTCCTCGAGCCAACCCTGGACCTGTTCGTAAATCAAGAAAAGCACTAGGGTCGTATATGAAAAATGCTCACAAAAATCACGCTCCGCATGTGCTGATCACGTGAGGATCCTTTCAACTTAAGTAGCAAGCGGTGGAGTCGATGCTCGCGATGGCACGGTCTGAAGTGTCACGTGGCGCTAACTCATCCGTTCGTTACTAGTAGATCGAACAATGGTTAGACCTCTGAAGCATCCAATCGTTTGGATCGGACATAATCAGTAGGTTTTAATATCTGAACGAGTTCATTTTCCTTTACGATTTTGATGGCTGAGGCTTTGATTTCATCCCAAGATTTGTAAATGCTCCAGGTGACGGGACTCTAGAAGCTACAAGGTGATCCTCGATCGGTCCTCCGTGGAGTTGCTCTGATCTTCATCTCCAGATGATCGATTTGTGATAAGGTGCTTCTCACAGGTTGAAGATGCTTCGTCTCGACCACAAATACGATCAAATTGATGGATCCACCTCGACTCGATGTAGATCCATATGGTGTTTTTTTTCAAATGTCAGTGATGGTCGATTTGTTCTCTCATATGCCTCTTCAGGTATCTGTCTTTGGCCAAAATCTACGTCAAGTTGGATATGAATCCAGGTGGCGCTTCGAGCAATGGTGTTTCACGGATTAAATCTCCACGTGAAGGATGCTCCAGGTCGTAAAGCTGCTATCTTGCATGTGTAATCGGGACTCGAGGAATCTATCCTCGATCGGATGTCAAGCACACAAAGAGTAAATGGATGAGAAACTCCGGTGCAGGCGAGGATTTGGAGTCCTAACTACGGTGCGATTTCACTGGAGGTGAACATACATGAGGTGATTTGTGTAGAAATGGATGATCGTAGGGAAATGGACAGCAGAAGAGGATCAAAAAAATTTAAGTATGAAAGTGGATTAAAGGAATAGGAATAGAGAAGGAGATTGGAGAGGGGAATAAATAAGAGGAGAAGAAGAACTAACCTAGGAATGAATGAAGGATTTGTTGCGCCTATGACGGAGGTGGATGCGGTTGCCTGTAGATCTGGAGCTCGAAGCTCCAGATGATGATTGCGTAGACACAGTGATGAAGGACCATAGAGGCTGGGCACGCGGTTGAGCAAGGCTTCGCCAAGGCAGAGATGATCACTCCCAACTCCTCTCGAACTCGCTATAATGGAGATGAAGTCTGCCACTCCTCACTCCAGAGCTCACTGGAAGGAAAGTAGAACATATGGCAGATGATCCAAGGTTAAAGGAGCTTGGGGATTTATACAGAAGAGGTTTCGAGGGGAGGAAGTCGAGGGTTGTTGGCCGAACGACCCAACGACTAGGTCGTTGGGTCGTTGGGCAATGGAAGAAGGGGAAGAGGGCAACAACGGGAGAAGGAGGAGGAAGATGAAGGGGGAGACAAGTGTGAGGAAGAAAGGGGAAAAGATAATATAAAATAAAAAAATAAAATATTAATTAAACAAATAATAAATAATTAAATAAATAATTAACTTAAATAAATAAATTTAACTTAGTTATTTAAATAATTTTAGTTTTCTAATAAATTTAATAAATTTTATTTTTTATATATTAAAAATATTAAGAAAGTACAAATACATAAATGAAATAAGATTAAGATACATTGTACATTTTATATCAATAGGGTCACAAAAAATACATTTTGCATATTAACTTCGATTTTTGTGAAATTAGTTTCATTTGATTGATAATTCTATAAAGTGAACTTTAAAAGTGAGTACGCCCAATTCATTGTCTATATGGCCGAGTTATGAGGTTTGGAAGTTTAAGGTCACGTCTTCGTGGCTTTTGGGATTTATTGGCACTCATTTTAACTTATATTTTTTTACTGATTTTTATAAATACATTAGAAAAAGGATTAAGTTAAATGGGACTAAGAATAATTAAATAGAAAATATGGAAGGTCTGTATATGTAGTACATATAAACAAAAAGGTCCAAATGCCAAAACTCATGCATCTTATTCTAATATTTTTTTGATATTTTTAATAAATAGAATTAGTTATAAAACAAAGTTTAAAAGTGATTTTGGTCAATTTGGAGTTTTCTATAAATAGTTATGAACATTGTAAGTTAGCTTTTAGGGATTTTTAGGTTTATCATAACTAATTATATATGTAATAAATAATTTTTCTGATATTTTTATAAATAAATAAATATATATTATAAACAAATTTCGTAAAGAAAATATTTTAATTTGAGATTTTCTAAATGATAAATAAAATAGGTGAAATTTTTACAGTGTAAAAAAATGTGTAAGTGTATATTTATGATCTTGATTTTCTGATATTTTTATAAATTAAGATCCTTATCTACCCCTACTTATTTATTTTGTCGACCATATCAATATTGACATAGTCTTGGGGTTAGGATCAGTTTGTATAAATTACATATCTACATCCTTCTTTTCATTTATTTTTCTTTGTATCTTTGTTATTTTATTTTGGATAAAATAAGTGTTAAATATATAATATTAACAAATATGATTAGAATATTAATTAGTGAGAATTAGTGAATATTTACATGTATTTTACCAAGGATATTAGCCAAAATGAAAGAATAAATGTGATGAATCATGGATTCATCATTCCTCTATACTTTACCTTTGCTACTCCCTTAGCAAACACTTATTTTATAAATAAGTGAAAGCAAAAAGAAAAAAAGGAAAATAAAAGAACTTAGAACATGATTGTTTCTTTAAACCAAATTTCACTTCACCCAAAATCAAGAACTTGGAATAGGCCTTTGGATTAATAGTTTGACAGGACCTTATTGGAATTAAGATTTAAGTCTCAACAGTCCTCAAGTTCCACAAAACTCTATCAAGGTTTACCTCAACAACCAACTCGGATCCACCCATCCATCACGCAAACTATTCACTTTGAAGTCAATTTGTACAGTATGTGAAAGGTGTTAGCTCTTGTTGCATGAAGAAGTGAAGAATCCACCCATCCCAGTAATACACTCCCATTTGACCCTCATCTAGCTACTCGATGAGCTATAGGAAGGAGATACACGTCATGGCATTGAAAGTAGATTTGGGAATGATTTGACCAATATATACTCGACTTAGAAGGAGGATAAAGGGGCCATGTACACACCACTCGTCATACACGAGGAATAGGTTTCATGCAAAGCATCGGACGAAGGAGCACGCATTCCTTATGTGTATCACATGTGCCGCAAGCCCTTTTGATTGTCTATTGGTGCATACCACAGTGGGATCTACGACTGGGGTGAAGTCTTAACAAGATAGCATAGGGGAACTTATGGATGGATCGAATCCTTCGAGGTGATCTTTTCCCCTATATATAATAGCAAATTCTCTCTAATATCAAATATATAAAAAATCTCATATTTTTATACTTCCACTATCTCTTTTTTAGGATAATATAAATATTTTTTTAATTATATTATAGGCCTTCTTTTTCATTTATTTCCAATCAAAATAAAGTGGGCACTACGACAAGGACAATGAAATATTTAACACAAAAATTAGATAAGGATTAAGTTTGACCAAACTTGGGCAAAATAAAAAATATTGGTGGTATTTAAAAAATGCATTCTTACTATTATTGAAATATATTTACACTAGGCAATTATGGCTTGTCAGGAAAATCGATGAACACATTTTTGATGCACAATTAGCACAAGGGATTATTTTGAATCTACAAAAGGGAGTTGACGATCATTCTCTGTAGAGATATTTCTATATTTCAGTATTGCTTATTTATTCTCTATTTATGTTGTCCACGATATGTAATTTTCCTATTGAGACTATAAGAGAGCTACATGGTCTTTTGAGTCTTATAGATTTATTTTTCCACCAACATGATATCAGAGCGACGGTCCTAGATCGGAGATCTCATACCCAAAACCCTAACCCTACCCACATGTTTACGCTGTCACTGCCCCTCCGCAGCAGCAGTTGCTGGAGAAGTAGTGGCCGCCACTACAACATCTACCGTTGATGTTGCTCAGCACTACCCGGCTCCGCCCGGGTTTGCCGTTGCTAGTCCTTGCAGACTACCTATTGTTGTATAGAGGTTGATCTGTATTCTCTCCTCTCCTTTGTGCCCCCTATCTTACCAAGGGTTGCGTTGTTGCATCATGAGGAATTCAGAAGCACCGTACTAGTGACCAAGTGGTCACATACGGTCTGATTTTGATGATTCCATGGTGATTTCAGATTGATAAATCATCCTCTCTTGCCCAATGACTCCCCTCATTTTGATGGAGATGGTTGCAGCTTGAGTCTACACATGAATCCCTTTCCTACATGTCCGTGTGGACAAGGTTTTCTTGGAGTTATTAGTCCTAGCCTATGAATTCAGCATCACGTCAGAAAACATGGTTGATACTTCCTCCATAGGCACGTTTCGAGGTCTGGCGCCAATAGTCAAAATGGATGAAACAAACGACGAACTATTGGCCATGCAGTTCATTAGTCCGATGCAGTGTGCTGATAAGAAGCGCATTCTTACCAAAGAGGAGCTGACTAACAAGACTGGATAAATGTCTCATAGGAGGTCAATGATGCATATGCAACGTTTGGTTGATTGATACATAATAAAATTGGGGATACTCTTAACGTGTAAGAATGCTTAATAACATCTAAAATTATAGCAACAGAGTACAATGAGAGAGAAGAGTATGCAATGTACACCAATGTATATTCTTTTAAAGGGGTATATTGGTGCTTATATAGTGCTCATAAACGTCGTAAATATCTCATAGCAGTTGCATGTCTATATGAGAAGCTTTAGCAGATCACTCATTTTGGAGTCTTAGATGACCGTTGCATATTTAAATTTGAAAAGTGATACATCAGAATCGCAAGTTGATCAGTCTAGAAAGGTCCAATTCAAGAAATGAAAAGTGATCATCTGAAACATAAGATTAATCACCAGTAAAAATTATTCAATTTGGTTTTATCACGTAGTCGATTGTAATCGATTAAACTCTATAGTTGATCGATTTTATGCGGAAAATTTTCAAAGTCAATCTTGAACTATTATTCTAGATCCTACAAATGCTTAGACAACTATATAGACATGCACACAACTTTGTGGGTTGATAACAATTACAAATACTACACATTGAAATAACTAGATAAAGTCTATAGATCGTTCTTCATTGTGATGTAGTTTGCTTTCCTTCTTCGAATTCTCGCAATAAGCGATAATATAATATCATGGCAGTCTTTCAATAAAGGTGTGTATCATTATTAAGACAAGATTTTGAATAGAAATTACGAACATATATCAATGATAATTTATTTTGATGGTCCTATTGATATATTATGTAACTCACTCCATCAAGCATTTGACATACCTCATGTGATAATTTGCTTATCTACCTTGTCATTTATTTTATCACACTCTTGGTGAAAGAAGAGATGGCGTAAAAAGATGGTTGTGTGTTTGGGATTCAACCTCTTGGAGTATTGGGTCCGAGGAGCACAAGCTCGTTGTCATTCCACCATTAAGAGCGGGAGGTAATCCTCTCAGCAACTCATAGACCTGAATCTCTCATCTGATCTGTACTCGGCTCACGGGTCTCAACTCTCTGCTCAGCTGGCACAGTTGTAACCAAAGGATGACTCGAAAGAAATGAAGATGGAGTTGTAGGAAGATATGAAGAAGAAGATGAAGAAATACAAGAAACAAAAGGAGAGGACTCTCCGAGGTCAGAGTCACACTCAGAGAAGGAAGGAGGACTCAACTCAGGTTCGACACTCGAATTGTCCCGAATCGACCTAGATGAACGGGTAGGTACGCATGGAAGGTTCCATAAGAGTCGACCTAAGAGTTCACCTATCCATCATCGTGACTTCAAAAAGAGAAAACTAACTTTAGGTGACAAGACACATACGACGATTAACTGCTAGAAACTCAGAAATCTTGGACTCACACCTCACAATGAACCACAAAGCAAATCCCAAATTCACCAACTCAACTTGATGATGATCAAGAAATTCTGGTCATTAATCTTTTCCATTTCAGAGTTAGGTTACAATGCACTTTTTATCAACAGATATAGAGAGCTGTTGGGTGCCTGAATTTCCCAAAAGGTTGTCCCGAGTCCATACGATTAGTTGCACATAATTTTAACCAGTATGGGAGTAAGTACAGACCGTAAAACAACTACCTGTTACTTGAGGACATCGGCTTGCATAGTTTCCTCTAAACCACCCACTATGGTACGGAAAGCCGGACTGTTTCCAGCTACCCATGAGTCCTTACTAAGAAGTAGCTAATCGTTTTTAGAATAAATAGTCTTGAAGAAAATTCAGTCTCTGGCTCTAACCTTAAGTGCCGTCCCTCATCACTATCTAGTGAGTACCTGCAAGCCAACACAGGGTTGGTCTCCCAAAACAAGTGCAGTCATTTACGTTTATTTTTATACTCCTAAACTAAATGTATGTAGTTTTAGTAAGGGAGTGTTGAACTCAGGGAGGCAACTATAAAAAACTAAGGTAAAATAATAGAGGAAATAAGGTAAATTGGTTTCCTATTTTTTTATTTATTTTAAGGGATTATTCCGATTTTTAGTAGATTTTATGCAATTTTATATTATTTTTATGGTTTTAATAAACCTACGTAAAAATATTGGTATATGTTTTATATTTTTATATTTGCTTTTTATTTTGTATTTTTTATGTATTTTAAGTGTCTTGTACTTTTTATGAAATTTTATACTATGTTTTTTGTAATTTTTATTTGGTTTTTCAATTAAAAATAAAGTTTTTATTGAAAATAAGGATTTATTTTTATTTTAAAAATAATAAAATAGTAAGAAAATATTTTTATTTTAATTTTATCAGAAATAGATGAAACTACCTTCTAAACCAGTTATTATACATATTTTTGTGATTTTTATTGAATTAGTTATGTATTTTTGACGTTTTTATGTTTTTGATTTTTTAAGGGTTTAATATTTAATATTTATTTTAATTTTAGTTTAATAAGTAAAATACAGTAAAATATAGTCTATATTTTTTGGGATTTTAAGAAGTGTTTTTATATTCTTTTATGTATTTTGTGAGTTTGTTACATTTTTAGAATTTTTAGGATTGATTAAAAATAGAAATAATTTTTTTAAAAAACTGATATAGTCCGATATATAGTAGAAAAATATGTATTTTTATGTATTTCTATTATATTTCTATGTTTTGTATTTTATTTATTACTTATATAATATGCGTATTAGAGTATACATTTATAGGGGTATATTTGTAATAATATGGAAGTATGAGGGGTATGCTTTGGAAATATGCAAAACTGGGGGTACCCTGTACAAAAATACCAATGATAATGTGTTATCTCACGTGCTCCTCAAGCCGGCCCTGGACCTGTTCGTAAATCAAGAAAAGCACTAGGGATATGAAAAATGCTAACAAATATCGCGCTTCGCACGTGCTGATTAAGTGAGGATCCTTTCAGCTTAAGTAGCAAGCAGTGGAGTCGATGCTCGTGATGGCACCGTCTGAAGTGTCTACGTGGTGCTATCTGATATGTTCGTTACTAGCAGATCGAACGACGGTTTGACCTCTGAAGCATCCAATCGTTTGGATCAGACATAATCTGTAGGTTTTGATATCTGAATGAGTTCATCTTCCTTTACGAATTAGATAGCTGAGGCTTTGATTTCATCCCAAGATTTGTAAATGCTCCAGGTAATGGGACTCTAGAAGCTACAAGGTGATCCTCGATCGGTCCTTCATGGAGTTGCTCTGATCTTCATCTCCGGATGCTCGATTTGTGATAAGGTGCTTCTCGCAGGTTGAAGATGCTTCGTCTCGACCACAAATACGATCAAATTGATGGATCAAACTTGATTCAATGTAGATCCGGATGGTAATTTTTTTTCAGATGTCAGTGATGGTCGATTTGTTCTCTCATATGCCTCTTCAGGTATCTATCTTTGGCCAAAATCTACGTCATGTTGGATTTAAATCCAGGTGGTGCTTCGAGCAATGGTGGTTCATGGATTAAATCTCCATGTGATGGATGCTCCAGGTCGTAAAGCTACTATCATGCATGTGTAATCAGGACTCGAGGAATCTATCCTCGGTCGGATGTCAAGCACACAAAGAGTAAATGGATGAGAAACTCTGGTGAAGGCGAGGATTTGGAGTCCTAACTACGGTGCGATTTCACTGGAGGTGAACATACATGAGGTGATTTGTGTAGAAATGGATGATAGTAGGGAAATGGGCAGCAGAAGTGGATCAAAACAAATTGTATGAAAGTGGATTAAAGGAATAGGAATAGAGAAGGAGATTGGAGAGGGGAATAAATAAGAGGAGAAGAAGAACTAACCTAGGAATGAACGAAGGATTTGTTGCGCCTATGGCAGAGGTGGATGCAGTTGCTTGTAGATATGGAGCTCGAAGCTCCAGATGATGATTGCGTAGACACGGTGGCGAAGGACCACAGAGGCTGGGCACGCGGTTGAGCAAGGCTTCACCAAGGCGGAGATGGTCACGCCCGACTCCTCTCGGACTCGCTATAATGGAGATGAAGTCTGCCACTCCTCGCTCCAGAGCTCACTGGAAGGAAATTAGAACAAATGGCAGATGATCCAATGTTAAAGGAGCTCGGTGGTTTATATAGAAGAGGTTTCGAGGGGAGAAAGTCGAGGGTTGTTGGCCGAACGACCCAACAACTATGTCGTTGGGTTGTCGGGCAGGGGAAGAAGGGGAAGAGGGCAACAACGGGAGAAGGAGGAGGAAGACGAAGGGGGAGACAAGCGTGAGGAAGAAAGGGGAAAAGATAATATAAAATAAAAATAAAATATTAATTAAACAAATAATAAATAAATAAATAAAATGATTAAAATAAATAAATAAATTTAACTTAGTTATTTAAATAATTTTAGTTTTCTAATAAATTTAATAAATTTTATTTTTTATATATTAAAAATATTAAGAAAGTATAAAATACATAAATAAAATTATATTAAGATACATTATACATTTTATATCAATAGGGTCACGAAAAAAATACTTTTTGCATATTAACTCCGATTTTAGCGAAATTAGTTTCATTTGATTGATAATTCTATAAAGTGAACTTTAAAAGTGAGTATGCCCAATTCATTGTATATATGGCCGAGTTATGAGGTTTGGATGTTTAAGGTCACGTCTTCGTGGCTTTTGGGATTTTTTGCATTCATTTTAACTTATATTTTTTATATTTTTACCGATTTTTATAAAACATTAGAAAAAGGATTAAGTTAAATGGGACTAAGAATAATTAAATAGAAAATATGGAAGGTCTGTATATCTAGTACATATAAACAAAGGGGTCCAAATGCCAAAACTCAAGCATCTGATTCTAATATTTTTTTGATATCTTTAATAAATAGTATTAGTTATAAAACAAAGTTTAAAAGTGATTTTGGTCAATTTAGATTTTTCTATAAATAGTTATGAACATTATAAGTTGTCTTTTAGGGCTTTTTAGGTTTATCATAACTATTTATTTATGTAATAAATATTTTTTATGATATTTTTATAAATAAAAAAGTATATATTATAAACTAATTTCATGAAGAAAATATTTTAGTTTGAGATTTTCTAAATGATAAATAAAATAGGTGAAATTTGTACAGTGTAACTAATGTGTAAGTGTATATTTATGATCTTGATTTTCTGACATTTTTATAAATTAAGATCCTTATCTCCCCCTACTTATTTATTTTGTCGACCATATCAATATTGACATGGTCTTGGGGTTAGGATCAGTTTGTATATATTACATATCTACATCCTTCTTTTATTTTATTTTTCTTTATCTCTTTGTTTTTTTATTTTGGATAAAATAAGTGCTAAATATATAATATTTAAAAATATGATTATAATGTTAATTAGTGAGAATTTGTGAATATTTACATGTATTTTACCAAGGAGTTTAGCCAAAATGAAAGAATAAATGTGATGAATCATGGATTCTCATTCGTCTATATTTTATCTTTGCTAGTCCCTTAGCAAACACTTATTTTATAAATAAGTGAAAGCAAAAAGAAAAAAAGGAAAATAAAAGAACTTAGAACATGATTGTTTCTTTAAACCAAATTTCACTTCACCTTAAATCAAGAACATGGAATAGGCCTTTGGATTAATAGTTTGACGGGACCTTATTGGAATTAGGATTTAAGTCTCAACAGTCCTCAAGTTCCACACATTTCTATCAAGTTTTACCTCAACAACCAACTCGGATCCACCCATCCAACACGCAAACTATTCAGCTTTGAAATCAATTTGTACTGTATGTGAAAGGTGTTAGCTCTTGTTGCATGAAGAAGTGAAGAATCCGCCCATTCCAGTAATACACTCCCATTTGCCCCTCATCTAGCTACTCGATGAGCTATAGGAAGGAGATATACGTCATGGCATTAAAAGTAGATTAGGGAATAATTTGACCAATATATACTCGACTTAGAAGGAGGATAAAGGGGCCATGTACACACCACTCGTCATACCCTAGGAATAGGTTTCATGCAAAGCATCAGACCAAGGAGAACACATTCCTTATGTGTACCACATGTGCCGCAAGCCCTTTTGATTGTCTTATTGGCGCATACCACAGTGTGATCTACGACTGGGGTGAAGTCTTAACAAGTTAGCATAGGGGAACTTATGGATGGATCGAATCCTTCGGGGTGATCTTTTCCCCTATATATAATAGCAAATTCTCTCTAACATCAACTATATAAAAAATCTCGTCTTTCTATACTTCAACTATCTCTTTTTTAGGATAATATAAAGATTTTTTTAATTATATTATAGGCCTTCTTTTTCACTTATCTCCAATCAAAATAAAGTGGGCACTACGACAAGGACAATGAAATATTTAACACACAAATTAGATAAGGATTAAGTTTGACCAAAATTGGGCAAAATAAAAAAATATTAGTGGTATATAAAAAATGCATTCTTACTATTATTGAAATATATTTACACAAGGCAATTATGGCTTGTCGGGAAAATCGATGAGCGCATTTTTGATGCACAATTAGCACAAGGGATTATTTTGAATCTACAAAAGGGAGTTGACGGTCATTCTCTGTAGATATATTTCTATATTTCAGTATTGCTTATTTATTCTCTATTTACGTTGTCCATGATATGTAGTTTTATTGAGACTCTCCTTTATATAAGAGAGCCACATGGTCTTTTGAGTCTTATAGATTTATTTTTCCACCAACATGATATCAGAGCGACGGTCCTAGACCGGAGATCTCATACCCAAAACCCTAACCCTACCCACCTGTTTACACTGTCACTACCCCTCCGCAGCAACAGTTGCTGCAGCAGTAGTGGCTGCCACTACACGCTCCACCGTTGATGTTGCTCAGCACTACCCAGCACCGCCCGGGTTTGCCGTTGCTCGTCCTTGCAGACTACCTACTATTGTATAGAGGTTGATCTGTCTTCTCGCCTCACCTTTGTGCCCCTATCTTAGAAAGTGTTGCGTTGCTGCATCACGAGGAGTTCTGGAGCACCGTACTAGTGATCGAGTGGTCACATACGGTCTGATTTTGAGGATTCCATGGTGATTTCAGATTGATAAATCATATTCTCTTGCCCTAAGACTCTCCTCATATTGATGGGGATGGTTGCAGCTTGAGTCTACACCAGAATCAATTCTCTTCATGTCAGTATAGACAAGTTTTTCCTAGATTTATTAGTCCTAGCCTTTGAATTTGGCATCATGTCAGAAAACAAGGTTGATACATCCTCCACAAGCACCGTTTTAGGTCCGACGCCAATAGTCAAAATGGATGAAACAAACTACGAACTATGGGCCATGCTGTTTATCAGTCTAATGCAGTCTGCTGGTAAGAAGCGTATTCTTACCAAAGAGGAGCTGACTAACACGACTAGATAAATGTCTCATGGGAGGTCAATGATGCATATGCAACGTCTGGTGATTGATACATAATAAAATTTGGTCTACTCTCAATGTGTAAGACTGCTCAATAACATTTAAAAAATTATAGCAACATAGTACAATGAGAGAGAAGAGTATGCAATGTACACTGCGATGTACACCAATGTATATTCTTTCAAAGGGGTATATTGGTGCTTATATAGTGATCATAAACATCGTAAATATCTCATAGCAGTTGCATGTCTATATGGAAAGCTTTAGTAGATCACTCATTTTGGAGTCTTAGATGACCGTTGCATATTTAAATTTGAAAAGTGATACATCAGAATCGCAAGTTGATTGGTCTAGAGAGGTCTAATTCAAGAAATGAAAAATGATCATCCGGAACATAAGATTAATCACCAGTAAAAATTATTTGATTAGGTTTTACCCTTGTAATCGATTAAACTCTGTAGTTGATCGATTTTATGCGAAAAATTTTCGAAGTCAATCTTGAACTATTATTCTAGATCCTGCAAATGCTTAGACAACTATATAGACGTGCACAAAACTTTGTGGGTTGATAACAACTACAAATACTACATTGAAATAACTGGATAAAGTCTATAGACCGTTCTTCATTGTGATGTAGTTTGCTTTCCTTCTTCGAATTCTCGCAATAAGCGATAAGATAATATCATGGAAGTCTTTTAATAAAAGTGTGTATCATTATTAAGATAAGGTTTTGAATAGAAATTACGAACATATATCAATGACAATTTATTCTCATGGTCCTATTGATATATTATGTAACTCACTCCATCTAGCATTTGACATACCTCATGTGATAATATCATGGAAGTCTTTCAATAAAAGTGTGTATCATTATTAAGACAAGGTTTTGAATAGAAATTACGAATATATATCAATGACAATTTATTCTCATGGTCCTATTGATATATTATGTAACTCACTCCATCTAGTATTTGACATACCTCATGTGATAATTCGCTTATCTATCTGTCATTTATTTTATCACGCTCTTGGGAAAAGAAGAGATGGCGTAAAAAGATGGTTGTGTGTTTGGGATTCAACCTCTTGGAGTATTGGGTCCGAGGAGCACAAGCTCGTTGTCCTTCCACCGTTAAGAGCGAGAGGTAATCGCTGCTCTGTGAAACCAGCCTCACGCATTGCCCTCCTCTTTAAGAGGGACAGGATCCGAACTTTTGTCCGGAAGTCGAAACTCAACAATTAACTTGGAATGGGCGAGCCATGAGAGAGCCCCGCACAGACCCGCCGAAGAAATCAAGATCCAACATCCAACCAGCTTATTGCCCCCACATGGGTTACAAGCTCTTGTTACGAAGCTCGGCATGACATACACGAGAGAACGAAAATTATGTCACCCTGCTGCATGTTAGAATTGGACGGTGTGGGACTTTAGTGGCACGCTTTCCGAGAAACATTCAGCATCATGTGTTTAACTTAGCAATTGGATTGGATGATCCATGAGGGCTACGAAGTGGAGATCAAGAATGAAAAGGGAGACCATGTAAATCCCTTGCGATGTAATTCTTTTGGAACGAGGGAATCGACAGTTGCGCTCGCTCGTGAATCGTGATGCTTTGAATACTTGTCCGTCACTGGGAGATTTATTTTTCTTTTATTTTATTTTTCTTTTTCACTTTATTATTTATTTTGAATAAAATAAGTGTTAAATATATAATATTAATAAATGTGATTAGAAAGTTAATTAGTGAGAATTAGTGAATATTTACATGTATTTTACCAAGTATTTTAGCCAAAATGAATAATAAAGTCGATGAATCATGGATTCATCATGCCCCTGTACTTTACCTTTGCTAGTCCCTTAGAAAACACTTATTCTATAAATAAGTGAAAGTAAAAAGAAAAAGAAAAAGGAAAATAAAAGAACTTAGAACATGCTTGTTTCCTTAAACCAAATTACACTTCTCCCAAAATCAAGAACTTGGAGTAGGCCTTTGGATTAATAGTTTTGTCGGGACCTTATTAGAATTAGGATTTAAGTCTCCACAACCCTCAAGTTCCACAAATCCTTATCTAGGTTCACCTCAATCGCCAGCTCAGATCCACCTATCTGTCACACAAACCATTTAGCTTTGATGCTAATGTGTACTGTGTGCGAATGGTGTTAGGTCTTCCTGCTTCAAGAAGCGAAGAAACCACCCATCCTAACAATACACTCCCATTGGGCCCTCATCTAGCTACTCGATCCTCGAGGAGGGGGGTTATTTCCTTCTAAGACCAGGTCATGTTCTATCTACAATCGAATAGAGAGAGAAGTAGAAGAATGTGAAGAGAACTGGAGTACAATCAGTGTAATCACATCTCCTATGAAGCTTGGCCAATTTAGCAAAGTCTTCACCAATATATGCATGCTATCTGAATCTTGGACCATTGTGGTCATGTTTGTATTTGGTATTTGGCTTCTTTTTAGTAGAAAGTGATTGTTGTACTGCATTGATCTTTTGTGCCTCAACAGATATAACATCTTTTATTTCTGTCCACTTTTTGGGGTTTTGGAAAAATTATGCCAGCAGATCATTCCCTCATCCGAAGCTTTGTTTTAACTCCACACTCCCGTCTTTAGATGTCTGCGCCACTAGACAAGGATGAAAACACATCGCCAAAATGGAATGGACTTCACAACCCCATGCAAGTTGAGCTAAGTGTAGAGTGCATGAGTTCAAAATTGTTTCAAATGAAGAAAAGTTAAACAGATGACACCAGGTGTCCTACTTAGGCAAGTTTAAGTTGAATTCCAAACACAGTCTCATGGAACCCAATGAATTAAGTCAAAAGACATGAAGAGTCTTAATTCCAGTTCCTAATAAAGTCCCTTTAGAACTATGTGGATTAATGCCTAAACCAAGCTCCATCTTCCAGAGTTAGATCCATTCGGTCCAAGAATCAAACTTATTCTGAAAAATGCTAAAAATTGCAACAAATTTATTATGAAGTGAATTTTTTGGATTAAATTTTTTAATGTAATTTTTAAAGAATTTGGAAATTTTTATCGAATTTAAAAAGTTTTAATTTTATTTTTCTGATTTTTAGAAGGAGTTAGTGGATTAAATCAATTATACACGAATTTACAAGAATTATGTACATTTTACACAACGAATTGTATACAAATTTTATATATGAAATTTACAACGGAATTTTATTTACAATTTTTATATAATTAAGAATTTTATCCAAATATTTTAAAACACATTTTATATACAACTTTTATGTCTACTTTTTTATAACTCTTATTTACGATTTTCTATCAGTTTTTAAAAATCCAAAATATATACCCGTAGTTTTAGAGCCATATTAGTAAAGATACAACAAAGTATGAGTTATGGATTCTAAAGTATATATATAATGTATATATGACACCCTCCTATATTTAGCGTGAACTATGTCCTGATAGTGACCAAAGAAGCGACAAAAGAAGACATAACTCAGGCAAAGTATAGACTGGTGAAAAGAATAGTTTACTACAAACGACTCAAAGAATAATGAATAAAGAATAGAAGTCAATCATCCCCTCTACACTTAGGATCAACTAATCCTAAGGATAACATACTCAAAAATGAAGATGATCGAGGTCAAGAGAATGTATACAATCAACGACTCATCTTGTCCCCCCCATACTTAAGGTAAAATATCCCTAAGTATAAAGAAGAATATCAACAACTGATGGACAAGAGAGAGAGAGCAGCCAATACACAAAATCAAAAACAATCAAGATGAGAATGAGCGATATTACCCCCCATATACTTAGAGTAAAGCACGCCCTACGTATAAGCAACAAAATGGGTAATATAATAAAATAATATGAACAACACAATTTCTACACCCCCTATACTAAGGATAAAGTACATCCTAAGTATAGAAAAATTCCTAAGCGATACCTAGGGGCATAAGACAAAATGAAAGAATGAATGAATACAATCGAAAACACATATGTACAAGGTGAAAAAGAATGAACAAATCAACATGAAAAATAGTACAAGCTCAAGAAAATGAAGAGTGGCATTCTTGCACGATTGAGGAATGATAGAATGTCAAGAGAAATGTTGACATCAGGGTTACCCTCAGAGATATTCATATCTCAATCGGAGGATACTTGACATGTGTCAACTGGTGAGGGATACGACCCAAATGGTCAAATAGATGGACAGAACTGACCTCTAAAAGCTCCACCACGGTCTCTGAATCACTGTCATAATCACACTGAGATAAAAAGACGAAGAATCATACTCTAACATTGTATCCTTCACTCTGTGTGACTGTAGAGACATCGATGTCGTATCTGAAGTATATGTAAAGAAGAGCTCAAATTCTGTGGCAATCTGATCTATCTTCTCATCAAAAGAGCCCTCATCGAAATCAATGTGAAAAGCGGGCTCAATAATCTTGCTAGTAGAAGGCTCGATCAAAGTATCTACAACTGAAATGGGTTCGAACTTCGGAGTACGTGCCACCAACGATTTTGTCTCAATGACGTAGATACTACAAATCTCATCAACACATTTCCAAACATGTGTACGTGGATCACCGAAGGTTGTGCTCTCCAAGTTTTCGTCTCTGGAGAGAAAATCTCAGGTCTCAGTAGAATCTGAATTAATAGGATCGTGTCTAATCTCAGCTATAATCCCACATGCCTTTGTATTTGACGGCTTGGTAGCACTCGTTTGATGATAGAGTCTCTATCGGCTTGAAGCTCGGTACTATGCTACTGGGAGGAAAAGTAACATTGTTTGTTTCATAATCAATAATGGCCCTGGATGCATGCAGAAAAGGCCGACCAAAAATAATAGCAGCATCATGTGATGGTACTGAAGAGTCAGAGTCTAAGACAACAAAATCCACAATGAGTTTTGTGCCTTCACTATAAAGAGACTCAGAATCTGAATGTGCACCTGTGCTGTTGCCTATATATGCTCCTTGCTCCTGAATGTCTCAACAACTGCAGGCTACCTCTGACCATCATGGGAACTGGAAGGAATAGAACTCAACAACTCTGGTGAAACAGGAATATCTGAAATAGATCTCTGATTCGTGACAATGTTGGCTATAAAATCTCTGAATGTGTCCATCTTCTCCCTACAATATGCAACATGCTCATGAATCAGATGGACTAAATGACCTAATGTGGAACCATCTATATCTGGACTCTCAAAGTGATATCACATATCCATCTCGGGCTCCTGAATATGCTCAAAATGATTAAGTGAATCTGAGGTGAAATGCTCCTGAGGTGGCTTCTCATAGCACTGGTCATGATATGGAAACTGAATTGGCTAGTAGGATAGCTAAAACAACATGGGCTCTCGCTTTGTCCCATGGAATACCCGAGGAACATGCATATAAAGCTCCTGAGCTGGAAAGTACGAAACCAGCTCATACTCCGGCTGAGAACTCTACAACAGAAGTGTCAGTCTCTAAAGATAAGAACTCTCTGCATGTGTCTCAACGTCCATCCTCTATGTTGCCTCAATATCCACATCAACTGCCTAATGTGTGATTCCTAAATCATCATGAGGTGGATCACATCTAGGTGGTCTGGCATCTCCCTCGTGTGTCATCTTGACATTAGAAATCTCTCCAAAAAGAGTCTAACGTGAAGGTTGTTGGGTGAACCACCACATGAGGCATCGAGCAATGCTTGTTGCTCTGGGGTCATCCCCAGGTAAAAGATGTGAACTAACTCAGCTTTGGAGATCCCATGATCCAGGAAGCTCCTCAAAAGAATCTGAAATTGGAGCCACATATCCTGAAGTGGCTCAAGGGGACCATGTGAAAAATCTCAGATAATCGACCATATGAAATTGGCCCTGCTAATGGGGTAAAATATCCTAAGAAAGGCAACTCAAAGCCTACCCCAACTAGCTTGATCCTCTCCCAAAAGTAGGAGCCATTTCGCGGCTTCGTTCTAGCATTTTCAGGCATAATATCTGAATAGAATCAAGTACCGCAAATCTCCTCAAACTCATAAAGATGCTCATATGGCTCCTCGTGCGACTTTCCATAAACTTTGGCAACAATGACATGAAGTATGAATCAATCAGAAAAGTCGGTAACCTCGATGTATAACCAGATTCATCTCCCGAGTAGGATGCAGGCTGCTCAATCTGCACTCTCGTCTCAGCAACTCGTAGACCTGAATCTCTCATCTGATCTGTACTCGGCTCGCAGGTCTCAACTCTCTGCTCAGCTGGCACAATTGTAACCGAAGGATGACTCAAAAGAAATGAAGATGGAGTTGTAGGAAGATATGAAGAAGATGACGAAATACAAGAAATAAAAGGAGAGGACTCTCCGAGGTTGGAGTCACACTCATAGAAGGATGGAGGACTCAACTTAGGTTCGACACTCGAATTGTCTCGAACCGACCTAGATGAATGGGTACATACAGATGGAAGGTTCCATAAGAGTTGACCTAAAAGATCACCTATCCATCATCGTGACTTCAAAAAGAGAAAACTAACTCTAGGTGACAAGACACAGATGACGAGTAACTGCTAGAAACTCAGAATTCTTGGACTCACACCACACAATGAACCACAAAGCAAACCCCAAATTCACCAACTGAACTTGATGATGATCAAGAAATCATGGTCGTTAATCTTTTCAATTTCAGAGTTAGGTTACAATGCACTTTTTATCAACAGATATAGCGAGCTATTGGGTGCCTGAATTTCCCAAAAGGTTGTCCCGAGTCCGTATAATTAGTTGCACCTACTTTTAACCAGTATGGGAGTAAGTACAGACCATAAAACAACTACCCGTTACTTGAGGACATCGGCTTGCATAGGGTCCTCTAAACCACCCACTTTGTTAGGGAAAGCCAGACTGTTTTCGGCTACCCATGAGTCCTTACTAAGAAGTAGCTAATCATTTTTAGAATAAGTAGTCTTGAAGAAAATTCGGGCTCTGGCTCTAACCTTAAGTATCGTCCCTCATCACTATCTGGTGAGTACTCGCAAGCCAACAAGGGGGTAGTTCTCCCAAAACAAGTGCATTCCTTTACATTTATGTTTACACTCCTAAACTAAATGTGTGTAGTGTTAGTACGGGAGTGTCGAACTCAGGGTGGCAACTATAGAAAACTAAGGTAATATAGAGGAAATAAGGTAAATTGGTTTCCTATTTTTTATTTATTTTTAGGGATTGTTCCGATTTTTAGTGAATTTTATGCAATTTTATATTATTTTTATGGTTTTAATATACCTACGTAAAAATATAGGTATACGCTTTATATTTTTATGTTTGCTTTTTATTTTGTATTTTTTATGTAATTTAAGTGTCTTTTACTTTTTATGAAATTTTATAATATGTTTTTGTAATTTTTATTTGGGTTTTCAAGTGAAAACAAAGTTTTTATTGAAAATAGGGATTTATTTTTTATTTTAAAAATAGTAAATAGTAAGAAAATATTTTTTTAATTTTGTCATAAATAGATGAAAATACCTTCAAAACCAGTTTTTGTACATATTTTTTTATTTTTATTGAATTAGTTATGTATTTTAGAAGTTTTTATGTATTTTTTTATGGTTTTAATATTTAATATTTATTTTATTTTTAGTTAATAAGTAAAATATAGTAAAATATAGTCTATATTTGTTGGGATTTTTAGAAGTGTTTTTATATTTTTATGTATTTTGTAAGTTTTTTTTTATTTTTAGTATTTTTATGATTTATTAAAAAATAGAAAAAATATTTTTTAAAAACTGATATAGTACGATATATAGTAGAAAACTATGTATTTTTATTATATTTTCATGTTTTGTATTTTTTTTATTACGTATATTATATGCGTAGTAGAGTAGACAGTCATAGGGGTATATTTGTAAAATATGGAAGTATGAGGGGTATGCGTTGGAAATATAACGAACTGGGGGTACCCTTCACAAAAATCCCAATGATAATGTGTTATCTCACGTGCTCCTCGAGCCGGCCCTGGACCTGTTCCTAAATCAAGAAAAGCACTAGGGTCGTATATGAAAAACGCTCACAAATATCGGGCTCCGCATGTGCTGATCACGTGAGGATCCTTTCAGCTTAAGTAGCAAGCGGTGGAGTCGATGCTCGTGATGGCATGGTCTGAAGTGTCCACATGGCGCTAGCTGATCCGTTTGTTATTAACTGATCGAACGACGGTTTGACCTCTGAAGCATTCAATCGTTTGGATCAGACATAATCTTTAGGTTTTGATATCTGAACGAGTTCATCTTCCTTTACGAATCAGATGGTTGAGGCTTTGATTTCTTTCCAAGATTTGTAAATGCTCCAGGTAACGGGACTCTAGAAGCTACAAGGTGATCCTCGATCGGTCCTTCGTGGAGTTGCTCTGATCTTCATCTCCAGATGCTCGATTTGTGATAAGGTGCTTCTCGCAGGTTGAAGATGCTTCGTCTCGACCACAAATATGATCAAATTGATGGATCCACCTTGATTCGATGTAGATCCAGATGGTGTTTTGTTTTCAGATATCAGTGATGGTCGATTTGTTCTCTCATATGCCTCTTCAGGTATCTGTCTTTGGCCAAAATCTGCATCACGTTGGATTTGAATCTAGTTGGTGCTTCAAGCAATGGTGGTTCACGGATTAAATCTCCATGTGATGGATGCTCCAGGATGTAAAGCCGATATCCTGCATGTGTAATCAGGACTCGAGGAATCTATCCTCGATCGGATGTCAAGCACACAATGGGTAAATGGATGTGGAACTCTGGTGAAGGCAAGGATTTCGAGTCCTAACTACGGTGTGATTTCACTAGAGGTGAACATACATGAGGTGATTTGTGTAGAAATGGATGATCGGAGGGAAATGGATAGCTATAAGTGGATCAAAACAAATTTAATTATGAAAGTGGACTAAAGGAATATGAACATAGAAGGAGATTTGAGAGGGGAATAAATAAGAGGAGAAGAAGAACTTACCTAGGAATGAACGAACGATTTGTTGCGCCTATGGCGGAGGTGGATGCAGTTGCCTATAGATCTGGAGCTCGAAGCTCCAGATGATGATTGCGTAGACACTGTGGCGAAGGACCACGGAGGCTGGGCACGTGGTTGAGCAAGGCTTCACCAAGGCGGAGATGATCACGCCCGACTCCTCTCGAACTCGTTATAATGGAGATGAAGTCTGCCACTCCTCGCTCTAGAGCTCACTGGAAGAAAACTAGAACAAATGGCAGATGATCCAAGGTTAAAGGAGCTCGGGGGTTTATATAGAAGAAGTTTCGAGGGGAGCATGTCGAGGGTTATTGGTCGAACAACCCAATGACTAGGCCGCTGGGTCGTTGGGCAGGGGAAGAAGGGGAAGATGGCGACGACAGGAGAAGGAGGAGGAAGACGAAGGGGGAGACATGCGTGTGGAAGAAAGGGAAAAATATAATATAAAATAAAAAATATTAGTTAAACAAATAATAAATAAATAAATAAAATAAATGATTAAATTAAATAAATAAATTTAACTTAGTTATTTAAATTATTTTAGTTTTGTAATAATAATAATAAATTTTATTATTTATTTATATATTAAAACTATTAAGAAAGTACAAAATACATAAATAAAATAAACTAAGATTAATATACATTGTATATTTTATATCAGTAGGGTCACAAAAAAAATACTTTTTGCATATTAACTCCGATTTTAGTGAAATTAGTTTCTTTTGAATGATAATTCTATAGAGTGAACTTTAAAAGTGAGTACGCCCAATTCATTGTCTATATGGCCGAGTTTATGAGGATTGGAAGTTTAAGGTCACGTCTTCGTGGCTTTTGGAATTTATTGGCATTCGTTTTAAATTATTTTTTTGTGATTTTTACCCGACAGACCCTATAAACTTTTTAAATTACCTGTACGACCTTTTGCACAACGTAATTACCCCAACATCCCTAAAAATTACCCCAAGAACCCCCACGGGCTTCAAACAGATTACCCGGAGGGTTCATGGGGTAAGATTTGGTAAGTTTACGGGGTCGAGGTAGGAATTATGTTGTTTCAAAGGTCGTAGAGGTAATTGACAAAGTTTATAGGGCCTGTCGAGTAAAAATCCCTATTTTTTATATTGTTTTACTGATTTTTATAAATACATTAGGAAAAGAATTAAGCTAAATGGGACTAAGAATAATTAAATAGAAAATATGGAAGGTCTGTATATGTAGTACATATAAACAAAGGGGTCCAAATGCCAAAACTCATGCATGTTATTCTAATTTTTTTGATATTTTAATAAATAGTATTAGTTATAAAACAAAGTTTAAAAGTGATTTTAGTCAATTTGAAGTTTTCTGTAAATAGTTATGAACATTGTAAGTTGGCTTTTAGGACTTTTTAGGTTTATCATAACTAGTTATTTATTAATAAATAATTTTTCTGATATTTTTATAAATAAATAAATATATATATTATAAATAAATTTCATGAAGAAAATATTTTAATTTGAGATTTTATGAATGATAAATAAAATAGGTGAAATTTGCACAGTGTAAAAAATGTGTAAGTGTATATTTATCATCTAGATTTTCTGAAATTTTTATATATTAAGATCCTTATCTCCCCCTACTTATTTATTTTGTCGACCATATCAATATTGACATGGTTTTGGGGTTAGGATCAGTTTGTATATATTACATATCTATATCCTTCTTTTCTTTTATTTTTCTTTGTCTCCGTGTTATTTTATTTTGGATAAAATAAGTGTTAAATATATAATATTAACAAATATGATTATAATGTTAATTAGTGAGAATTAGTGAATATTTACATGTATTTTACCAAGGAGTTTAGCCAAAATGAAAGAACAAATGTGATGAATCATGGATTCATCATTCGTCTATACTTTACCTTCGCTAGTCCCTTAGCAAACACTTATTTTATAAATAAGTGAAAGCAAAAAGAAAAAAAGAAAAATAAAAGAGCTTAGAACATGATTGTTTCTTTAAACCAAATTTCACTTCACCCAAAATCAAGAACTTGGAATAGGCCTTTGGATTAATAGTTTGATGGGACCTTATTGGAATTGGGATTTAAGTCTCAACAATCCTGAAGATCCACAAATCTCTATCAAGGTTTACCTCAAAAAGCAACTCGGATCCACCCATCCATCAAGCAAACTATTCAACTTTGAAGTCAATTTGTACTGTATGTGAAAGGTGCTTGCTCTTGTTGCATGAAAAAGTGAAGAAGCCACCCATCCCAGTAATAGACTCCCATTTGGCCCTCATCTAGCAACTCGATGAGCTATAGGAAGGAGATATACGTCATGGCATTGAAAGTAGATTTGGGAATGATTTGACCAATATATACTCGACTTAGGAGAAGGATAAAGGGGCCATGTACACACCACTCCTCATACCCTAGGAATAGGTTTCATGCAAAGCATCAGACCAAGGAGCACGCATTCCTTATGTGTACCACATGTGCCACAAGCCCTTTTGATTGTCTTATTGGCGCATACCACAGTGGGATCTACGTCTGAGGTGAAGTCTTAACAAGATAGCATAGGGGAACTTATGGATGGATCGAATCCTTCGAGCTGATCTTTTCCCCTATATATAATAGAAAATTCTCTCTAATATCAACTATATAAAAATATCGTCTTCCTATACTTCTACTATCTCTTTTTTAGGATAATATAAAGTTTTTTTAAATTATATTACAGGCCTTCTTTTTCATTTATCTCCAATCAAAATAAAGTGGGCACTACGGCAAGGACAATGAAATATTTAACATGAAAATTAGATAAGGATTAAGTTTGACCAAACCTGGGAAAAATAAAAAATATCGGTGGTATATCAAAAATGCATTCTTACTATTATTGAAATATATTTACACCAGGAAATTATGGCTTGTCGGGAAAATCGATGAGCGCATTTTTGATGCACAATTAGCACAAGGGATTATTTTGAATCTACAAAAGGGAGTTGACGTCATTTTCTGTAGAGATATTTCTATATTTCAATATTGCTTATTTATTCTCTATTTATGTTGTCCTCGATATGTAATTTTCCTATTGAGACTCTCCTTTATATAAGAGAGCCACATGGTCTTTTGAGTCTTATAGATTTATTTTTCCACCAACATGATATCAGAGCAACGGTCCTAGACCGGAGATCTCATACCCAAAACCCTAACCCTACCCACATGTTTACGTTGTCACTGTCCCTCCGCAGCAACAGTTGTTGCAGCAGTAGTGGCCGCCACTACAACATCCACTGTTGATGTTGCTCAGCACTACACTGCACCGCCTAGGTTTGTCGTTGCTCGTCCTTGCAGACTACCTACTGTTGTATAAAGGTTGATCTGTCTTCTCGGCTCTCCTTTGTGCCCCTATCTTAGCAAGGGTTGCGTTGCTGCATCACGAGGAGTTCTGAAGCACCATACTAGTGATCGAGTGGTCACATACGGTCTGATTTTGATGATTCCATGGTGATTTCAGATTGATAAATCATCCTCTCTTGCCCAAGGATTCCCCTCATATTGATGGAAATGGTTGCTGCTTGAGTCTATACATGAATCCCTTTCCTATATGTCCTTGTAGACAAGGTTTCTTGGATTTATTAGTCCTAGCCTTTGAATTCGGCATCATGTCGGAAAACATGGTTGATACTTCCTCCAGAGGAACGTTTCAAGGTTGACGCTAATAGTCAAAATAGATGAAACAAACGACGAACTATTGGCCATGCAGTTCATTAGTCCGATGTAGTCGGCTGGTAACAAGCGCATTCTTATCAAAGAGGAGCTGACTGACAAGACTGGGTAAATGTCTCATGGGAGGTCAATGATGCATATGCAACGTTTGGTTGATTGATACATAATAAAATTTGGGCTACTCTCAATGTGTAAGAATGCTCTATAACATTTAAAATTGGGTTTTTATCACTTGTACCCCTCTGAGATATCACAATATCAGTTATGCCCCTATCTTTTTGGTAATATCAGTTGTGCCCCCAACTTCTTGCCGTTTTATCAGTTGTGCCCCATGGGTTAGTTGCCGTCCATCCACAGTGCAAACAAACGTTTACTTTGAGGACATAAGCGGAATTAATTTTAAAAAAAGGGTTCAATGGTCATTTTGACACCCTCTTCCTCATCCTCTTCTTCTTCCTCTTCTTCCCCCATCCTCTTTCTCCTCCTCCAACCTCCTCCTCCTCCCTCTCTACCTGGAACTCCTCCCCCATCCCTAGCCTGCCCTCTTCCTCCGCCCCAGCCTGCCCCCTCCTCTGCCCCAGATTCCTTCCGCCCCACTGATGAATGAGAAAAATCATGGGTCGTATTAATCCACAAGGCGGATCAATAGTTGATGCGATGACCGCTCAATAATCCTCAAATCAATCAACAATTAACCCACAATAAATGTATGCAATGAATATCCAAAAATGTGGAGTTAAAATTTATTATAACTCTACATGCAAGTGTGTATAGGTGTAAGCATGAGTAGAGGTCGAACACTGGGAGGCGAATGGTGATGTGGTGAACTTGGTTGTACAATTATTCAATTCATTGTTCATGTCCAATTTTTTTATTGTTTTTGTGGGTTTTTAATAATTTTTTTTAATTTTTGTATTATATTTTTTCCTTTTATTATTATTTTTTATTTTGTTTTTATATATATATATATATATTCTTTTTTTATATTTTTAATTATTTAATATAGATATGTATACATATATGTATATATATAAAGAGATATATATAAAAGAAGAGAGAGAGAGGAGTAGTATAAGGTTAAATATTTATATAAATACTCCATATAATATTTTTTTGGCTTTTTTATATTTTTGTATTGTTTTAGTTATTTTTATGGGATTTTTCTAATTTTTATGTATTTTTAATTCCAAAAAAATGTCCCTAATATGGGACTCATTAAGTAGCCGAAATTAATTTGGGTTTTAAAAATATAAAATAATTCCCAAAATTACCCAAATTAATTTTAATACATTAATAATAATATATAGATAATTATAAAAGAGAAAAATACATTTTTGGGATTTTTTTAAGGGTTTTTCTATTTTTTTGTTGGATTTTGGAGCTTTCTGATTTTTTTTATTTTTCTTTTTCTTGTTTTTAGGTTTTTCAATTTTTGGACTCAATTTATATATAAATATACTATATATAATTTTTTGTAATTTTTCAATTGCATTTTATAATTTTTTTGTATTTTCTAATTTAAACAGTACAAAAGGGCTCCTTTTTCATTTTAAGAATTAGGAAAAATGCAAAAAATGCAAAATAAAATATGGGCGTGAAAGAACATTACATGAAGCATCTATCCTAATTTTTCTGAATTTTTAGGAGCTACAAAGGTATTTTTAATAAATAGATAAAAGACACAAAAATTAAACAGCCTAGCAGGGGCATTTTTGCAAATAAAATATTTCTCAGGGACATCAGTGCAAAAATCACTACAGAAATAAACATTTATTTTATTTTTGGGGCTAATTTACAATTTACAAAAACCGCCAGGGTTAAAGTGCAAAAATCACGTGCCTCACGTTGGACTGCACGTGAGGCGCGGAGGGACCAAATTGTAATTATGAAAACTACAGGGGGCCTATTGCAAAAATTACAATTTATTTACAACGTGAAATTTTATTTATGGCATTAAAATATAAATACAAAAAGGCGGGGGACATGTCTGAAATTTACCCCCAACAGGCGCGCGATCCAACGGCTGATCTTCGTCCACTTGACACGCGTCGCCTCCACGTCTGCCGATGCCGCTTTGACGATGGGCGGTGAGGATTAGATCATATGAGATGATCTGACCGTCTGAACACTGCTCCATCGGACGGCTGTGATTAAACCTGGGACCTCATCTTCATCCAACGGCGGAAGAGACGTCTGGAAGAACGAGGAAGAACGCTCGCCTGGGCGAGCTTCCTCCGGTGGCGCTGCTCCGCCGACCTTTGCTGCTCCAAGATGTCCCAAAAGCTTCCTGGAAGGGTCCTCTACTTGCTGGAGGTCGTGGATCGGTCAGAGGACCACTAGAGCGCCCTTGCGAGGTCGGAGAAGGCAAGTTGCTCCAGATATCTCCGATGGCCTGTAACTTCGTCTCCTGGTGCTTAATAGCGCACCTAACCTGCTCAGGAAGAAAGCTCGGCTCGAGACGATGCTCCTCGGCCAAAAACTGAAGTTGTTAGCACAAGAATGGATGAGGGCGGCGATGCTCCGGCGAAGCGGAGGAGACGAGCTTTGATTCACAGATCCAGGGAGGATCTGGTTGGGTTTGAGTGGTCTGGAGGTGGAGAAGGCAGTGGAGAACGAAGTGACGGTGAAAGGGCGTCGGTTAACAGTCGAAGGCACGGAGGCGAAGTCGCCGGAGCTGAGCTGAGCTCCGGCGAACTTCGATTTAACTAAATTACTCTATTTCTAACAACTAAACACTAATTAAAATACGGAAATGAAATGCAGGAATAAAATCTACCTAATAAATGTAAATTGCGCAACTCGAACTTGGCTGGAGGGCCAAGGAGCAGGACGACTGCCGGAGCACCGCCGTGGGCGCATCTCCTTCCTCCGCGAGCCTCCACAACCTCCAGGGGACCTCCAGTTGTCACCTGGATGCGCGCTAGGCCGAAGGCGTGGGCTCTAGGGCTCGGGAAATGGCCAAAAAACTCAGAAGAAGAAGATGGGTTTATTTATAAACATGAGGGGGCGCCCTTATTGACCATCTAAGAGGTGGCAGTACAAGCTATGTACAAACGAATAAATTGTTTGGCGAGGATCATGATGCTTTTGGGAGAAAATTCCGTGAAGGGATCGCTGTCAATGGAGCATCAGATCGAGCGGGAAAAATGGAGGAAAACGGGGGAGTGGACAGGTCTGACGGGAGTTAGAGGCGCAGGGGGGAGTTGACCGGAGGTCAACATTCCCTGGCCTCTGATTGGTCCACATCGACCAGAATTTGACTTATTTATTACACGTAATAAATAAATTAATTAAATTTTGCTTATTAAATAAAATGTGTTTATTAAATAATGTAGTATTTATTTATGATTTTTATTTATTTTTTATATTTTATTATGGATTTATTTTAATAATGTATTTATAAGTATATTTATATGTATTTATTTTTATTTTATTATTTTATTTTCTTATTTTATAAATTTATAACTTATTTTTGTGAGTATAAATATATTTTTATTCAATTTTTACAAGTTTATTTACATATTTAAATAAACAGGTGTAGGTTTATGTAGTTATACTTATAGGTATTTTGCCTATATATTATATATACTTTATTTATTTAATGTATTTTATTTGTTTTTATTTTGGATTTGTATTTTTAAGAAATTAGATGTAATATTTACGTTATTATAAAAATATAGATGAATAAACAATAAAAGAATAAAATCCCTTTTTATTTATATACATATAAATAGCATAGGTATTTTTGTCTATGTATTTCATAGACTTATTTTATTTTACAAATTCTTTTTGGTTTTCTTTTAATTTCAATATGTACATGTATTCTATACATTATTTACAAAATTCTAAAATTATAAGTTTATAGAAATAATGAATGAAGAATAAATTGAATATTTTATTCGGGTAAATTGTACAATAGGGGCCAAAAACCTAACTTTCACAGATGGGCTTCAAAAATAATGAAACCAATTTTATTAAATAGTTCTTGGAAAGCTATATACAATTAAAGGTGAGTTTGGGAGATTTGAAGTTTTTATTTGCAAGATATGGGTCTGTGAAGTTGAGATTTTGACTTTTTATTCTGGGTATAAAATGTACACTGAGTATTATTTTTATACAAACTCAATTTTGTATGTTTATTTACATTATTATCTACAATTTTCATGTACAAAATATTTTTATTTGATGGATAAATAATTATATACAAAATAGGTGTCAAAAATGCATAAATAAATGAATAAATAAATGAGGTATTTATTGTACTGTTGGCCCTTATCTCCCCCTACTTTATTCCTTATCGCCCATACCATGTTGGCCTTGGTCTTGGGGTTCGGGTCATAAAATATTTGCAATATTTTATTCCTTTTTCTTTTCTTCTCTTTATTCTATAATTTTGGCATTAAAAACCTTATTCTATGTACAATAATTACAATAAATAATGAATGCTATTATGTACAAATTGATGCTATTTACATGCATTTGCTGGGGTTTTTAAGGCCAAAATGATAGAATAAAGGTGATGAAATGGAGATTCATCACCCCCCTATACTTGCTTTTGCTAGTCCCTAGCAAATACTTATGCAGTAAGTTCAAAAAGAACAAAGAATAAGAAGAAAAGAAAAGGCAAAAATAAAGAATTTAAAGAATAAATTGAATTGATCATGATTATTAAACTTATCTGTACAAAATCAAAGTTTGGAGCTCATGTTAGACCTGGGTGTGAAAATGTGTGTGGAACCTGGTCGGGAACCAAATATAAAACACAATAGCCTTCGAAAGTCACAGAACTTGGTTCAAATATCCTCAATAGCCATGTCAGAACTAGCCTATATCATACGCAAACCCTTATGACTATGAGGCTGACTTGTACAGTGTAAGTGATAGTGGCTCTCCCCAACTGAAATGACAAAGAGACTAGCTTCTCCAGAATGACAACCCAATGATTCCCTAATCCAACAGCTCTTTCCTCGAGGAGCGAGGTATTCCCTTCTAAGTTCAAGTGGAATCCAACTCAAGAGGAGGAGGTAGAGAAAAGAATGGACGATAGCCAGTGTAGCTACCTATCCTGGGATGCAAGACCAGTGTAGTCAAGTCATCCAGCTGCAGGCTCACATGGTATAACTTTGATGCTCAAGCTTGCTTATTTTCTATACAACATATATACATTCTCCGGCAGGCACTTTATTTTATTTTCAAGCCTGTCCACTTTTTTGGAGATTTTTTTTCAACATACTATATACAGCAGCATTTACATAAGGAGTTTTTCCTCTTGAGCCAGAAGACTATCCCTCTTTTGAAGCTTTATTGCAACCCACACTCTCCTGTCGTTAGACCTCATGGCTACTGGACCAGGTTGGGGTGCACTTCCCTCCCTAGACGAGGACAAATGTTTCCACCCGTGTGCATCTCAGACTGGCAAATCCAACCCCCTCACCACTCCAACTGTGTTGAGCCAAGTGAAAGGTGCAAGTGTCCAAGTTAGGTCACGGCTGATAAGAGTCATACGTGTGTTTCGAAAAGTTCTAGTGAGTCCACTGAGGTGACTTGAACCTAGACCTGATTTCTCAAAGAATTAAGTCTGAATAGACCTGAAGTGCCCTAAACCTTGTTCCCATAAGGTTCCAGTGCAATTAGGGGCGGTAAGGTCCAACCAAGCTCCAATCTTCGACTTTATTGGACTCATTCAATCATCAAGCTCAATAAAAGAATATGAATGCTATGCAAATGCTTTTTACAACTATGCAAAGAATAATGCAATTTTTCAAAGAATTTGAAAACAACGAGAGAAATTTTACACAAAGAAAGACTTTTGGCATCCAAAGTATAAATATATACAGCTATTTACACGGGCGTGTCGCTTTACAGGAAAAAGAATTTTAAAGAATTTACAGGTTTTAACAAAGTGATTTATTTAGGTGTATATACAATTAATAAAGAATTTTAGGTATTTATTATTATTATTATTTTATTGTATTTTATTCATTAAGATGCTTTTATTCCTCAAATTTATTTAGAAATCATTTTGAAAACTATAGTACAAAATAATTTTTACAAATATTTACAAATATTTGAAAGCCATTTTGCAAAGATTTTGCAAACCCTATATATACATTTTTCAAAACATTTTTACAAAATGTTTTCAAAACCATTTGCAAATAGATTTTCAAATCCTTTATTTCACACAAATAGAAGAATTTTTGCAATCAAAATATTTTTACAAAGGTTGAAAATACTTCACAAAAAGTTTTCCAAACAGTTCACACCATTTTTCAAATAATTTTGCAAAATTATTTTTAACCTGATTTATTAATCAGTATATACAAAAAGAATCTAAGGAATAATCACATCTTTTTATTAAGGTTTTTAAAGAATTGATAGCCATATTATTACAAAAGTACGAGTTATGGCTAAAGTATATACAAAGTATATACGACCCCCTTATACTTAGCTTGAGCTATGTCCCTATAGATCGAAAAAGAGAAAGAGAAGACATAACTCGTACTGAGTATAGACAAGTCTAAAGAATATACGAATAAGAAATGAAGGAAAGAGAAGTTGACCGTCCCCCCTATACTTAGGATCAAGTAATCCTAAGTATAGCAGAATGTACACAAAGTAGGGAGGGTCAAGGGTGGGAATAAATAGATGAAAGAATTAACAAATCAGGGGTGCATCCCCCTATACTTAGGACAAAGTACGTCCTAAGTACGGAGAACTGACACAAAGGGGTGACACCTTTTATATAGATAAAGAAAAAGAAAAGAAGAAAAGAAAGATATATACAGATAGATGAAAAGATCATGGAGAATATACTCATCACTCCCCCTATACTTAGGGTGAGATATCCCTAAGTATAGGCAACACAGGAGTGACGAAACTGAACGACGAAAGAACAACACGGTGTGTACCCCCCTATACTTAGGACAAGGTACATCCTTAGTGTAGACACAAAGATATGGCGATAGATCTGGGGCACACATAACATGCAGGAGAAAGAAGGAATAGACAAAACACATATATACAAGCGGTGAAGAAACTGGTGAAGTACTAGGACGGTATCTGGTAAGCGACTACCGTGCTCTCGTCGTCGTCTCCTTGTGAGAACGAGGATGCAGTCAGATAGTGAAAATACACCCGGATATACAGTCAAGTGGGTGTCAGCTACCGGGGACACACAGATCAGAAAGTAAAGATATCCGGTCCGGTAGCAGAAAGCAGTCAATCGGCTCAGAAGGTCAGCATGAGGGAACGGAGCCGATACTATAGGACCGGGAGGAAGAAAGAGCAGTACAGACTCCTCCTAGTTAATCAGAGTCTCAGATAGAACGGAAATAAAGCATATGAGACTGTGAGATGCACGGTTGTGATATAATCTGAAAGTCACAAGAAAACACCGATCAACACAATATGTGGCTCACTCTTGCGAGGGTCCTCAAGGTGAGCGGAATCAGAGAATAATCAGAAGACTCGGCTCCGTGCTCCAACTGACAGGAGACACAACCAGGGAGGAGACCGAGTATACAAGTCAGAAGACCCGGCTTCGTGCTCCACCAAATGGGAGACACCAGAAATGAAGCCGAGTACCCAGAAAATGATGTAATCTCCCCTCGATAACCCTCGGGGAGTAGTACATGCTAGGCAATGAATAATCAGAACAGAAGCTCACCCCTGCGAGGGTTGTCAAGGTGAGCGGGCTCAAAGGAGCCTGATCCATCAGACGGATCATCAGGTACGTTCTCGGTAGGCGACATATCGGCTACCAGTAGAAGAGACCATAAAGTCTACAGAATGTGGCAGCGTCCCGCAGACAAACCTCGGGGAACGTGCTGCCAACTAGGCATGAAAATAACAGATATCAGGAGCTCAACCTTGCGAGGAATGTCAAGGAGAGCAGACTCAAAGGAGTCTAATCAGATGAGTCCCATGATCCACAGATTGGGTAGGCAACTCAAGATGGGACCAAAAATCAAGTATATCAGACGACTCGATTCCATGCTCCGTAGATCGGAGACACAGTCAGCAGTGGGAACCGAGTGTAAAGAGAGTGTCGTAGTCTCCCGTAGATAGTCCTCGGTGAGTACTGCAATCTAGGCAGGGAATAGTCAGAATGTGTCTCTACCTTGCGAGGGTCGTCAAGGAGAGAGATGGGCTCGAAGGAGTCGGATCCATCAGACGGACCCACAGAGTGGTCTCGGTAGTCGATAATTCGGCTACCAGCATAAGAGACCAATCAGATCGGAAATATGTCATAGTCTCCCGCATATAACCCTCGGGGAGCTATGATCTAGTCGAAGAATAATCAGAAAAGAGCTCATCCTTGCGAGGACCGTCAAGGAGAGTGGACTCAAAGGAGTCTAATCAAGTCGGTCTCATGCCCTAACAGATCGGGCGCATAATCAGAACACGAGACCAACTGGCCATATCAGACGAATCGGCTTCGGGACATAATAAATGGAGGCACCAGAAGTGAGTGAAGCCGATCGTAAAGAAAGTTTCACATCCTTCCGCAGATAGTCCTCGGGAAGTGATGTGAGCTACATAGTGAATAATCAGAGTACATCTCATCCTTGCGGGGGTCGTCAAGGAGAGAGAATGGCTCAAAGGAGCCGGATCCATCAGACGAATCCACAGAGAATGTGGCCTCAGTAGACGACAAACCATCTACCAGCAGAAGAGACCACGAGATTTATAATGTGTCATAGGCTCTCGCAGATAATCCTCGTAGAGCACTATGAACTAGGCATGGAATAATCAGAAAAGTGAAGCCCATCCTTGAGGGGACCGTCAAGGAGAGCGGACTCAGATGAGTCTAGTACATTGGCCTCGTGGACTGACAGGTCAGGTACACAATCACCGTGGGAGGCCAATCAAGCATATCATCTGACTCGGTTTCGGGTCCCATCAAGATTGTGACCAAAGTAGTGTATGAAACCGCAGTCCTAGAAATTGTCGCATTCTCCCGCAGATAGTCCTCGGGGAGGAATGCGAGCTATATCAATGTAGGTCAAGGGAATGCTGGCACAAAATCTCAGGTCCTCGAGATAATGCGAATCCATTAATCCATAGGAGGGCATAAGATCATGTGAGGGAGCAAATAATCAGGTCAACCTCAAAGCATCCCTCAAGCTACTCCAATCAGTTAAGATGGCACGAAAGATAACCATGAATCCTCACAGTACCATAGGTGGATCAAAGAGTCAGAAAATCAAGGATGGTTCAATCAGGAAGATGAGAGATCATGCAGGATCCGCACACTTTTATTAGGCAGTCCATATCAGAATAAGCAGTCAATCCTCAAGATCAAGATGGTTGGAACCTCAAGAAAAATAGATCAATCAATACTCATGAAATCATCACCAAATCATTGCATCATATCACATCCTCAATCCGGTGTGCGAGAACTAAAATTCCTCAATAGTGCATCACACCGATGCTCTATGCATCATCAAAAATCCTTAATACGCTCGTATGCATGTATCCAAAGTCAAATCCACCAAATCATTCTCAGCATCCTCACCTCATTGGCCCGTCTTACACAGATAATCAAGATAATCATGGAATCCTCGATGCGGGCTATCGGTATGCACAACATTCCCGGGTGAAGGGAGAGGTGATACAGGGGACACAAGGAAGATGGATAAGAAGGATAACACAATGAAGTGGAGAAGTTGATTGAGCTTTCGTGCCAATATCAAGGGTGAAAGAAGAGTGATACAGAGGGGACGAGGAGGGCAGGTGATGAATCCGCGATTCATCATCACAATATCTTGATCTTAGCAAAATCCCCGAGTAAAATTCCAAATAAATGTCCATAAAATCCATAAATTAACAAAATGACTCTTGTAAATAAAACACACTAATTATTGTATATTAGATTGTACAAAATAAATTACACATAAAAAGGCCGCAAAAATAAAGGAGTTTTATACCTGTAAATAACCTAAAACTTCATATATTTTTAATAATTTCATTTCAACTCCTTTTTGGCTAATTCTTTCTCTAACTTGTTCATAATAATGTACATAAAAATACAAAAATACAAAATAAATTATATCTCAAATAAATGCTCCTAGATCCCAATGGGAAAAAGCCGTAAAGACCAACTTCCAAGCTAAATTTCCGCTCCGTATGAACTCCAAATTCACCAAACTCACTTTTAAAGTTCAAGTTAGAAAATTATCTATCCAACGGAAGTGGTTTCATTAAAATCGGAGCTCGTTTGCAAAAGTTGGGTTTTGGGACCTAGATGTACATTGTATATTATGTATATATTCTTTCTTTCTTCATTTTTTTTATTTTATCTTTCTTAATTACTAAAAATCCAAAAAAATCATTGTCGTCTTGTATTTTGATTGTACTATTTTATTGTATTTTCCTATTGTACATAGCTACTATTAAAAAGACAAAAAAAGTATAAAAAGAAAAGCAAACAAAAAATGTACATGTTGTATATCTTCTTTTGTAAATTCCCCACTATTTTTCTTCTCTTTATTTTATTTTCTCTTTTTAGTAGCCTACTTTATTTCATTTCATTTTTTATTTATTTAATAACATTCTCTACAATAACTTCCCTTTCTCCATTAACCTCCAAGTCTTCTTTCAACCTCCATTCCACTCCATATTCTTCATATAACCTCCCATTCAACTCCACCAATAATCTAACTTCTCATTCAACACCACCACCTCTCTATCTCCCATTATTCATCTCTTTATAATCATCTCCACATCCACATTTTTTCCCCATCCACCATTCTTATAGAATAAGGAGAGAGCTTGGAGTGTTTTGTTGGTGACAGCTGCGAAGCATCGTCCTCAAGCGACGACCTCCTTCAGGTGAGATCCGCGGAGCTCCGCTTCGCGTCACGAGTTCCCCGTCGAGCTCGCTAAGCTTCTCCGATTTTATTTCGCCAATCGGATCGAGGCGACGACAGGAGTTCAGCGTAGCTGCTCCGCCAATCCGGCGAAGATCAGGTAAGGATATCTCCTTTTATTTTTCTTGTTATTTTATTTTATTTAATAGTTTGTTCCATAGTTGTCTCATCATCTCCGTAGTTTTTTTTACATTACCACCACAACCATCATCTCATCTCTTATCATTTCCATCACCACATTCCCCACCACATTTTTTTTATCTTTTGCATTTCACCACCATCATATCATTTTCATCATTACCTCCATCATCCATCATCATCGTAGCATCTACAAATCCATCTACCCATTGTCCACTTTCATCTTCATTTATATTTTGTTTCCTGTTTAAGAAAATTAAAAATTAAAAAAAATTAAAACAAAAAAAGATTTTTTTTAACAGCAGAAAGAAAGAAAATCTAAAAAAAATCAAAAAAATAAAAAAATAAAAAAAAAGCAACAGAAGAGGAAGGAGGCAGCAGCCGCCGCCCCCTCCCCCACCATCCACAGGTAGCGGCGGTGGCGCCGCCCCCTTCGGCTTTCCCCCTCCCCGACTCCTCCAACAGCCACCGGCCTCGCGGGCACCTCCCGCAAGAGCGCCACCCTCTCCAGCTCCGCCCCGCGCTGCCGCCCCTTGTGCGGCCACCTCCGCCCGCGCCCCCCGTTCTCTCCGCCAGAGCCCCTCCCGCCTCCTCCGCGCGCCGGCGAGCGCGCCGCGCCTCCACGCCTCTGCCCTCCGCCGCGCCAACCGCCGGCCGAGCCCCCCTCAATTTGGGTTCTTCTCCAGTACGCAAGGAGGAAGAAGGTCCATTTCCATTTTTTTTATTTGTAAAAATTGCAAGTTGTTTCTTTCATGTTTTTGTAATTACAATCAAGACCCTCTGTATAGTTGCTTGTTTATTTCAGCTTTTGTATTTGCACAAACACCCCTGTGTTCTCCTTTTAATTTGGACATCTATCTTGTAACTTTTTAGTCAATGAAAAAGGCCGTCGTGACGAGCAACTAATTGCCTACATTTTGACCATTTATTTGTATTTTTATGCTAGTTGGGTAATTAATTAAAAATGGTTAACTGAAATACTGCATATTTTACCCAATTTGAACTCTTAAATTTATACCTCACACACAGTTGCTCCAAAAAATCCACAAAAATTATATATAATGACTTGATATGTGATGAACATACAGTCCAAATCTCACATCTATTGGAGTTGTCTTGTGCCTACAATAAATTATTGAGTGATTTTCGTATTTGATTTTTAATTAAATCCACAGACATCCTTTTCACGAAATTTCAAGTCTCCTGGATTGCTCATCTAAATATCTACTTGAGATAATTTGCAAGTTGATTAATTTGATAACGTGGATTAATTAGGAATTATTTACTCACTGTCACTCTGTTTTTACTAAAAAATTATTAAAAACTTCATAACTTGTCAAAAAATTCCAAAAAAATTACTGTAGCTTCCTTGCATCATGTTTTAGTTCCAGTAAATTTTTCATAATTTTTGCTTACTGTTTGTGTGAAAAATTGTGAAAATACCTATAAAAAGTGTGCATTTTTAGTTGTTGCATTTTAACCCCTAAAATTCCAAAAAAATGTGTTTTGTGTTCATCTCTGGATTAGTATTCTAGAAAAAATATAATTTGGCTGAATTGAACTGATTTGACATTAAACTTAATTTGGCTAAGTTGTATGCTTTCTTAGTATATTAGTTCACTTGCATTGTGCATTTTGGCATCCTATTTGCATAAAAAAATTCTAAAAAATACCGCATTGAATATGTAGATCTAAGTTTTCGAATTAAAACCCAAGTTGTTCCTTTGCCTCCCTGAGTTCGACCCCGGACTTGCCCGGGATATAAATTAAGCCGAGACACTCTTCACGGAGATCTTCTCTCGGTTCTGACCGAATCGCTAAGTACACGTGCTACAACGAAGCCGAATTAGTTATCGTATTCAGCGACTCGTCAGCGGGCGAGAAGATCGAGACACATACAAAATTGGGTGTTCCACACAGGGCGGGAACACCGTCAAAAGGGTGGTTCGAAGAGCAGGCTCTCCTCGAACCGGAGAAGATGGGGATGATACAGTGGATACGAAGAAGATGGTGAAGAAGAGGGAAACGAAGGGCTTGGCGAAGAAATGATTGAGCTCAAGCGCCAATATCACGACTTAATGCAAATGAAGAGGTATATGTATAAGAGAGGTAGAGAGACTCAAAGATAAAAAATGCATGACTCACATGGACGGGACCCACTACTCTAATAAAAGAAAATCCTAATGGACTCCAAGTCACAATCAAGACACAAGGCAAACCCTTAATTCACCTACTCAACACAGTGAAGACCGTCAGGTTACGATCATTTTTCTTTTCAGTTTTAGAGCGAGGTGAGAATCACAAAGTTGTACAAACACTTAGGAGGCTTGATGGGATTTGGGCTCTACTCCTTAGTGTGTACGTGAGCAATTTAAAACGCATACAATGAGGGGGTTGCGCTCCCCAAGACAAGGAATCCATTACGTATTTTTAGGTCCAATAGAGTTAGCAGTCCCGATTTTATTTAGGTTATCACTTTTTTTTGGGTATTTTCAATGCACGTGCCTATCGAGGTTCCAATTTCCATTAATCATCCAAGGTTGACAAAAACAGAGGGAGAAGATTGGAAAAGCCATGCAAGTCGGAAAACGATGATGCATGCCAAGTAAGAAGACTTACAGTGCCTCCCAGCTCTCTCCATGCGGGATGCATAACAGAATTTGAAATCTATGCTATATGCAAATGCAAATTGAAGAAATCGCCCTAGGTTCAGAAATTGCTATTATCATGAAGCACCACAAGTCGCTCGCCGATCTTTAGCCTAAAAAGTCCGGTCATGGCTCACCCCTCCTCTGCTCAACACACTTGAGTTTAGGAGATAGCGCTTTGCGGGGCTTGCTGTGGCACAAGGGCTAAGAGATGGCGAGGCGACTGTTTAGAGTTTGATCTAGGTCCAAAGTGAACTATAGGTACATGCAAATATATTAGGGTGTTTGGACCTAACTCTATGAGCAAGCAACTTCTATAGCTAAGGCTCATTCACACAAAATAATAAAAATAAAATAAAGAACGAAAAAGCATCAAAATCATCGAGGCCCCCAAGGGAACAATCCCTCGGGCACTGGACCTCGGGAACCGGAGTGTACCTGTGAGAGTCCTTAATTATTACAAATTTCTAAGTGTCACTCTCTCACATAAATATACATAATAAAATAAAATGCATAAAGTAGACTGCCTTCAAAAATTCTCCTCCATCTGCCTTCGATGCTCTCTCCTGTTGGCTGGTGTAGAAGAGCCAACTCCGCCTTGCTTGGGTGCATAGGACCTTCTAGGAGGTCCTCCTTCGCTTGGCGGTCCCTCGCATCAAAGATAAATAAAAGAGATGGGTCAGAACAGTCAATCAATAATCTCAATAAAAAAACAAATAAAGAAATGAATAATGGACATGAGCAAAGAATTAAATAAATGAATTAAAAACCACACAAAATTCATACAAAATCCGTTGCCTGCCCAGCAACGGCGCCATTTGATGACTGAGGAAAATCAAGGGTCTAGATATCTCACAAGGCGAGACATCCAGTCGATGCGGTGACCGCTCAATAATCCTCAAATCAATCAACAATTAACCCACAATAAATGTATGCAATGAATATCCAAAAATGTGGAGTTAAAATTTATTATAACTCTACATGCAAGTGTGTATAGGTGTAAGCACGAGTAGAGGTCGAACACTGGGAGGCGAATGGTGATGTGGTGAACTTGGTTGTACAATTATTCAATTCATTGTTCATGTCCAATTTTTTTTGTTTTTGTGGGTTTTTAATATTTTTTTTATTTTTTGTATTATATTTTTTTTCTTTTATTATTATTTTTTATTTTTTTTATATTTTTATATTTATATATATTTCTTTTTTTATATATTTTTAATTATTTAATATAGATATGTATACATATATGTATATATATAAAGAGATATATATAAAAGAAGAGAGAGAGAGGAGTAGTATAAGGTTAAATATTTATATAAATACTCCATATAATATTTTTTTGTCTTTTTTATATTTTTGTATTGTTTTAGTTATTTTTATGGGATTATTCTAATTTTTATGTATTTTTAATTCCAAAAACAATGTCCCTAATATAGGACTCATTAAGTAGCGAAATTAATTTGGGTTTAAAAAATATAAAATAATTCCCAAAATGACCCAAATTAATTTTAATACATTAATAATAATATATAGATAATTATAAAAGAGAAAAAATACATTTTTAGGATTTTTAAGGGTTTTTCTATTTTTTTGTTGGATTTTGGAGCTTTCTGATTTTTTTATTTTTCTTTTTCTTGTTTTTAGGTTTTTTTTCAAATTCTAGACTCAATTTATATATAAATATACTATATATAATTTTTTGTAATTTTTCAAATGCATTTTATAACTTTTTTGTATTTTCTAATTTAAACAGTACAAAAGGACTCCTTTTTCATTTTTAATAATTAGGATAAATGCAAAAAATGCAAAATAAAATATGGGCGTGAAAGAACATTACATGAAGCATCTATCCTAATTTTTCTGAATTTTTAGGAGCTACAAAGGTATTTTTAATAAATAGATAAACGACACAAAAATTAAACTGCCTAGCAGGGGCATTTTTGCAAATAAAATAATTCTCAGGGGCATCAGTGCAAAAATCACTACAGAAATAAATATTTATTTTATTTTTGGGTCTAATTTACAATTTACAAAAATAGCCAAGGTTAAAGTGCAAAAATCACGCACCTCACGTGGGACTGCACGTGAGGCGCGGAGGGACCAAATTGTAATTATAAAAACTACAGGGGGCCTACTGCAAAATTTACAATTTATTTACAACGTGAAATTTTATTTATGGCATTAAAATATAAATACAAAAAGGCAGGGGACATGTCTGAAATTTACCCCCAACAGGCGCGCGATCCAATGGCTGATCTTCGTCCACTTGACACGTGTCGCCTCCACGTCGACGATGGGCGGTGAGGATTAGATCATATGAGATGATCTGACAGTCTGAACGCTGCTCCATCGGACGACTGTGATTAAACCTGGGACCTCATCTTCATCCAACGACGGAGAGGACGTCTGGAAGAACGGGGAAGAACGCTCACCCTGGCAAGCTTCCTCCGGTGAGAACTCGCTGCTTTGCCGGCCTTTGCTGCTCCAAGGTGTCCCAAAAGCTTCCTGGAAGGGTCCTCTACTTGCTGGAGGTCGTGGATCGGTCAGAGGACCACTGGAGCGCCCTTGCGATGTTGGAGAAGGCAAGGTGCTCCAGGTATCTCCGACGGCCTGTAACTTCATCTCCTGGTGCTTAATAGCGCACCTAACTTGCTCAGGAAGAAAGCTCAGCTCAAGGCGATGCTCCTCGGACAAAAACTGAAGCTATTAGCTCAAGAATGGATGAGGGCAGCGATGCTCCGACGAAGCGGAGGAGACGAGCATCGATTCGCAGATCCAGGGAGGATCTGGTTGGGTTTGAGTGGTCTGGAGGTGGAGAAGGCGGTGGGGAACGAAGTGACGGTGAAAGGGCGTCGGTTAACAGTCGAAGGCACGGAGGCGAAGTCGCCGGAGCTGAGCTCCGACGAACTTCGATTTAACTAAATTACGCTAATTGTAATAACTAAACACTAATTAAAATACGGAAATGAAATGCAGGAATAAAATCTACCTAATAAATGTAAATTGCGCAGCTCGAACTTGGCTGGAGGGCCAAGGAGCAGGACGACTGCCGGAGCACCGCCACGGGCGCATCTCCTTCCTCCGCGAGCCTCCACAACCTCCAGGGGACCTCCAGCTGTCACCTGGATGCATGCTAGGCCGAAGGCGTGGGCTCTGGGCTCGGGAAATGGCCAAAAAACTCGGAAGAAGAAGATGGGTTTATTTATAAACATGAGGGGCCGCCCTTATTGACCAGCTAAGAGGTGGCGGTACAGGCTATGTACAAACGAATAAATTGTTCGGCGAGGATCATGATGCTTTTGGGAGAAAATTCCGTGAAGGGATCGCTGTCGATGGAGCATCAGATCGAGCGGGAAAAATGGAGGAAAACGGGGGAGTGGACAGGTCTGACGGGAGTCAGAGGCGCATGGAGAGTTGACCAGATGTCAACATTCCCTGGCCTCTGATTGGTCCACATCGATCAGAATTTGACTTATTTATTACACATAATAAATAAATTAATTAGATTTTGCTTATTAAATAAAAAATGTTTATTAAATAATGTAGTATTTATTTATGGTTTTTATTTATTTTTTTGTATTTTATTATGGGTTTATTTTAAAAATGTATTTATAAGTATATTTATATGTATTTATTTTTATTTTGTTTATTTTTATTTTATTATTTTATTTTCTTATTTTATAAATTTATAACTTATTTTTATGAGTATAAATATATTTTTATTCAATTTTTACAAGTTTATTTACATATTTAAATAAATAGGTGTAGGTATATGTAGTTATACTTATAGGTATTTTGCCTATATATTATATATACTTTATTTATTTAATGCATTTTATTTGTTTTTATTTTGGATTTGTATTTTTAAGAAATTAGATGTAATATTTACATTATTATAAAAATATAGATGAATAAACAATAAAAGAATAAAATCCCTTTTTATTTATATACATATAGATAGCATAGGTATTTTTGTCTATGTATTTCATAGACTTATTTTATTTTACAAATTCTTTTTGGTTTTCTTTTAATTTCAATATGTACATGTATTCTATACATTATTTACAAAATTCTAAAAATATAAGTTTATAGAAATAATGAATGAAGAATAAATTGAATATTTTATTCAGGTAAATTGTACAATAGGGGCCAAAAACCTAACTTTCACAGATGGGCTTCAAAAATTATGAAACCAATTTTATTAAATAGTTCTTGGAAAGCTATATACAATTAAAGGTGAGTTTGGGTGATTTGAAGTTTTTATTTGCAAGATATGGGTCTGTGAAGTTGAGATTTTGGCTTTTTATTCTGGGTATAAAATGTACACTGAGTATTATTTTTATACAAACTCAATTTTGTATGTTTATTTACACTATTATCTACAACTTTCATGTACAAAATATTTTATTTGATGGATAAATAATTATATACAAAATAGGTGTCAAAAATGCATAAATAAATGAATAAATAAATGAGGTATTTATTGTACTGTTGGTCGTTATCTCCCCCTACTTTATTCCTTGTCGACCAATACCATGCTGGCCTTGGTCTCGGGGTTCGGGTCATAAAATATTTGCAATATTTTATTCCTTTTTCTTTTCTTCTCTTTATTCTATAATTTTGGCATTAAAAACCTTATTCTATGTACAATAATTACAATAAATAATGAATGCTATTATGTACAAATTGATGCTATTTACATGCATTTGCTAGGGTTTTTAAGGCCAAAATGATAGAATAAAGGTGATGAAATGGAGATTCATCACCCACACAGTGCGTCCCTCGACGTCGACCTCGATGAAATGGAGACGTGCTAGATCCACCATGATGAAGCGCTCATCCAGGGACAATGAGTTGTATGTGAGGCCAGCGAAGTCGTTGTCGCCGCTCCTACCGCGTAGGCGTAGGTCGTTCTTCTTCCAACAGACGATCGAGGCCCGCATGTGGGACTCGTGCGTCGGTGAAACGATGAGGACTGGCCGCGCCCAGGTCGCCCCCCGTGCGGTCGTCCGTGCCCAGGTCGCCCCCCGTGCGGTCCACCCCGCCCCTCCTCTGCCCCTGCCGCCCCCCGCGCCTCCTCCTCCCCCGCACCTCCCCCTGCCCCCACCGCCCCCTGCGCCCAGGTCGCCCCCCGTGCCTCCTCCTCCCCCGCGCCTCCCCCTGCCCCCACCACCCCCCGCTCCCAGTGCACCCCCTGCGCCTCCTCCTCCGCCGTGCCTCCCCCTTCCCCTCTACCCCCGTGCCCAGGTCGCCCCCTGCGCCTCCTCCTCACCCCCCCCCCCCCCGCGCCTCCCCCTGCTACCACCGTCCCCCGCGCCCAGGTCGCCCCCCACGCCTCCTCCTCCCCCGTACCTCCCCCTACCCCTACCGCCCCCCGTGCCCAGGTCGCCCCCCACGCCTCCTCCTCCCCTAGAACTGGAGAGCTTTCAGTTTTTGTTAAATTAAGATAAAATTTTGACTAATTGGTTCATAAAAAATTCATCAAAAAATCCAATAAAATTCACCATTTTATCCGTAATGAGTGATATATTTGTGAAAATGCAAAAATTTTTGAGATTCGATGGATGCATGAAGGTGTCACTAAGAGAGAGAAATTATGAAGAGAAAGGAAGAAGAACAAATGGAGGAGGAAGAAGATGAAGAAGTCTGGAGAATAATTCCCTTCTTAACTGCACCAAGATTTGAAAAAAAAATGGTTAAGTCAACTCACTAATGGTCAATCTGACGGAAGGGCACAAGTTATAAAGGCAAAAGAAGTGAAGGGGACAACTGATATTACCAAAAAGATAAGAGGGCATAACTGAATTTGCGATATCTCAGAGGGGCACAAGTGATAAAAAACCCTTTAAAATTATAGCAACAGAGTATAATGAGAGAGAAGAGTATGCAATGTACACCAATGTATATTCTTTGAAGGGGTATATTGGTGCTTATATAGTGCTCATAAACGTCGTAAATATCTCATAGCAGTTGCATGTCTATATGGATAGTAGATCACTCATTTTGGAGTCTTAGATGACTGTTGCATATTTAAATTTTAAAAGTAATACATCAGAATCACAAGTTGATCAATCTAGAGAGGTCCAATTCAAGAAATGAAAAGTGATCATCTGAAACATAAGATTAATCACCAGTAAAAATTATTCGATTAGGTTTTATCACGTAGTCGATTGTAATCGATTAAACTCTATAGTTGATCAATTTTATGCGCAAAATTTTCAAAGTCAATCTTGAACTATTATTCTAGATCCTGAAAATGCTTAGACAACTCTATAGACATGCACACAACTTTATGGGTTGAGAACAATTACAAATACTACATTGAAATAACTAGATAAAGTATATAGATCGTTCTTAATTGTGATGTAGTTTGCTTTCCTTCTTCGAATTCTCGCAACAAGCGATAAGATAATATCATGGAAGTCTTTCAATAAAATGTGTATCATTATTAAAACAAGGTTTTGAATAGAAATTACGAACATATATCAATGATAATTTATTAGGTGGTCCTATTGATATATTCACTCCATCAAGCATTTGACATACCTCATGTGATAATTCGCTTATCTACCCTATCATTTATTTTTATCACACTCTTGGGGAAAGAAGAGATGGCGTAAAAAGATGGTTGTGTGTTTGGGATTCAACCTCTTGGAGTATTGGGTCCAAGGAGCACAAGCTCGTTGTCATTCCACCGTTAAGAGCGGGAGGTAATCCTCTCAGCAACTCATAGACCTGAGTCTCTCATCTGATCTGTACTCGGCTCACGGGTCTCAACTCTCTGCTCAGCTGGAAAAGTCGTAACCAAAGGATGACTCGAAAGAAATGGAGATGGAGTTGTAGGAAGATATGAAGAAGAAGAAGATGAAGAAATACAAGAAATAAAAGGAGAGGACTCTTCGAGGTCAGAGTCACACTCAGAGAAGGAAGGAGGACTCAACTCAGGTTCAATACTCGAATTGTCTCATACCAACCTAGATGAATGGGTATGTACACATGGAAAGTGCCATAAGAGTTACCTAAAAGATCACTATCCATCATCGTGTCTTCAAAAAGAGAAAACTAACTCTAGGTGACAAGACACAAATGACGAGTAACTGCTAGAAATTCTGAAATCTTGGACTCACACCACACAATGAACCACAAAGCAAACCCCAAATTCACCTACTCAACTTGATGATGATCAAGAAATCCTGGTTGTTAATCTTTTCAATTTCAGAGTTAGGTTACAATGCACTTTTTATCAACAGATATAGCGAGCTGTTGGGTGCCTGAATTTCCCAAAAGGCTGTCCCGAGTCCGTATGATTAGTTGGACATACTTTTAACCAGTATGGAGTAAGTACAGATCGTAAAACAACTACATGTTACTTGATGACATCGGCTTGCATAGTTTCTTCTAAACCACCCACTTTGTTAGGGAAAGCCAGTCTATTTCTGTCTACCATGAGTCCTTACTAAGAAGTGGCTAATCGTTTTTTAGAATAAGTAGTCTTGAAGAAAATTTGGGCTCTGGCTCTAACCATAAGTGACGTCCCTCATCACTATCTGGTGAGTACCTGCAAGCCAACACAGGGTTGTTCTCCCAAAACAAGTGCAAGTCCTCTACGTTTATTTTTATACTCCAACTAAATTTGTGTAGTGTTAGTAAGGGAGTGTCGAACTCAGGGAGGCAACTGTAGAAAACTAAGGTAAAATAACAGAGGAAATAAAGTAAATTGGTTTCCTATTTTTTATTTATTTTTATGGGTTGTTTCCGATTTTTAATGAATTTTATGCATTTTATAATATTTTTATGGTTTTAATATACCTACGTAAAAATATAGGTATACGTTTTATATTTTTATATTTGATTTTTATTTTTGTATTTTTTTATGTATTTTAAGTGTCTTGTACTTTTTATGAAATTTTATAATATGTTTTTGTAATTTTTATTTGGTTTTTCAAGTGAAAATAAAGTTTTATTGAAAATAAGGATTTATTTTTTATTTTAAAAATAGTAAATCGTAAGAACATATTTTTATTTTAATTTTATCAGAAATAGATGAAAATACCTTCAAAACCAGTTATTATACATATTTTTGTAGTTTTTATTGAATTAGTTATGTATTTTTGAAGTTTTTATGTACTTTTTTATGGTTTTAATATTTAATATTTATTTTCTTTTTAGTTTAATAAATAAAATATAATAAAATATAGTCTATATTTTTTGGGATTTTTAGAAGTGTTTTTATATTCTTTTAAAAAAACTGATATAGTACGATATATAGTAGAAAAATATGTATTTTTATGTATTTATATTATATTTTTATGTTTTTTTTATTTTATTTATTACGTAAATTATATGCGTAGTAGAGTATACAGTTATAGGGGTATATCTGTAATAATATGGAAGTATGAGGGGTATGCGTTGGAAATATACAAAATTGGCGGTACCCTGTACAAAAATCCCAATGATCATGTGTTATCTCACGTGCTCTCGAGCCAGCCCTGGAACTGTTTGTAAATCAAGAAAAGCACTAGGGTCGTATATGAAAAATGCTCACAAATATCATGCTCTGCATGTGCTGATCACGTGAGGATCCTTTCAGCTTAAGTAGCAAGTGGTGGAGTCGATGCTCGTGATGGCACGGTCTGAAGTGTCCACATGGCGCTATCTGATCCGTTTGTTACTAGCTGATCGAATGATGGTTCGACCTCTGAAGCATCCAATCATCTGGATCAGACATAATCTGTAGGTTTTGATATCTGAACGAGTTCATCTTCCTTTACGAATCAGACGACTGAGGCTTTGATTTCATCCCAAGATTTGTAAATGCTCCAGGTGACGGGACTTTACAAGATTTCATCCAAGATTTCAGGTATCTGTCTTTGGCCAAAATCTGCGTCATGTTGGATTCGAATCCAGGTGGTGCTTCGAGCAATGGTGGTTCACGGATTAAATCTCCATGTGAAGGATGCTCTAAGTCGTAAAGTTGTTATCCTGCATGTGTAAGCAGGACTTGAGGAATCTATCCTCGACGGATGTCAAGCATACAAAGGGTAAATGATGAGAAACTCCGGTGAATATGAGGATTTGGAGTCCTAACTACGGTGCGATTTCACTGGAGGTGAACAGACATGAGGTAATTTGTGTAGAAATGGATGCGGAGGGAAATGGACAGCAGAAGTGGTTCAAAACAAATTTAAGTATGAAAGTGGATTAAAAGGAATAGGAATAGAGAAGGAGATTGGAGAGGGAATAAATAAGAGGAGAAGAAGAACTAACCTAGGAATGAATGAAGGATTTGTTTGCGCCTATGGCGGAGGTGGATGCAGTTGCCTGTAGATCTGGAGCTCGAAGCTCCAGATGATGATTGTGAAGACACGGTGCAAAGGACCACAGAGGCTGGGAACACGGTTGAGCAAGGCTTCGCCAAGGCAGAGATGATCACGCCCGACTCCTTTCGAACTCGCTATAATGGAGAATGAAGTCTGCCACTCCTCGCTCCAGAGCTCACTGGAAGGAAAGTAGAACAAATGGCAAATGATCCAAGGTTAAAAGGAGCTCGGGGGTTTATATATAAGAGGTTTCGAGGGGAGAAAGTCGAGGGTTGTTGGCCGAACAACCAAACGATTAGGCATTGGGTCATTGGGCGGGGGGAAGAAGGGGAAGAGGGCGACAACGGGAGAAGGAGGTGGAAGACGAAGGGGGAGACAGGCGTGAGGAAGAAAGGGGAAAGGATAATATAAAATAAAAAAATAAAATATTAATTAAACAAATAATAAATAAATAAATAAAATAATTGATTAAAAAAATAAATAAATTTAACTTAGTTATTTAAATAATTTTAGTTTTCTAATAAATTTAATAACTTTTTTTAAATATAAAAATATTAAGAAAGCACAAAATACATAAATAAAATAAGATTAAGATACATTGTACATTTTATGTCAATAGGGTCACAAAAAAATACTTTTTGCATATTAAGTCTGATTTTAGTGAAATTAGTTTCATTTGATGGATAATTCTATAAAGTGAACTTTAAAAGTGAGTACGCCCAATTCATTGTCTATATGGACGAGTTATGAGGTTTGGAAGTTTAAGGTCACGTCTTCGTGGCTTTTGGAGATTTATTGGCATTCATTTTAACATATATTTTTTTATATTTTTTTACTGATTTTGTAAATACATTAGAAAAGGATGAAGTTAAACGAGACTAAGAACAATTAAATAGAAAATATGGAAGGTCTGTATATGTAGTAGATATAAACAAAGGGGTCCAAATGCCAAAACTCATGTATCTTATTCTAATATTTTTTTGATATTTTTATTAAATAGTATTAGTTATAAATAAAGTTTAAAAGTGATTTTGTTCAATTTGGGGTTTTCTATAAATAGTTATGAACATTGTAAGTTGGCTTTTAGGGCTTTTTAGGTTTATCATAACTAATTATTTATGTAATAAATAAATTTTCTGTATATCTTTATAAATAAATAAATATATATTATAAAATAAATTTCATGAAGAAAATATTTTAATTTGAGATTTTCTGAATGATAAATAAAATAGGTGAGATTTGTACAATGTAAAAAATGTGTAAGTATATATTTATGATCATGATTTTCTAACATTTTTATAAATTAAGATCCTTATCTCTCCCTACCTATTATTTTTCGACCATATCAATATTGACTTGTCTTGGGCATATCCACATCTTTCTTTTCTTCTATTTTTCGTTGTCTCTTTGTTATTTTATTTGGATAAGATAAGTGTTAAATATATAATATTAACAAAATATGATTAGAATGTTAATTAGTGAGAATTGATGAATATTTACATGTATTTTACCAAGGAATTTAGCTAAAATGAAAGAATAAATGTGATGAATCATGGATTCAATATTCCTCAATACTTTATCTTTGGTAGTCCCTCAGAAAAAACTTATTTTATAAATAAGTGAAAATAAAAAGAAAAAAAGGAAAATAAAAGAACTTAGAACATGATTGTTTCTTTAAACCAAATTTCACTTCACCCGAAATCAAGAAATTGGAATAAGCCTTTGGATTAATAGTTTGACGGGACCTTATTGGAATTAGGATTTAAGTCTCAACAATCCTCAAGTTCCACAAATCTCTATCAAGGTTTACCTCAACAGCCAACTCAGATCCACCCATCCATCACATAAACTATTCAGCTTTGAAGTCAATTTGTATTGTATGTGAAAGGTGTTAGCTCTTGTTGCATGAAGAAGTGAAGAATCCACCCATCCCAGTAATACACTCCCATTTGGCCCTCATCTGGCTACTCGATGAGCTATAGGAAGGAGATATACGTCATGGCATTGAAAGTAGATTTGGGAATGATTTGACCAATATATACTCGACTTAGAAGGAGGATAAAGGGGCCATGTACACACCACTCGTCATACCCTAGGAATAGGTTTCATGCAAAGCATCGGACCATGGAGCATGCATTCCTTATGTGTACCACATGTGCCACAAGCCCTTTTGATTGTCTTATTGGCGCATACCACAGTGGGATCTACGACTGGGGTGAAGTCTTAACAAGATAGCATAGGGGAACTTATGGATAGATCGAATCCTTCGAGGTGATCTTTTCTCCTATATATAATAACAAATTCTCTCTAATATCAACTATATAAAAAATCTCGTCTTTCTATACTTCAACTATCACTTTTTTAGGATAATATAAAGATTTTTTTTAAATATATTATAGGCCTTCTTTTTCATTTATCTCCAATCAAAATAAAGTGGGCACTACGGCAAGGACAATGAAATATTTAACATACAAATTAGATAAGGATTAAGTTTGACCAAACTTGGGAAAAATAAAAAATATTGGTGGTATATCAAAAATGCATTCTTACTATTATTGAAATATATTTACACTAGGCAATTATGGCTTGTCGGGAAAATCGATGAGCGCATTTTTGATGCACAATTAGCACAAGGGGTTATATTGAATCTACAAAAGGGAGTTGATGGTCATTCTCTGTAGAGATATTTCTATATTTCAGTATTGCTTATTTATTCTCTATTTATGTTGTCCACGATATGTAATTTTCCTATTGAGACTCTCCTTTATATAAGAGAGCCACATGGTCTTTTGAGTCTTATAGATTTATTTTTCCACCAACATGATATCAGAGTGACGGTCCTGGACCGGAAATCTCATACCCAAAACCCTAACCCTACCCATCTATTTACGCTGTCACTGCCCCTCCGCAGCAGCAGTTGCTGCAGCAGTAGTGGCCGCCACTACTGCATCCACCGTTGATGTTGCTCAGCACTACCCGGCACCGCCTGGGTTTGCCATTGCTCGTCCTTGCAGACTACCTACTGTTGTATAGAGTTGATCTGTCTTCTCGCCTCTCCTTTGTGCCCCATATCTTACCCAGGGCTGCGTTGTTGCATCACAAGTAGTTCTGAAGCACCGTACTAGTGATCGAGTGGTCACATACGGTCTGATTTTGATGATTCCATGGTGATTTCAGATTGATAAATCATCCTCTCTCGCCCAAGGACTCCCCTCAGATTGATGGAGATGGTTGCAACTTCAGTCTACACATGAATCCTTTTCCTACAAGTATGTATAGACAAGGTTTTCTTGGATTTATTAGTCCTAGCCTTTGAATTCAGCATCATACCGGAAAACATGGTTGATACTTCCTCCACAGGCACGTTTCGAGGTCTGATGCCAATAGTCAAAATGGATGAAACAAACGGCGAACTATTGGCCATGCAGTTCATTAGGCCGATGTAGTCTGCTGGTAAGAAGCGCATTCTTACCAAAGAGGAGCTGACTGACAAGACTGGATAAATGTCTCATAGGAGGTCAATGATGCATATGCAACGTTTGGTTGATTGATACAAAATAAAAATTGGGCTACTCTCAATGTGTAAGAATGCTTAATAACATTTAAAATTATAGCAACAAAGTACAATGAGAGAGAAGAGTATGCAATGTACACCAATGTATATTCTTTTAAAGGGGTTATATTGGTGCTTATATAGTGCTCATAAACGTCGTAAATATCTCATAGCAGTTGCATGTCTATATGGAAAGCTTTAGTAGATCACTCATTTTGGAGTCTTAGATGACTGTTGCATATTTAAATTTGAAAAGTAATAAATGAGAATCGCAAGTTGATCGGTCTAGAGAGGTCTAATTCAAGAAATGAAAAGTGAATCATCTGGAACATAAGATTAATCACCAGTAAAATTATTCGATTAGGTTTTACCCTTGTAATCGATTAAACTCTAAAGTTGATAGATTTTATGCGCAAAATTTTCAAAGTCAGTCTTGAACTATTATTCTAGATCCTGCAAATGCTTAGACAACTATATAGACATGCACACAACTTTGTGGGTTGATAACAATTACAAATACTACATTGAAATAACTTGATAAAGTCTATAGGTCGTTCTTCATTGTGATGTAGTATGCTTTTCTTCTTCGAATTCTCTCAATAAGCAATAAGATAATATCTTGGCGGTCTTTCAATAAAAGTGTGTATCATTATTAAGACAAGGTTTTGAATAGAAATTACGAACATATATCAATGCCAATTTATTTTGATGGTCCTATTGATATATTATGTAACTCACTCCATCTAGCATTTGACATACCTCATGTGATAATTCGCTTATTTATCCTGTCATTTATTTTATCACACTCTTAGGGTAAGAAGAGATGGCGTAAAAAGATGGTTGTGTGTTTGGGATTCAACCTCTTGGAGTATTGGGTCCGAGAAGCACAAGCTCGTTGTCATTCCACCGTTAAAAGCGAGAGGTAATCGTCTAAACAACTCATAGACCTGAATCTCTCATCTGATTTGTACTCGACTGACGAGTCTCAACTCTCTGCTCAGCTGGCACAGTTGTAACCGAAGGATGACTCGAAAGAAATGAAGATGGAGTTGTAGGAAGATATTAAGAAGAAGATGAAGAATTACAAGAAACAAAAGGAGAGGACTCTTCGAGGTCAGAGTCACACCAGAGAAGATGAAGAATTACAGGTCTAAACTCAGGTTTGACACTCGAATTGTCTTAAACCGACCTAGATGAACGTGTAGGTACGCATGGAAAGTGCCATAAGAGTCGACCTAAAAGATCACCTATCCATCATCGTGACTTCAAAAAGAGAAAACTAACTCTAGTGACAAGACACAAACGACGAGTAACTGCTAGAAACTCAGAAATCTTGGACTCACACCACACAATAAACTACAAAGCAAACCCCAAATTCACCAACTCAACTTGATGATGATCAAGAAATCCTGGTCGTTAATCTTTTCAATTTCTTAGTTATGTTACAATGCACTTTTTATCAACAAATATAGCGAGCTGTTGGGTGCCTGAATTTCTCAAAAGGTTGTCCCAAGTCCGTATGATTAGTTGCACATACTTTTAACCAGTATGGGAGTAAGTACAGACCGTAAAACAACTACCTGTTACTTGAGGAAATCGGCTTGCATAGTTTCCTCTAAACCACCCACTTTGTTACCGGATTGTTTCCGGCTACCCATGAGTCCTTACTAAGAAGTAGCTAATCGCTTTTAGAATAAGTAGTCTTGAAGAAAATTCGGGCTCTGGCTCTAACCATAAGTGTCGTTCTCATCACTATCTGGTGAATACCTGCAAGCCAACACAAGGTTGTTCTCCCAAAACAAATGCAGTCCTTTACGTTTATTTTTATACTCCTAAACTAAATGTGTGTAGTGTTAGTAAGGGAGTGTCGAACTCAATGAGGCGACTGTAGAAAATTAAGGTAAAATAATAAAGGAAATAAGGTAAATTGATTTCATATTTTTTTATTTATTTTAAGGGATTGTTCCGATTTTTAGTGAATTTTATGCAATTTTATATTATTTTTATGGTTTTAATATACCTATGTAAAAATATAGGTCTATATTTTATATTTTTATATTTGCTTTTTATTTTGTATTTTTTATGTATTTTAAGTGTCTTGTACTTTTTATGAAATTTTATAATATGTTTTTGTAATTATTATTTGGTTTTTCAAGTGAAAATAAAGTTTTTATTGAAAGGGATTTTATCACTTGTGCCCCTCCGAGATATCGTAATATCAATTATGCCCCTATCTTTTTGGTAATATCTGTTGTGCCCCTCACTTCTTGTTATTTTGTCACTTGTGCCCCTCGGGTTAGTTACCGTCCATCCACAATGCAAACGGACGTTAACTTTGAGGACATAGGCGGAATTAATTTAAAAAAAGGTTACGAGGTCATTTTACATCCTCTTCCTCATCCTCTTCTTCTTCCTCCTCTTCTCCATCCTCTTCCTCCTCCTCCAGCTCCTCCTCCTCCTCCCTCTCTGCCCCCGCCCCTACCCCGCGCCGTCTCCTCCCAGCCCCGCCCCCTCCCAGCCCGTCGCCCCCACCCCTTCCCCTGCCCCCTCCCCTCCCCATCCCTGTGCTCCCTCCCCTGAGCTGCCCCCTCCCAGCCTCGCCCCCTCCCAGCCCGCCGCCCCCGCTGCTGCCCCTGCCCCCGCCCCTTCCCCGCGCCGCCTCCTCTCAGCCCCGCCCCCTCCCAGCCCCGCCTCCTCCCATCCCCGCCCCCTCCCAGCCCGCCACCCCCACCCCTTCCCCTGCCCTCTCCCCTCCTCGTCCCTGTGCTCCCTCCCCTGAGCCGCCCCCTCCCAGCCCCGCCCCCTCCCAGCCCGCCGCCCCCGCTGCTGCCCCTGCCCCTCCCCTCCCCGTCGTCGGCCTTCTCCTTGACATTGCGGAAGATGTGCAAAACCTCTGTCGACGTCTTCCCACTTCGGCATCCTCCCCCCACCGCTTGAAGACCGCACACCCTTCCTGAAGAACACACCCCTGAGAACCGAGGAACCACGACCTGAACGCCATGAACAGGGGGAAACGTGGGAGGTGGTCAGATCACGGCGGCCAGCCCCGCACCTCCTCCCAGCCTGCCGCCCCTGCCCTCCCCACGTCCCCTGCCCTCGCCTCCCCCTCCCCCTGAACGCGCCACCCCCTCTCCTACCCCTCCTTCGGCCCTCGCACCTCCTCCGGCCCCTTCCGCCCTCCTCCTCCACCTGTGGCTGAAACTGGAGTTGAGTTTTTCTGTTAAATTTTGATAAATTTTTGACTAATTGATTCATAAAAAGTCATCCAAAAATTCAATAAAATTCATCGTTTGATCCGTAACGAGTGATATGTCCGTGGAAATGTAAAAATTTTAGAGATTTAATGGATGCATGAAGGTGTTAGTAAGAGAGAGAAATTATGAAGAGAAGGAAGAAGAGCAAATGGAGGAGGAAGAAGATGAAGAAGATGTATGGACCATAATACCCTTCTTAACCACACCATGGTTTGAATAAACCATGGTTATTTTAGTTTTTTGACGGTCAATCTGACGGAAGGGCACAACTGATGACGGAGCAAGAAGTGAGGGGCACAACTGATATTACCAAAAAGATAGGGGCATAACTGATATTGCGATATCTCAGAGGGGCACACGTGATAAAATCCCTTCTCCTTATATTGGGACATAATTATATGAAAAATTTGGTAGAGTTACCCCTTATATCGGGACATATTTATATAAAAATTTCGTCAGAATTTTCCCTTATAAAATCACCAAAAGGAAAACAACAAGGAAACTGAACATGATTCAAAAACCTATCTCACGAAGCAAACTAAGAGAGGATCATACCTTCCTCCTCCTCGTTCTCCCGGCAGCGCTTCGCTGGCGCTCCTTCCTCGCCTCCTACTTCTCCTGACCTCTCGACCCTAACCCTTGGGGTGGTGGTGGTAGTGGAAATCGTAGAGAATGAATGGGTAGAGGGAGGTATTTATAGGCTCCAGAAAACTGCTAACCATGGTTAGAAAACCATAGTTTAGACCTTAACCGCAGTTAGTGGCCCATGGTTTTGGCCCATGGTTTTGGCAAAAACTTATCCGAAACTTAGGGCTTAAATTAGAATATTTCAAAAGATTCTAGATTCTCTAACGATGCTTAATTAACGCTAATTGTGATTAACTTTCACCAATCACGATTTAACTTTCACAGCTAAGGCTTATTCTTTGCTAACTATTGATTAGTGTTCGCTAATGGTCATTAGCAGTTTTCAATCCGTCATTAGTTTCTTTAATCATGCTTAATTAATCTTAATTACAGTCATTATAGGTTAATGATATTTTAAACCTCCTTACTTCTCTTTCTTCCGAAAATCATAACAAATCGAAACGAAGTCCGATTTACACGAAACAAATTCCGTTGGTTTCCTCTTAACGAGCTGGATCTTATTATATAGGATTAGAGAGATGCTAATTTCAAGGCTTTACAATTATAACAACCTTAAAGAAGTCTCATCTTCGAGACTATAAATGCAGGTATAACAACCTTAAAGAGTATTGAAACCATAACAACCTTAAAGAGAATGAATGTCATTTCATTTATAATAAAGATATACACAGTACATAGTGTTATCATTCAAATAAGTACGGGTATTTTTATCTCATTTCTACCTCAGGTTCCTATTTGGCTTCTTAAATTCTTGGTTGCGCCACAACACTTTAACTAGAGATACATCTTTATTCCTCAACTTATTGATATCTCTTTCTAGTATTTGCATAGGTATTTCTAGGTATGTCAAGTTTGGCTCAATATGCAGATCATCATAGTTTATCTTATGCTCAGGATCCTTAATATACTTTCTCAGATTTGATACATGAAAAAATCATGTATTACCGAAAGATGTGGAGCAAGTGCAAGTTTATATGTGTCTTTCTCAATCCGCTGAATAATTTCAAAGGGACCCACGAACATGAGGGCCAACTTCCCACGCAAACCAAACCTCTGAATTCATTTCATAGGTGATACTTTGAGAAATAAAAGTCGCCTACCTCAAACTTAAGGTCTCTTCGCCTGGTATCACTGTAGCTTTTCTGGCGACTCTGGGCAGTTATTAGTCTTTTTCGAGCAAGCTCTACAGCTTTTCGTGTCTCCTGGAGTTTATCTGAATCTTAAAGGTTCTTTATCCTGACCTCTTGCCAACACAAATGATAGTACACCTATGCCCATTCAGTGCTTCAAATGGTGCCATGCTAATACTTGTATGGTAACTATTGTTGTAGGTGAATTCTGCAAGAGGTAAATGTTTCACCCATGATCCTTTCCATTCTAAGGCACATGCTCGTAGCATATCCTCTAAAGTCTGCCATTTGTTTGTGGATGATATACTATGCTCAAGCATAGCTGTGTGCCTAAGGCTTTCATGAAGTTCTTCAAATAGTGTGAGGTGAATCATGAATCTCAATCGGAAACTACTTTCTTTGGGATACCATGGAGACAGATCACATGTGTAATATATAACTCAGCAAGCTGGTCTGGAGTAAAAGATAAGCTTATTGGAATGAAGTGTGCTACCTTGGTCAGGCGATCTATTATAAACCATATACTATCTTTCCTATTAGTTGTTTGAGGTAAGCCAGTTACAAAGTCCATGGAAATGCTTTCCCATTTCCATTCAGGTATAGGGAGGTGTTGCAATAATCCTGGCGGCTTTTGGTGTGAAGCCTTTACCTGCTGGTAGGTAAAACATGAATTCACAAACTCAGCAATATCCTTCTTCATTCCCGGCCACCAAAAGTTTGAACGAAGATCCTTATACATCTTCGTAATTCCTGGATGAATAAATAATCTTAGCAGTGCGCTTCGCATAAGATATCTTTCCTCAATCTGGGTATATTTGGTACACAAACTCTATGATGGTTATAAAATATCACAGCTTGTATATGGAATCCCTCTATCTCATTCTACTCAAATTGTTGTCTCAAATATTTAAGGATTGTATCATCTACTTGTCCTTTCTTTATTCTATCCCAGATCTCTAGTTTATATCGGTGAGGAATAGTTATAGTATCGGCACTACTATCAAATGGTTTCCATTCACTTAATGTTGATAGTACACCCCAGAAGTGGATAACACTCACCAACCCATGTGAATAAGTTCTTCTACTAAGGGCATCTGCCACGATGTTTCCTGAACCAGTGTGGTAGGAGATGGTGCAATCATAGTCCTTCAACAGCTCTAGCCACCATCTCTATCTCATATTGAGCTCCTTCTTATCAAACAAATATTTCAAACTTTTATGATCAGTGAAGATTTCAAAAGTAATACTATAGAGGTAGTGTCTCCATATCTTTAAAGTGAAAAGTATGACAACTAATTCAATATCATGTGTTGGGTAGTTCTTCTCATGTGTCCTGAGATATCGCGATGCATACGCAACTACCTTATCATGTTGCATAAGAACTGCCCCAAGTCCTTCTTTAAATGCATTAATGTACAATGTAAATCCTTCAGTTCCAGAGGATAGATTAAGGGTAGGTGCAGATGTTAGGCATTCTTTCAGTGTCTAAAAACTAGTTTCACATGCATTATACCATATGAATGGGACTTCCTCCTGAGTCGGCTTAGTCACTGGCAATGCTATTCGTGAAAAGTCCTTCACAAATCTTCTATAGTACCCAGATAAACACAGAAAAGATCGTATTTTTGTGACAGTCTTCGGGCGTTCCCAACTTATCACCACACTAACCTTTGCAGGATCAATTAATATACCTACCTCTGAAATAACATGACCTAAGAAAGATACTTCAGTCAACTAGAAGTCACATTTGCTATATTTAGCATATAGTTTGTTCTTCCTTAGTGTTTAAAGTGCTTGCTTAAGATAGTATTCATGTTGGTACTTATCCTTGGAGTCAATAAGCACATCATCAATGAAGACTACTACAAAGTGGTCTAGGAACTCCCTGCATACTTGATTCATGAGGTCCATGAAGGCTGCTGGGGCATTTATCAGTCCAAAAGACATAACTGAAAATTCATGATGCCCGTATCAAGTTCGAAAAGCTGTCTTGAGAATATCTGTATCTTTAATTCTTAACTGATGGTATCTATATCTTAAATCAATTTTGGAATACACAGTCGAACCCTGTAACTGGTCAAAGAGATCATCTATTCTTGATAGAGGATACTTATTTTTTATTGTCTTCTTGTTTAGCTGTCTATATTCAATGCACAATTGCATCGACCCATCCTTCTTCCTTACAAACAAAATAGGTGCACCCCATGGTGAAGTACTAGGATGAATGAAGCCTTTATCTAACAGTTCTTGTAACTGTATCTTTAACTTTTGTAACTCCATCGGTGCCATCCTATATGGAGGAATAGAGATAGGCTGAGTATCAGGTGTGAGAGAGATTTCAAATTCAATCTCTCGCTCAGGTGGTAATCCAGGTAATTCTTCTGGAAATACATAAGAAAACTCGCACACTATAAGCACATCTTCTATCATTCTATCTAACCCTGATGTAGTTGATACATAAGCTAAATAGCCTTAACACCCTTGTTCTAACAGTTGTTGAGCCTTCAGAGTAGAGATGTATTTGATATCATCACTGGATATCTTTCCAATAAATTAGAACTCTATCGAGTTAGGAATGTGAAAAGTTACTGTCTTCTGGAAATATAGCAAATCCATCCCCAGGATGAGATCAAAGTCATCCATTTCAATAATAGGGAAACAGGTAACTGATGTCATACTATCAGTACTACACAATCATCTAGGATTTCTCAGATTATAAATACTTGTCCTTATGGTCCCTTGATTAGATAGGACTATTGTACTTCAACTGGTACCTTACCCAAAGTGGGTACTAATCGTCGAGTAATAAATGAATGTAAAGCACTCGAATCAAACAAGGCATGTACTGAAAAGCCATAAATAGTAATGGTACCTCGTACAACAGTGTCTGAATTGTAGGCTTGTTCTCTAGTGATTGCATTGAGCTAGCCATTAGGAATAAGCAAATTAGAACCTGCAACACTTTGTGGTGGTTGTTGTGTAGGGGATGTGATGAATACCCATTCATCACTCTTTATTCTTTTATTTTAGCTACAAAACCTTTGCCAAACACATGTATATATTTGTAAATATCAATAACTATCATTTGACATGCTTTGTATAAAATTAAATAATTAGCATGCTTTTGTGCATAAATAAAAGAATAAAGAGACAAAAGAAAAAGAGGGAGATATTTAGAATAAATATTGAGCGACCTAATCACAAGGAAGAGCTCAGCATGGGCCTGACCGCATAAAAGCCAAAGTAGAGAGAGATAAGGAAGCTCATGTGTGTAAATATACATGTAAATAAAATAAAAATATTTTCCTCTTATAAAAATAAAAATGAGTTTGTAAATATTTGTAAGTAGATGTAAATATTAACTTAAAATAAAAATAAGAAAAATTAAAAAGAAAATAAAAATACCCTTTCTTGTATATATCCACCATGTACATAAGACCACATAGCTATTTATTTAATCCCTATAAATAAATAAATTAAAATCCCATAAAAAGTGTACATATTCTATACCTCATGGTGTAAATAAATAAAATAAAAACCATAAAAACAAAAGTTAAATAAAAAGAACAAAAATGAAAATCAAAATAAACATTGTATATAAACCTTGTATATAATTGTATATAACTATTTATTTAACCATTGTAAATAAATAATAAACATAAAATAAAAACACCAAAATATTCCAAATTTTATCTTGTAAATAAATAAAATATAAAATTGGAATAAAAATGCATAAAAATAAATAATTAAAAATTAAAATAAAAATTCAATATTGTATATATACCTATGTATATAGCACTATATTGTAAATACCTAATTTATATTTCAAAAAAATAATTAAAAATCACAAAAAATAGTTTAAAATAAAAGAAACATTTTTCATGTTTTGAGTTTTTATTAATTCGGCCATTTTCTATTTTTAATTCAATTTCCAATCATTTCTGATGTGGCCATTTCCCATTGGTCCATGGGGGATGTTGACCCCCGGTCAACCCCCCCTGGACCACAGAGTCCCGGATCCGAGTTTTCGACCCGACTTCTCGACATTTTCCACACTCGATCCGATCACTAAAACCCTAAACCCCGGGTCCTATCTCTTCCTTGCAGATCCGACACCTTCGCTCGGGGTGGGTTATCGGGGTCCGTGCTCTGAGTGTCTTGCCCGATCCCCTCTTAGCCGGACCCCTAGCCGTATATAGTCTGAGCTCCGCCCGCTCCTTCAGGCATCTTTGTCTCCCCATTTCTCCACCCCAGGACCTCCATTGCTCTCGCCTGAGTGATAGCTCGCGATTGGTTGTGTTGCAGCAAGGAGGGAGTGATCGGACCATCGATCCGGCGACCTAGCGCCGTCGTGCACCGCCCAGATGTGGTGCTCGAGCCTCGGGCATCGACGGCCCTCGAGGTTAGGACCCAGAGCTCCGTCAGCTCATCCCCAGTCGACATCGACCATCAGGTAGCCTTCGTTCCTTCTATCTTTAGCTAATTTCGAGTTACGCCCAAATCGCCCCTTCGCCATCAACCATCGATTCCGACCACCTCCCTCACCATTTCGATCATCGGACGACACCCTCACCTTCGCCCTTCTCTCACGAACGTTCTCCACCCCTTCGTTCAACCCAGTTCGCATGGGAACTGGGATTCGAGCTCCCTCGCCATCGCTTCGCCGGAGCTCGTCCATTCCGACGCACCGACCATCCCCATCGCCTCTAACCGGGTCGAGGCACTTTGCCCTCGACCCAGGAGCGCTTTTGTGCCATTTTGCAGGTCTGAGGAGGACCATCTGAGATCCTCCATCTTCAGCACAGGAGCTTGTGCTCCGCCGTCGTCGCCTGGGCTCATCGGAGCTCCTCGGCGTCATCAGAGGAGCTCTTCAGACGTGGGAGGCTCCGGCGCTTCTTCTCCGATCATCAGTAGCCCCCGAGGAGAACCACCGTGCGCGTACTGGGCCGGCGAAGTTCGCCGGCCACTTGTTCTTCATGGACCCTCCAGCACCGTCCGTTTCGCCTCCACGCTCCAAATCTCACACGGACCGTCCGATCGAGCACAAGGGTTCTCCACCATCGTCTACCATCTGATCGCCACGTGGAGAGTCGTGAAGCGTCGGATCAGTGAAGGGTTAGCGACATTGTCCAGAGCCGTTCGATCACCACGTGGCGCGCATCTAGCCCATCTGCGAATAAAGGGTAATTTACCCTTAGGCCCTTAGCCTTTTTATTTTTATTAAGTAGCCCATGTAAATATTTTCGTAGTTTTATTTAGTTTGGAAAATTTGCATAGTGGACCTGGAAGTTTATCTTATTTGCTTTTATACCCCTGTGTGTTGTGAACACGTGCTTCGTCACGTGTATGTTGTGGTAAATTGCATGTAAGGGCCCGTACTTTCTGGTTGTTATGAAATGAAAAGATATTTTTAGATATTTGCAAATATGCCCCTGTGAGTGTTTTATTTGTGTATGTGCTGAATATCGTGGGAATTTTATACTTTTGCCCCTGAACTTTTAGTACGTGTTACTAATTGATCCAGGGACTTAAGTTATTTACAAAGAGGACCCTGAGTGCCCAGATCATGCGCGTGGCACGTGAGATCGTGGACATTTTGCACCGGGACCCCCTGGGTGTCTTTGCTTGTTATTTTTAGGCCCTCCAAAGATATTTTTATTACGATCAAGTCCTTATGACTGTGGGCTCTTGATTGTTTTGAATAAAATATCAAATCCACTCCAAATCAAGTGAAAATTTGACATGTGGCTCCTGCCACTGTGTAGAATTTTCACTGAATTTTGGGAAATTTTTGGAGCCATTTTGTTATTTTTAAAAATTCAAAAACATCAATTTTTCTTACTGCCTAGATTAGAATTCATAAAAAAATATTAAAACATCTTCAAAAACTCTAAAAAAAATTAGATTGTGTTTCTTTTAGTGTGTTTGATTTTCTGACGTGTTTGGTGATTTTTCGAATTATATAAAATATAAAAATTGAAAAAGCCCTAAAAACTCATAAAATTTCTAATAAATCATAGAAAAATCAAAAAATCATAAACTCGGCTGCTGAATTTTAATTTTTGTTTATATTTTATAGGAAAAATACCTCCAGGCAAGTTGAAGGCCATTATATATTTTATTTTGGCCTTTGAAGCCCGGCTGGACAACAGCACGGTTTTCCTTTCTTATTTCATTTTTATAAAATTCTATAAAAATCAGAAAAATACCAAAAAATTAACCAAAAATATAAAAAATATAAAAAACATAAAAACATTTTTGTTTGATTTTTTGAGCATATTTGAGTAGTTAAATAATTGTTGATAGTTGCATGTTTTCTGGTTTGTTTATTTTCTTTATTAATTTAAAAATCCAAAAAAATATAAAAATATTAAAAACCCACCAAAAATAATTTTCTTTTATTTGTTTTTATTTTAGACTACTTCGTAGGTCGCGAGGCCATCATGTGCTCTCCGAGTTTGACCCTGGGTGCTATACCAGGTTAATCCTTTAACAAGACCGCTATCTTGAGTTTTCATCGATTTTTGCCTTTGTTTGGTGGTCTGAATTTTTCTTGATTGAGCTCTGAGTCTCGGGCGACTGAGGTCGCAACGACCTTAGTTTTACCTTTACCTCAGTTGTTCGGGCGGCTCATCAGAATGGCGTCGTTGCCGGGGAGCACAGCTTAGTAGTCGTTTTATTTTTCATTTTATTTTTGTTTTCTTTTTTACGGCTTTCCGCGGCTCTTTCTGAGTTCGCAGCTTTTCGCGGCTTTTATTCTTCTTTTACTTTTATTTCTGTTTTCTTTTTATTTCTTTTCTTTTATCTTTTTTGTTTGTTTATTTTTATTTTATATTTTTGCACATATATCCCTATTTCATTTCACTTGTTTTACCTGCTTTATTTACTTTATTTTATCTGGTCCGTGACACACTCTTCTGTTTTCTTGCGAGGGCTCGAGGACCGAGGCGGTGACTTTCGAGAAGCCGGCGCAACCGCGGTGATCGGAGGCGGCTCCCTTCTGCACGGAGCCGCATGAGAGCGCGAGGAAGCAGGAGTGCGCGGGAGCGTAGTTTAGTTTAGTTAGACTTTATTTCACTACCATTTGAATTGTTGTAATAATATAGGGACAGGACACTCTCTTGGACTTAGACTCTCAGGGTCTGTTTCGCCGAGCACCGGTGTGCTCGGGGGACCCCTTAGCTTTCTTTGCGATTTTTACGCAGTTTTGATTTTTCACTACCTTCTCCAGTTTTTCGCGGATTTCTCGAGCCCCTAGCCTTAGGAATTTCTGTTTGATTGTGACGTAATTCATAGGATCCAAACACCCTAATACATTTGTCTGTTCCTATAGTTCGGTAATTGGACCTATAATAAAAGATTAATAAAATAGTTGATTCCCTTCCTTCGAGCCTGCGTGCCGCAGCCCGCCCTGCCAAGCGTTGCTCCTGAACCCGATTTGTCGGGAGGAGGAGCGGTGGACCGAGACCGGACCCTTTGGATCGGAGGCTGGTGGTCAACTAGATGTTCTTTCGAGTAGAAATTGCTGTTTAGGGACTCGGTTTTCCGCCTGCACCATTTAGGTAGTTTATTTTCTGTTTTTTAATTCTGTGCGTATCATCTTTCATGTAGACTGATGGAGTCAGGTACGCGTTTCTTACTCTGCATGCATCATTGATTTCATCACGCATCGGCTTTTTCGACTTCTCCCCCCTGATTTTTGGATTTAATAACCATGAGAACCCAAAAATTCGTTAGGTGATTTTCTTTTTATTGAAAATACCTAAAAAGAAAAACAATAAAATTTGGGACTGCTAACTCTATCGACCCTAAAAGACACCTCACCAAAAAAATTTGCCTTAGGGAGAGCAACCCCCTCATTGTCTGGTTTGCTTGCGCGAGAGAGTGACCCCGCACATTAGGTAGAGCCCTACGATATTCTTCTCGACTGATTACCGGCTATTTTTGTACGGGACAGACGGTTGTGAAAATATCGGGTAACCCAACAGGTCACGTAATCGCTCTACTATCCTGACTGATCACCAAAATAAAATTGACAAGATAATTGACCGAGCCCTTATGGCCTTCAGCTCGCGTTGCGTTTGTGAATCGGGGGTTTGCTTGTGATCATAGTTGTTACCAGATCTCATCCGCACTACTCGCCACATCAAGATGATGGGCAGACAATCTCTTAGGCAGCCTCTGGCTGCACCGCTTTTGGGCGCGTCTACCCGCTCATCTAGGTTGGTTCGCGAGAGCCGAGATCCGCTCTCCGAACCCGAGTATGACTCCACCCTGTTCCCCCTCGATCCCCCTTCTTCTGAGTCTGAGATACCAGTGCCAGAGGAGAGACAGACAGATGATTTATTGGCACCTGAGTTTGGATGCTTTGATTTTGCAGAGACTATGGCCGGCAGCAGTGACGACCGCACCCGTGGTCCTCAGCACGATCAGACTTTCATTATGGACCAGGGTGCGATCAACTCCACCTTGATCGCCTCCCTCGAGATAGTTCAGCAGTAGTTGAGGGATCATGGAGCATTCATGTTGGACATGAGGCGTGAGATGGAGCAGCTGAGAGCTGCTCGCGACCAGCGCGAGCCCGGAGGCGGGTCGAGGATACCCGACGATGCGGCAGCCGCCGCAGCAGCAGCAGCAGAGGCACCGAGGCTGATGCGGGAGTTATACAACTCTGGGTCGACCTTGATGCATCATTGGGTGGTACTTCCAGCTATCGTGGGGGACTTCAAGTTCCCCCCGAACACTTTGCAGCTTCTCCCCCGGTTCCACGGGCTCGCCACAGAGGAGCCCCATCTCCACCTTCAGGAGCATCTGATGATTTGCAGCACAGTCCACGACCGCCAGGTGGACCAGGATACCATACGGATGATTGCCTTCCCCTTCTCCTTAGCAGACAGAGCAGCCACCTGGCTGAAACACTTGGGAAAGTTCGTCTACACCTGGGAGCAGCTCCGCACTGAGTACTTGCACAAGTACTATCCACTCGGGCAGACGAACGCCGCTAGAGCCCTGATCAGCAATTTCTCCATGCTCCCCAACGAGCAGTTTCACGAGGCATGGGAGAGGTTCAGAGAGCTGACTGACAGATGCCCGCACCATGATATTTCCAAGTCGAACCTTGTTCAGAGCTTTTTCAGCGGGCTGACACCAGAGCTTCAGGGCTTGGTGAATGCTTCTTGTGGCGGGTCCTATTTCGCCATGGACCACGATCAGGTCTGGGCCATCTACGAGGAGATGGCTGAGAACTACATGGTGATGTCCCAGACCCGATTGTACACTCAAGGGAGAGCCCAACCATAGACCGTGCAGTACCAGAGGATAGCACGGGTTGACGCCGGTCCATCCAGTTCGTCTGCGGCAGCAGCATAGGCAGAGAGTTCAGCCACAGACATGGGGATCATCAGCGAGAAGCTGGACCGGATGGAGATCATAGAGAAGAAGCAGTGTCAGGGCATCACGCAGATGGAGCAGATGGCACGAACTCTGAGTGACCTGAAGACACAGTCATGTGTCTCCAGGAGGCACAGACGGCTTCCCAGCCCCGTCTTCAGGCACGAGGCGATCCGAGTAGCTCCGACAGCTCGTCCCAGCGCTCCAGCTCCCACCAGCAGCCTAGACAGGTTCACCTTGTATAGGCAGAGCCGTACCAGTAGCCGCAGCCCACCTACCAGTCACAGCCATCTCTAGACATGCAGATGGTGGTATACCAGCCGGATCAGCCTCTGACAGTGCTCCCACCACCCCAGTACGAGTCAGAGCCGTTGATGGATGTCAACGGGATTTAGTACGACCGCCCCCAGCCCGGTATCCGACGAGACCATCCCGGATTCCGTTGGGCAGCCGGAGGTGCCCAGCCCCAGCAGCAGCCATCAGGTCAGGGTGGCCAGTACAACCATCAGAGGGATCACCAGCAGCAGCAGCCCCCAGTGTACCCACAGCAGCATCCACAGCAGTCACCGCAGTATGGTCCTCGTCCCTATCAGCAGGGATAGTCTTGGAGGCGTGATCAGCCTCATCAGCCACAGCATCATCCACAGACTTACCCCTCTCACTCACAGCAGCAGCAACAGCCTCACTTCCAGAGAGGCTACCCGTCAGGTTCTCATGGGCCATCCTATGCGAACCCCGCTTTGGATGATATAGCCCGCCTTCTCACCGATCAGCAGGCTACCTTTCGACAGGAAATGGATGAGTTCTGCCAGGATAGGCGGGATATAATGAGAGGGAAGGCCGCCATCCCTGCCCAGATAGAGCCGAACTCCAACAACCTGAAGAGGAAATCTGAGCAGGTAGTTTGTACTGAGTATGCCACTCCGAGTGATACCTTTGGTGATATGTCTGCATATCTTTTTGATATTGATTTTGTCACACTTAGGAGAGGTAGGATGCCAGCAGGCGGCGACTCATCTGAGCGACACACTGAGGATACTTCTAGAGCGTCCGACGAGGAGGAGAGCAGTACTGAGGCCGCTAGAGATGATGACGGTGGTACTGATGCCACCACGGATGCTGATCCCACCGACGGTACTGAGGCCGCCGTTTCACCAGTTGGAGGAGGTGGTACTGAGACCACCCATGTTGCCGAGCCAGAGCGCAGTACTGAGGCCGCGAGTCTTTCAGCCGAGGGTGGTGTTGATGTCACCAGTTCTTCTGAGAGTCCTATAGTTTTTCCTTTTGCTGATGTATCTCGAGACATTTCTGGAAATAAAGGAAAGGGTTTGTTTTCTTCTGGTCCCACTGTGGTGCATGATGTATGTGTGGATCCGGCCGTCGAGCCGTCTAGACCCTTTCCTAGTCCTTCATCTGAGAAGGACCCTGTGATCCCCTTCCCTAGAGCTCTTCAGATGGGAAAGGGGAAGAAAAATGAAAATCCAAAAAAGAGGCAGCAGGAAGAGTTCAGCCAGCAGATGATAGATCATTTTCACATTCAGCTGACTCTTCAGGAGGCTTTGCAGCACATCCCTCTACTCCAGCGTTCGCTTAGAGACATGACTACAGTTAGGAGGAAGAGGAGGAACCACCATTCAGAGATCTATGTGCTGACCAGAGCTGCTTGTTTCGCGATCCAAAACCGTCTGCCGGCCAAGAGGCCAGATTCAGGAGCCCCGTATGTCAAATGCCACATTAGAGAGCAGAGGTTCGACCGTACTCTATTAGACAGTGGATCGTCGGTCAACCTACTTCCGGCAGCCCTTCTCGACCGTTTCGAGTTGGGCACTCTTAGACAAAGCAGGGCAGTCCTTCAGTTTGCTGATCGATCTATCAAGAGGCTGAAGGGGTTGCTGAGGGACGTTGTCGTCATGATTCAGGGCCTGCAATTCCCCGTGGACTTCGTAGTGTTGGACATGGAGATCCCTGACTCAGTGACCGATACCCCCATCATTCTCGGTCGCCCATTCTTGGCCACAGCCAAGGCAGTGACCAACCATGATAGTGGGAAGGTATACTTTCGTGTCGAGGGCGAAAGTGTACAAATAGAGACGGTCGAGGACAGCAGAGTCAGAGACAGAGCATGCTCAGAGACTACTTCAGATACAGAGCAGATGACAGATACTGGGCCAGACATCCACCAGGACTGTGACTTTGTGATTACATATGATGAGGCAGTATGGGCAGATCCAGATGCACAGGCCATCCTCTCACCTTCAGAGTCCGCTGATGCAGAGACGCCAGCAGAGGAGAGCTTGGAGAGCGCATTCCTGGTTCAGGATACTTTTGAGGTAGCAGAGCCGGTTCTCGACCGCGATACTGATTTGTTTTGTGATGCTGGTGGTACTGGGACCACCATTGATGATACAGATCCCTCAGAGTCACATTTTGACTGGGCAGATTCTGATGATTACATACCAGATCTGACTTCCACTGAGCCTGCAGCTAGGGAGGAGGTAGATGCCGAGCAGAGGAGAGACAGTCCATCAGGGCAACCTTCTCCAGATTCATAGAGTGACAGAGAGTTTCAGTTCTCCCATGCGGATTTGGCAGCCTTCACGCAGAGTTTTCAGAGGCCAGATCCACCAGCACCCAGTTGTCCAGAGCTGTAGCCGCTTCCTACATCGCTGAAGTATAGGTTCCTTGCGGGTGAGCATGAGATGTACCCAGTCATTATCTCCGCCGATTTGACTGGAGAGCAAAAATCTCGTTTGATGGGGGTTCTTGAAAAGAACCGCAAGGCGATAGGATGGAGTATAGCAGATCTCCAGGGGATAAGTCCGGCCCTGTGCTCCCACCATATCTATCTCGAGGATGAGGCGAAGCCGTCGCGTGAGTTCCAGCGGCGGCTGAACCCGAATCTAAGAGAGGTAGTCATGAAGGAGATTTCAAAATGGTGGAGCACCGATTTTATCTACCCCATCTCCGACTCCAAGTGGGTCAGCCCTTTGCATGTGGTGCCCAAGAAGATGGGCATCACTACAGTAGTCAGCGAGTTTGGAGAGGAGATTGCTACACGGGTACCCACTTCTTGGCGGGTCTGCGTTGACTACAGGAGACTCAACCAGGCCACCAAGAAGGATCATTTTCCCCTGCCCTTTATAGATCAGATCATTGAGAGACTGGCAGGGAAGAGCCACTATTGTTTTCTGGATGGGTACTCGGGCTACAACCAGGTGGCCATCGCTCCCGAGGACCAGGACAAGACTACCTTTACCTATTCCTTCGGCACATACGCCTTCCGACGCATGCCATTTGGGCTATGCAATGCCCCTGCGACTTTTCAGAGATGCATGCTGTCGATCTTTTCGGACATGGTAGGGAAGTGCTTGGAGGTCTTCATGGATGATTTCTCGGTTTACGGCGACGGATTCGACTCCTGTCTTGACTGCCTAGACCGAGTACTTCAGCGATGTATAGAGGTTCACTTGGTGCTATCTTGGGAGAAGAGTCACTTCATGGTGACTCAAGGGACGGTGCTTGGCCATATCATCTCCAACAAGGGCATGGAGGTTGATCCGGCCAAGGTAGATGTCATTAGAAAACTCGCACCGCCGTCCAATTTGTGGCAGTTACGGTCTTTCTTGGGGCACGTCAGTTTCTACCGACGATTCATTCATGATTTCAGCAGGATTGCCCGACCGTTGACTGACCTGCTGACGAAAGACACCGAGTTCCTTGTCGATGACAAGTGTCTTTCATCGTTTGAGACTCTCAAGAGATGTGTTGTTGAGGCTCCTGTTCTTCAGCCGCCTGATTGGTCTCTCCCATTCGAGATCATGACGGATGCCTCTCATTTTGCCGTGGGGGCCGTGCTGGGACAGAGGAGGGATGGAGTTCCATTTGCTATCCACTACGCTAGCCGCACATTGGATTCCGCGCAGCGGAACTACACAGTTATAGAGAAGGAGATGCTAGCCGTAGTCTTTGCCCTAGATAAGTTCAGATCATACATTATTGGATCTAGAGTGATCTTGTATACTGATCATACCGCCATCAGGTACCTCATGGCAAAGAAGGATGCCAAGGCCAGATTTACTAGATGGATCCTTCTACTCCAGGAGTTTGACATTGAGATTAAGGATAAGCCTGGAGTCAAGAATGTGGTGGCGGATCATCTCTCCCGATTAGAGCATCTTGAGGATTCTGAGCAGATTGACCCTATTTGTGAGACCATCCCAGATGAGGCGATCCTTGCTATTGCCTCTCTCCCATGGTATGCCGATATTGTGAACTTTCTTGTTGCTAAGAAAGTTCCACAAGATTGGCCCAGGTAGAGGCTCGAGACCTTCCTAGCGAAGGCCAAGTCCAACCACTGGGAGGATCCCATCCTTTACCACGAAGGAGGGGATAGCGTCTGGCGTAGGTGCATTCCTCAGGAGGAGTACCATAGCATCCTCACTTACTGCCACAAGCTTGAGGCAGGAGGACATCACTCTGGGAGGAGAACGGCACAGAAAGTGTTCCAATCTGGCCTATGGTGGCCTACTCTCTTCAAGGACTCTGATGAGTTCGTGAATAGGTGTACTAATTGTCAGAGGATGGGCACTTGTGGACAGCGTGATATGATGCCGATGCAGCCCATTCACTTCTGTGAGGTTTTTGACGCATGGGGCATCGATTTCATGGGTCCATTCCCTAAGAGTTAGGGATTTGAGTACATTCTGTTGGCCGTTGATTATGTGAGTCGTTGGGTTGAGGCCATCCCCTCCCGAACCGCTGATGCCAGAACAGTTTGCAGATTTTTGAGGAAGCACATCATTACGCGGTTCGGGGTTCCTCGAGTATTGATTACTGATGGGGTTGTCTCATTTCATCAACGACCAGGTGAAGGCCCTTGCTAGCGAGTCCGGCATAGACCATCGGGTTGCCACTCCATACCATCAACAGACGAATGGTCTAGCCGAAGTGTCGAACATGGAGATCAAGACTATTTTGCAGAAAGTCATCCGCCCTGACCGAAAGGATTGGTCACAGTTGTTGGACTTGGTCTTGTGGGCATATAGGACGTCTTTCAAGACACCTTTGGGCACATCTCCCTTTCGCCTCGTATATGGCAAGCCGTGCCATTTACCTGTTGAGTTGAGACACAGGTCACTTTGGGCAGTTACAGATATTCTTTTGAATCCAGATAGTGTAGGAGACCAGAGGAGGGCAGAGTTAGCAGCCTTGGAGGAGCTTCGTGATACCGCCTTCTCAAACAGCCTACAGTACAAGGAGAGAGTGAAGGAGTGGCATGATTCTCATATCAGCCACACGCATTTTGAGCCTGGACAGAGAGTATGGTTGTTTGATGCTAGGCTTCGTCTATTTCCAAGGAAGCTACAGAGCAAATGGAAGGGACCTTATCTTGTGATAAAGGTACACGACAACGGGGGCATTGATATATCTGAGTTGTCTTCTGAGAGTACCTTTCGAGTGAACGGCCAGCGGCTCAAGCCATTTCTAGATCATGAACCGCGGGTCGTTGATGTTGCCCCTATTCACTTTGTGTGAGATGTGGTCTCTTGACTCACATCTATTGCATCTCATGCCTGATTATCACTGTTCTCCCGACCTGTATAGATCCAGATATTCATATCATTCCATTCTTTAGTCCCACATCCCTTTCTTCATCTTTTGATTATGCTATACTTAGGGTGTACTTTACCCTAAGTATAGGGGGGATGTAGGACTCTTGGGTATCCTTTTGATTCATTTTACCCATGTTTTTGCTGCCTATACTTAGGGATATTTTACCCTAAGTATAGGGGGTTGACCATGTACATTCTCCACTCGGTTTTCCCTTTGTGTACAACCAGCTATACTTAGGATTATTTGATCCTAAGTATAGGGGGAAAATCTGAGATCCTCTTGATTTCTATTCTTTCATTCATCTTTGTATATAGCCTTTCTTTTCACTTCCCTATACTAAGCACGAGTTATGTCTTCTTCATTGCTCTTGACTCTGAGGACATCGTTTGAGCTAAGTATAGGGGGGTGTGTATGTATTTCATATATACTTTAGACATAACTCGTACTTTGTGTGAGTGTGTTAATAAATAAAAATGGCTTAAAACCAAAAATCCACAAAAATTAAAAATTTTTCCCTATAAATAATCATTCTTTTATTGTGCATACATAGCTATTGTACAAATTATTTTTGTAAAAATGTTTTCTAAAACTTTTTGTGTAAAGTTGGTGTAAATATGTGCATATCAAAATTAGGTATATAGTACAAAATTTTTCCAAAATGTTTTGAAAATCAAAAGTTTGCAAAAATCTTGTGTAAATATTTTGCAAAACTTGCATTCGTGCATACATCCATGATTTCAAAACATTTTTTCAAAAATTTTGCATGTGTGTAAATATTGTGTAAATAGCATCTTTGTATATACTTGTATAGTTTTTCCCGGATTATAGTTGACATTATAACTAGCCTGGAATTAAATTGGGAAATGGAGCTTGATTAAGATCTTAATCCACCTAATTCTAAGAGGAACCTTATAGGGCTTAGGGTTAAGGCTTTTCAGGTCCATGGTGACTTAATTCTTTGAGTCCACTAGGCTATGATCACATGTCATCTCAATGAGCCTAAGTAGAGCACTTAACAACACACACATGACTCATATAGACAATGGCTTTACTTGGACACCGCACTTAGCACCGAGCTCTCTACGGATGAGGTGGTGAGGAGGCAGTCTTCCTTGACTCGGGGTAGCATATGAGGGTAGTACTTCTAGGCAGAACTCTCTTCTTCTTTTAGTGAAGGAAGTGCGTCAACTTGGTATGGTTGCCATGAGGTCTAACGACAGGAGTTGTGGGTTGCAATAATGCTTCAAAAGAGGGATAGTCTACTGGCTCAAGAGGAAAAACTCCTTGTATATATGTTGCACATGTATATGTTGCATAGATGCACTTGAAAAAAAGCAAAAAGAAAATAACTCCAAAAAAAGTGGTGGGTCTGATAGAAAATGATAATCCCATCGGAGTATGTATATAGTGCAAAGAAGCAAAGCTTGAGATTCATGTCCCACCTTATGTAGCTTGCAGCAGGGAGACTTGGCTACACTGGTTGAGCTCCCAAGGATACATGGCTACACTGGCCATGGTCCATTCTCTTCTTCCCCCTCTTATTGAGCCGGTTGTACTTGAACTTAGAAGGGAATACCCCGCTCCTCGAGGAAAGAGTGGCCAGACTAGGGTCATAGAGTTACCTTGTTGGGGAAGGTTGTCAAGTTGCCATTTCTGAGGTGGAGAGCTTATATATCACATTCGCAGTACAAGGAAAGACTCATAGTCTTCAGGGTTTGTGTATGGTGACTTGTTCTGATCTGGATTGTTGAGGAGTCTTGATTATAGATTAGTGGATCTTAGAGGCTGTTGAGTTTTAAACCTAAGGCTAAATAAGGTTCCGACACATTAATAATCCAAAGATCTGATCGAGCTCCATATTTCAATTTAATGAAGGCAAGTTTAATAATCAACCTTGATCCATGCATATTCTCCTCTTTTTATTTTTCTTTTTCTTTTTCACTTCTTTTTCAAATAAGTGTTTGCTAAGGGACTAGCAAAGTTAAGTATAGGGGGTGATGAATACCCATTCATCACTCTTTATTCTTTTATTTTAGCTACAAAACCTTTGCCAAACACATGTATATATTTGTAAATATCAATAATTATCATTTGACATGCTTTGTATAAAATTAAATAATTAGCATGCTTTTGTGCATAAATAAAAGAATAAAGAGACAAAAGAAAAAGAGGGAGATATTTAGAATAAATATTGAGCGACCTAATCCCAAGGGAGGGCTCAGCATGGGCCTGACCGCATAAAAGCCAAAGTAGAGAGAGATAAGGAAGCTCATGTGTGTAAATATACCTGTAAATAAAATAAAAATATTTTCCTCTTATAAAAATAAAAATGAGTTTGTAAATATTTGTAAGTAGTTGTAAATATTAACTTAAAATAAAAATAAGAAAAATTAAAAAGAAAATAAAAATACCCTTCCTTGTATATATCCACCATGTACATAAGACCACATAGCTATTTATTTAATCCCTATAAACAAATAAATTAAAATCCCATAAAAAGTGTACATATTCTATACCTCATGGTGTAAATAAATAAAATAAAAACCATAAAAACAAAAATTAAATAAAAAGAACAAAAATGAAAATCAAAATAAACATTGTATATAGACCTTGTATATAATTGTATATAACTATTTATTTAACCATTATAAATAAATAATAAAAATAAAATAAAAACACCAAAATATTCCAAATTTTATCTTGTAAATAAATAAAATATAAAATTGGAATAAAAATGCACAAAATAAATAATTAAAAATAAAAATTAAAAATTCAATATTGTATATATACCTATGTATATAGCACTATATTGTAAATACCTAATTTATATTTCAAAAAAATAATTAAAAATAACAAAAAAATAGTTTAAAATAAAAGAAACATTTTTCATGTTTTGAGTTTTTATTAATTCGACCATTTTCTATTTTTAATTCAATTTCCAATCATTTCTGACGTGGCCATTTCCCAATGGTCCACGGGGGATGTTGACCCCCCGGTCAACTCCCCCCCTGGACCACAGAGTCCCGGATCCGAGTTTTCGACCCGACTTCTCGACATTTTCCACACTCGATCTGATCACTAAAACCCTAAACCCCGGATCCTATCTCTTCCTTGCAGATCCGACACCTTCGCCCGGGGTGGGTTATCGGGGTCCGTGCTCCGAGTGTCTCGCCCGATCCCCTTTTAGCCGGACCCCTAGCTGTATATAGTCTGAGCTCCGCCCGCTCCTTCAGGCATCTTTGGCTCCCCATTTCTCCACCCCAGGACCTCCATTGCTCTCGCCTGAGTGACAGCTCGCGATTGGCTGTGTTGCAGCGAGGAGGGAGTGATCGGACCATCGATCCGGCGACCTAGCGCCGCCGTGCGCCGCCTAGACGTGGTGCTCGAGCCTCGGGCATCGACGGCCCTCGAGGCTAGGACCCAGAGCTCCATCAGCTCGTCCCCAGTCGACATCGACAATCAGGTAGCCTTCGTTCCTTCTATCTTTAGCTAATTTCGAGTTACGCCCAAATCACCCCTTCACCGTCAACCGTCGATTCCGACCACCTCCCTCACCATTTTGATCATCGGACGACACCCTCACCTTCACCCTTCTCCCACGCACGTTCTCCACCCCTTCGTTCAACCCAGTTCGCACAGGAACTGGGATTCGAGCTCCCTCACCGTCGCTTCACCGGAGCTCGTCCATTCCGACGCACCGACCATCCCCATCACCTCTAACCGGGTCGAGGCACTTTGCCCTCGACCCAGGAGCGCTTTTGTGCCATTTTGCAGGTCTGAGGAGGACCATCTGAGATCCTCCATATTCAGCACAGGAGCTTAAGCTCCGCCGTCATCGCATGGGCTCATCGGAGCTCCTCGGCGTCATTGGAGGAGCTCTTCAGACGCGGGAGGCTCCGGCGCTTCTTCTCCGATCATCTCCCGAGGAGGAACACCGTGCGCGTACTGGGCCGGCGAAGTTCGCCGGCCACTTGTTCTTCGTGGACCCTCCAGCACAGTCTGTTTTGCCTCCACGCTCCAGATCTCACACGGACCGTCCGATCGAGCACAAGGGTTCTCCACCATCGTCTACCGTCTGATCGCCATGTGGAGAGTCCTGAAGCGTCGGATCAGTGAAGGGTTAGCGCCATCGTCCAGAGCCGTTCGATCACCACATGGCGCGCATCCAGCCCATATGCGAATAAAGGGTAATTTACCCTTAGGCCTTTAGCCTTTTTATTTTTATTAAGTAGCCCTGTAAATATTTCCGTAGTTTATTTTAGTTTGGAAAATTTGCATAGTGGACCTGGTAGTTTATCTTATTTGCTTTTATACCCCTGTGTGTTGTGAACACATGCTTCGTCACGTATATGTTGTGGTAAATTGCATGTAAGGGCCTGTACTTTCTGGTTGTTATGAAATGAAAAGATATTTTTAGATATTTGCAAATATGCCCCTGTGAGTGTTTTATTTGTGCATGTGCTGAATATCGTGGGAATTTTATACTTTCGCCCCTGGACTTTTAGTACGTGTTACTAATTGGTCCAGGGACTTAAGTTATTTACAAAGAGGTCCCTGAGTGCCCAGATCACGCGCGTAGCGCGTGAGATCGTGTACATTTTGCACCGGGACCCCCTGGGTTTCTTTGCTTGTTATTTTTAGGCCCTCCAAAGATATTTTTATTACGATCAGGTCCCTATGACTGTGGGTTCTTGATTGTTTTGAATAAAATATCAAATCTACTGCAAATCAAGTGAAAATTTGATACGTGGCTCCTGCCACTGTAAAGAATTTTCACTGAATTTTGGGAAATTTTTGGAGCCATTTTGTTATTTTTAAAAATTCAAAAACATCATTTTTTTACTGCCCAGATTTAAAATTCACAAAAAATATTAAAACATCTTCAAAAATTCTAAAAAAATTAGATTTTGTTTCTTTTAGTGTGTTTGATTTTCTGACCTGTTTTGGTGATTTTTGGAATTATATAAATTATAAAAATTGAAAAAGCCCTAAAAACCCATAAAAATTCTAATAAATCATAGAAAAAATCAAAAATTCATAAACTCAGCTGTTGAATTTTCATTTTTGTTTATATTTTATAGGAAAAATACCTCCAGGTAAGTGAAGTCCATTATATATTTTATTTTGGCCTTTGAATCCTGGCTGGACAGCAGCACTGTTTTCCTTTCTTATTTCATTTTTATAAAATTCTATAAAAATCAGAAAAATACCAAAAATTAACCAAAAACATAAAAAATATAAAAAGCATAAAAATATTTTTGTTTGATTTTTTTGAGCATATTTGTGTAGTTAAATAATTGTTGATAGTTGCTTGTTTTCTTGTTTGTTTATTTTCTTTATTAACTTAAAAATCCAAAAAATATACAAATATTAAAAACCCACCAAAAATAATTTTTTTATTTGTTTTTATTTTAGACTACTTCGTAGGCCGCGAGGCCATCACGTGTTCTCCGAGTTCGACCCTAGGTGCTATACCAGGTTAATCCTTTAGCAAGACCGCTATCTTGAGTTTTCATCGATTTTTGCCTTTGTTTGGTGGTCTGATTTTTTCTTGATTGAGCTCTGAGTCTCGAGCGACTGAGGTCGCAACGACCTTAGTTTTACCTTTACCTCAGTTGTTCGGGCGGCTCATCAGGATGCTCCTTGTGAGCCACGACCTCTACCCTATCTTCCTTTCGTGTTGCTCCGTTGCTTAGGGTAGATGTTATACTGTTAATTGGAGTTGGTTTAAACCCTGAACCTCTCAACTGGAGACAGTCTTTCCTAATGTGACCTCCTTGATGACAGTGATAACATACACGTATTCATGTCTGAGTTGAAGACCCAACCATAGAGGTACGAGTTCCTGGTGATGGGTTATGAGGGTATAATGGAGGTCTAAAAAAATCTCCTCTTCCTGATAATTCCTGATCCAAGGTATGTGGTGAGCTTATACTGGAACCAGCTGGATGATAGCGACAATCTCTATGATTATAATTTGCCTTAAAGCTAATTGTAAAGACTTGAACTTGGCATCTCTCATATCCTATATAATAAGATCCGACTCGTTAAGCCGAAACCAACGGAATTTATTTCCTGTGAATCGAACTTCGTTTCGATTTGTTATGATTTTCAGAAGAAAGAGAAGTAAGGATGTTTAAAATGTCACGAACTCGTAATGACTGTCATTAAGAATAATTAAGTATGATTAAAGAAACTAATTACGGATTGAAAACCACTAATGATCATTAGCAAATACTAGTCAATAGTTAGTAAAAGATAAGCCTTATATATGAAAGTTAAATCGGATTAGCGAAAGTTAATCATGATTAGCATTAATTAAGCGTCATTAGCGAATCTATAATTCTCTGAAATATTCTAACTTAAGCCCTAGTTTGGGATAAGTTTTGACCAAAACCATGGACCAAAATCACGGGCCGCTAATCGCTATTAAGGTCTAAACCATGGTTTTCTAACCATGGTTAGCGTTTTTCTGGAGCCTATAAATACCCCCTCTACCCATTCATTCTCTACGATTTCCTCTACCACCACCCTAAGGGCTAGGGTCGAGAGGTCGGGAGGAGTAGGAGGCGAGGAAGGAGCTCTAGCGGAGAGCTACCGGGAGAATGACGAGGAGGAAGGTACGATCCTATCTTAGTTTGCTTCGTGAACTAGGTTTTCGATTCATGTTCAGTTTCCTTTCTTTTTTCCTTTCGGTGATTTTATAATGGAAAACTATGCCGAAATTTTTATAGAAATATGTCCCGATATAAGGGAAAACTCTACCGAAATTTTTATATAAATATGTCCCAATATAAGGGGAAACTCTGCCGAAATTTTACTAGAAATATTACCATGTATGAGGGAAAGCTTTGCTGAAATTTCAAGAGAAAATATGTTCTTCGCATTTTTCGTGTGTTTTTCATGGTCTTCGTTCGTTCTTAGCATTCTTGGCACGTTTTTAACATTTTTGATACGAAAATGAAATTCGATCATTTTAGGATTCTTAAATCATCCTTTCTGAAAATGAAACATGATAAAGCACTGTATACGCGAGGGAGAGCTCGATTAGGTAACGAAATCCTTCCTTTTGTTGTTGGGTTTTCATACAAGATTATTGAAAATTCCTGATTTTATGTTCTTCGCTATGAAGAACCCTAGGTTTAGCTATTTTTGAGAAAACATGAAAAGTTACTTTGTGATTCCCAATAAAATAAGGTTTAAGCATCGAATTGATGCAGTGGCTTGGAAAGATAGGGTTTAGGAAGTTAACATAAGCATAAATATGAGTATATATAGATATGAATTAATATATATGTGGATCTATACTCAATATTGAGGAATATGCAAATTGAATGCCTAACGGAAGAATTACATCTTGGGAATTGATGTGTATTAAGTTGGATCCTGAAAAGGATCATGTGTCATGTTAAGGATGACTGGGAGTAGAACTACAGGTCGAGCATGCAACCTGTAGGTTTGTCGGAAGGAACCTATATTGACGTAGCCCTACCTAGGTGGTACATGATTGCCCTGTTATGATAAGTTCACACGAAATAAATAATTTGCAACGTATAGTACCGGGTGCTAGTACCTTCAGTTTGAACGATGGAAGATGTAGTCATGCCATATGGAGGCACGGGTGATTGGATAACAGCTAGGTCATGTAATCATGTATTTAAAGCCGCTAGGCTATATGATTAAATATTAGCATGCTGTTTTAAGCAACCGAGTTCTCAAGGACGGTGTGCTACTTTATTTGCCAGATTGAGGGCTTGAGATACTAATTAATAAAAGAAAAAGAAATTGTCAGTGTTGTATTGGAGGATTGGTTGAGGAGACATGCAGCGGCATAAGCTTACCAAATCAATGCAATCTTCAATCCTGAAGTGTCCACAGCTTCAGAGTCCATATAGTGATGACTTAATTCCCTGGACTAATTCCTAACGTGGAAACTTCTTCGTTGACGGTTTTCATCCCTCTCCATCTCAATACGAGAGGCGATGCCTATTGCTTCATCTATGATTGTAGCTCTAAAACCCGCAAGCTTTTCTCTCAGATCTCCCTGAAGGCCGCTAACAAATTAGATAAGACACTCTTATGGTGAAGCTTCTAGAGCCGGGGAGTAACGTAGTAGCTCTGTAAAGTTGATATGATAATCTCGTATGGTCTTAGAACCCTGGTTCAGAGAGGCCAACTCTCTCCTCTTTAATTCTTCGTAATGGGAGGGACAGAAGTGAGCTCGGAACCTCTCTTCAAAGATATCCCATGGAACATGATCTGCTAATTTTTTGGAAATTGCTCTCCACCATCATCGTGCATAATATGCTAAGGAGTAATCAGCAAAGTACATCAAGGTGTCAACTGGTGCATGGATTATCCTCAACATCCTAATAACATCATCGAGCCATAATTCAGCCTCGGCATGTGTCTCTACACCTTTGAATCAAGGAATCTTTCCCTTTCGGCAATTGTCAAGTAAGAAGGGCCTTCTCCATTGCTCCTTCATCTGCGGTCGGAGCAGACTTAGTGGAAGGATGGTAACTCGATTCTTTCTCGAAAAAGTGGACAAAACCCTCAACTCTAGCATCCACAGGTTTGGATGCCTCGGTCTCTCAGCTTGTGCATTGAGCCTCTCCTTCAATGCATGCTTCCTTTGCCCCATGTCTTGGAGCATTGTCATTATAGCTGCTAACTGTCTAGATATGTCTTGGTCTGTCATGATCCTGTAATGAATCAAGGCCAAAAGTCAGATCTTATATGTCTTAGTATCACACCCCAAATTCTGTGATCGAGAATGTTCGTACAGACACGGTAGAGGATGCTCGAGAATGATCGATGGACTAGGACTTCAAGAGGAGTCCAAAATACGTGGGTATTAGGGAGGTTATCCACGAGAGTTTGGAGTCTCTACCGTACGTGATAATGGAGAAGCGTCACAGAGGACACTGGCTCGGTAGTAGAGTGTCGTGAAGCTGGTAGCAGTGCGAGCAGCGAGTACATGCAACAGTACAAGACATGACAGTGGATGCATGTAGCGGTACATACGCAAGCGCAGAAGGACGTATGTAGTGAAGCAGTACGTATCGAGGAGCAATGCGGTACGGTCACATAAGCGTACGCACGAAGGCGCATGGTATCGGTATTGATGCGTGGCGGTTCAAGGAGGCATGGAGCGTTGCAGTGCTAAGTTCAAGCATTGTCGAGCATGCTTGGTATTACACGTACGACAGTGGTCTGGAGGCCACGATAGCGGAGTTCTGGAGGACTTCCCTTTAGCATGGAGAATGCTAAGGAAGGGTGTACCGCATGAGAGTCTGGAGGCTGCGGGTTCCCTTTGGAAAAAGACCAAGTGTTCAGTGGCACTTGGTGAATTATGGCAAAGCGGCATCAGCTTAGCGTTGGAGCGCGAGTGTGCTGATGATTGGGCGGTTGATGTGGCGTCAATCGTGCGAGAAGACAAAAGGACAATAAGGGAGTCGAAGAGACGAGCAGACAAAGAGTTGCTGAGGAACGTGAAGGGTTGCCGAAGAACTCGAAGGGTCTCTTGTATCTTTATGTATCATTACTGTAGATGTAATAATGAGTGTCCCTTGGATTGCCTTGAGTCTTGTATATATGGAGGGGTGGTGGCTCATTTGTAAACACACGTAGTGTACACGAGAGAATGTAGTGTGTCACCCCACTCTAGAGAGAGAGAGAGAGTTCCCCTTCTAATAAAGAGAAGAGCTTTGTGCTCGTGCTTGTGTGATCGTTTGGTTGCGTTCTTGAGCGTTCTTAAGCGAGTTCTTGAGAGAGTTCTTGAGCGATCCATTGAGTCAAGCTTGTGCTTGTGTTTGAGCGTCGGTGCGTTAGCAAGCAGGAGTACCGAGAAAAGTTGCAGCGTGTCCATGATCGTTCTACTCGGAAAGGCTGGTTAGCTACGGGATAGCTAACGTCGCACTGGATCGATCTAAATCGATAGCGGGATTTTGACCCTGTGACACTTAGCATGATGTACATAAGGGACAATGACTTGTGAATGGTACTGTAGTTAATTATTAAGATCAAAGGATCTTAATACAACCTCAGTTTCTGAATACCACTCATAGTTGCCAATTACTAAATAAATTATTGGAGTAACCTGGCTCTGATACCAAACTGTCACGACCCCGCATTCTGGGCCGTCAGATCCTCCCATATCCGGATATGGTTACTCAGTAATAATTTATTCACCAATCACAACTAATATTCAGAAACAGACTGCAAATAAAAATATTTAGAAGAAAGTATTTCAACACTTCTGCATTCACAAAATACAGTTGACATGATTCATTGTCCCACTACAGCCATTTACATATACATCAGGTGGAAGGAAATATACAGAAAGATTACTAACTACCTGTAAAGCTATTGTGGCTGGCTGGATGTCTACTATGTAAGCTGATTGGATTACTAAAATTCTTGCGATGGCTCACCGACACCTGTTAGGTTTCCATAAATCATAGGATAACAATTAGCAAATGCTAAGTAACGAAGAAGAGAAAAGCAAACAAATGAGTAATTTTTAAAAAACTTGTTATCATAAAAATATTCATTCATTTTCATTAGTTTAATTCCTACTCCTGTTTATTCTACATCAGGGATTAATCTAGGGAATTACCTCACCACTATATGGACTCCGAAGTTGTGGACACTTCGAAATTGGAGATTGCGTTGATCTGGTAAGCTTATGTCGCCGCACGTCGCCTCAAACAATCCTCCAATACTATCATGATAATTTCCTTTTATTTTATTAACCAGGATCTCAAACCCTCAGCCTGGCAAATAAAGGAGCACACCGTCCTCGAGGACTTGGTTGCTTAAAACCTCAGGCTAACATTTAATCATATAACCTAGCAACTTTAAATACATGTTATTGTGAGCCAGCTGCTATCCAACCACCCGTGCCTCCATATGGCACGACTATATCTTCCGTCGTTCAACCCAAAGATATTGGCACCCGGTACCATGCGTTGCAAATTATTTATTTCGTGTGCACTTATCATAACAGGATGACCATGTACTACCTAGGTAGGGTCACTCCAATACGGGTTCCTTCCGACAAACTAGAGGTTGCACGCCCGACCTGTAGTTCTACTTCCAGTCATCATTAACGTAACACATGATCCCTCTCAGGATCCAAAACGATACAAATCAAACTCCATGATGTAATTCTTCCATTGGGCCTTCAATTTACATATTCCTCAATATTAAGTATAGACCCACGTAAATATATTAATTCACATATACATACTCATCTTTATGCTTATTTTAATACTCAAACCCTATCTTTTCAAGCCACTACATCAATTCGATGCTTAACCTTATTTTAGTGGGAATCACAAAGCAACTTTTCATATTTTCTCAATAATAGATAAACTTAGCATTTTTCGTAGCGAAGAGCATAAAATCCGGAATTTCAATAATCTCGTATGAAAATCCAACAACAAAATTAGGGATTTCGTTAACTAACCGAGCTCTCTCTCACGTATACAGTGCTTTATCGTGTTTCATTTTCAGAAAGGATGATTTAAGGCTCCTAAAACGATCGAATTTTATTTTCATATCAAAAACATTAAAAACGTACCAGGAACGTGAAGAATGAATGAAGAACATGAAGAAAACATGAAGAACACGAAGAACGCGAAGAACATATTTTCGCTTGAAATTTCAGCAGAGCTTCCCTTTATACGGGGTAATATTTCTAGGAAAACTTCGGCAGAGTTTCCCCTTATATTGGGACATATTTATATAAAAAATTTGGTAGAGTTTCTCCTTATATCGGGACATATTTCTATAAAAAGTTCGGCAGAATTTCCGCTTATAAAATCACCGAAAGGAAAATATCAAGGAAACTGAACATAAATTCAAAATCTAGCTCACGAAGCAAACGAAGAGAGGATCGTACCTTCCTCCTCCTTCCTCTCCCGACAGTTCTTTGCTAGCGCTCCTTCCTTGACTCCTACTCCTCCTCCCGACCTCTCGACCCTGACCCTTAGGGTGGTGGTGGTAGTGGAAATCGTAGAGAATGAATGGGTAGAGGGAGGTATTTATAGGCTCCAGAAAACCGCTAACCATGGTTAGAAAACCATAGTTTAGACCTTAACTGCGGTTAGTGGCCCATGGTTTTGACCCATGATTTTGGCAAAAACTTATCCAAAACTTAGGGCTTAAATTAGATTCGCTAATGATGCTTAATTAACGCTAATCGTGATTAACTTTCACCAATCACGATTTAACTTTCGCAGCTGTCTTATTCTTTGCTAACTGTTGATTAGTGTTCGCTAATGGTCATTAGCGGTTTTCAATCCATCATTAGTTTCTTTAATCATGCTTAATTAGTCTTAATGACAGTCATTACGGGTTAATGACATTTTAAATCTCCTTACTTCTCTTTCTTCCGAAAATCATAATAAATCGAAACGAAGTCCGATTCATACGAAACAATTTCCGTTGGTTTCCTCTAGACGAGTCGGATCTTATTATATAGGATCCGAGAGATGCTAAGTTCAAGACTTTACACACATGAGGTCTTGCGTGGGTTGAGGAGGGATCAGACAGAGGTTCCCAATCTCCAAACCCTCTTCCCAATCGCATCGAGCTCTCCCACCACTGTCGCTAGCCTTCATCGTCCCTTTGCATGACAATAGGCCACCTTCCACCATTGATGCCCTCCGCGACGCTTCTCCTTCTCGCTTGCATTCTCTTATCGGTTGCGATGGGCATCCATGGCACGATGGTATACCCAGCAATCACCCCCACCCCTCACTTGTGGTCCCTCCCGCGAGCTTGTTGCAAGTAGTCGCAGCTGGGGACGAGACAAACCTTGGCTTCTAGTGCCATGTTGTGAATTGTTGCCGGAATTATGGGTGACAAGTTGCCCTTGAGGTTTTTATTAATGTTTCTTTATGATGTTTGGTGTTGCATTCACTCGATCCCCTCATCTATTCTATTCATTGCTTTCTCCTGCAAATTTGGATGGTCACATACATCTTCCCTCCTCCTTCCGAACATGTGCAATAATATTGGACTTGGATGAGCAACCGATAAATACAGAGAGGCTTGACCATCGAAATCGTTTCACTGTATGTACTGTTGAGTGGGCAAGCTAAGCGGAAAATTTATAACATCATGTTTTTTTCACAATTTCTGTTGCTTTATTTATTTCCTCGATCAAATTTTGCATTTCTCTCTCGAAATAATTTATTTGCTACCGACGACCAGCTTTATTTGATAATCGGCATGTCTAATGGCAAGAGCTTGTAAAAATCTCGACCGTGATGATGACAACCCGGTATTTTTTGAGCATGTGTAGTTGTATTGAACTTGGATGAGAAGCCGTTGCATGCGACAAGGCTTGACTGTCAAAACTGTTGCACTATACGCAATGTTGTGTGTGCAAGCTAAGCGAAAAATTTATAACATCAAAATTTTTATTATTTTCTTGTTTGGCATCATTCCTTGCATGGACGTTGTAAGTACGATGATTCGTGTGATTTTATTAAAGCAATATGTATTTCGCTAAATTTATTGTGATTACTTATCCGGCTTAATATATCCTGAAATTTCACGCACAATGAAATTAACTGGTAAGGGCATTCTAGGATAAGAATATGTTCTCAGGCCGTGCACGAGATCACGGATGATGTTGTTAATGCCCTGAGGATGTTGTGCTAGTTTTTGAAGATTCTCATAAGTTTGACGATGCGGAGGATCAACTTTAGTACACCTGCCCTCAGGATGTACGTTTCACATTTCACAGTCAATTCTTATAGCTTTACATCACTTCGTACCATTTCGAGTCAATTTCATACTCAACGGAGGCCTTGCAGATTCAAGGCGAAGGCTTCCTCCTTTCTCTCGACTATATGGTCAGTGGCGCTGAGAAAGCGTTCTTGGCTGACATTATAAACGCCCACTAGGTTTGCGAGAACCGTCGCGCATAGTCCGAAGAGGAGAAGGATCAACTGCTCAGAGAGAAGGATAGGACGATTCTACACCGAGCGGTGTAGCTAATTGGCCGCATCGGGCTCCCTGATCGTCCGATCGGACTCATCCTGCACCATTGGATTGATTCCCCTAAATCAAGCACCAAACCCTTGCGATTCCTCTCCCTCGAACAAATCCCTTTCCCATCCAGTCCCAAATGGAGAACCCTCGAACTCTCCCCTCAACTCATTGTTGTGCTCCTTGTCCTCTTTTCCTCCACACCACTTGATGATGTTGATTATTGACTCCATTACCTCTGCAACGAACGTGCTCAATATGCTTTTTAGGATAATCTCTCATTAGATTTTTTTTACTATTATCCGGATAGAAACGGAAATGCATCATTTGTATTATGAATAGTAACCTGCATCTATGATAACATTAACAAAATGACAGCATGCGTGTATAGTTGCAACCCCATACATAGCTGCAACTTCCAATCAACCACTATATATTCCTGCAAATTAACACTCGCATCTACAACATGCAAGCACACGAAATCCATATTGTAACAGCCCAGATCCTCTGTGACCAGCAGAAAAATATCAAATGCCACGTCAGATCCTAGTGTTACTCTCGATCATCATTGATATCACATATAGCATATAGGAGTCATCTTAACATTCCTTTATCAATAAAAATATACATATCTAATACATATTCAAGATCTTTCGTTCCAGTGGACACAATGATATCCTTCCTTCGAACCTTTCAACAAGTCTCCAACTACCACTAAATTTATCCTTACATTGACCTGCAATAAAAATACAAAAAATACATGGTATGAGCTTAACGCTCAGTATGTGTCGAGATAAGGTCAAGCCAGCTAGCGAAAAATCAAGTCTTCACTAATCTACTTTAAACACTTCATTCATAACATAAACAATATGAACATGGTAACTCAATATTTATCTTGTTTTCCCATTTATGATTGATATTTGCCTACATTGTCCACAAGTACAATTAGCAATATTCACAATACCCTTAACTCAGTACATGAAAATGTAATTCGCAATCGTACTATAATTTACTCACAATTAACATCATACATAAGGGTATTCATATTATACCACATGCCATATTTCACGTATACACTTGCATATTTACCTTATTTACACATTTTTCACATAATCAATTTATAGTTTTCACCACTACCATGTTACATAAAAGATTTGACTTGTAACATGCAATATCATCTTATAGATCCTTAATGAACTTAATTATGCATACTAAGGGTGTTCTTTTTATATTCATGCATTGCACACCATAACTCCATATATGTCCTTACGGTTAACCATAATTACGTAGATGCCCATAAGGATAATATAATTACACATATTCCCATGACAGTATCATAATTGCACATATACATAAGCATTTCACGTAATTGCACCTATACATTTAGCAATTCAAATAATTACACATATACACTTGGCATTTCACATAAATGTACTTATACACTTAAATTTCAAATAAGCACGTGGCTTCATCATAAGCACTTAGCTTATTCATTATGAATTCATCTTATAGCATAATTTGTTGGGTGGCTTTGGTGGCTTTTACCGCCGGCACAAGCGGTCACTCAATCATTATATATAACATGATGACATCAGCGCTGAGTCAATATGTGGACTTTCCACTAGGTTCCACTGAACCTGACACCCCCGGAAGGTGTTGCCCTTTAGGCCATCGATAAACGGACTCTAGAGGTGGCTCCCACCATTAGGTATAGCACTTAGCTCTGCTTAACGTTTAAGTGCCATCGTTCACATTAAGGAAATTCTTAATCCTTTAAACTATGCCATTTTTCATACAATAGTGATTCAAGTGAACATCCCAATACTATCAACCTTTATGGCTTGATAGTTTCAATATCCATTGGTGAATATTATCAACTTATTAATGGTGAGTAATCACACAAGTATAATTCACAGTATAGCATAACGATTATAGATATACTAACATTTCACACTCTCTATATGAGTTTACTTTTTGTGACAGTAGCTCCTGATGGTGATGTATAATACTGGCTATTACCCCTCGGTTAGGTGTAACTCGGAGGGATTACAAAGTATATGGATTTCGTATGATTTGGAGGAAAGCCCTAAAACAAAAAGGAACGAGACATGTCTATACATGTGATCTTTCCTCCAATTATATATGTACACCCTTCTATTCTCCAATCAATCTAACATTGGGTATTATTACATTCTAATTGATACTGAAGATGCCACTCGGATCTTTGTATATCTAATATATGCATCCAAATCATTATATAATTTATGGTGTTCGGCGCAAGAATACACATCAGATGTTGATCCAATAATTATTATCTACTTAACACCTCATACTTAATTTCAGTTATTATTATAATCAATGTTCGTGGAATAAGACTTTAACAGTCGGCAATGATGAATACCCTGTAAGCATGATATGTAGGAGGAGACGATAAGGAATGGCATGTATCGGATATGGATTTCTATTAGTTGAAGAAGGATATAAAAGTAATCGATTCAGACTTACAATCGGTAACATCTATACGAATTATCGAAGTCGTAAATTCATATGAGCAGGGATATTATATGTTGCCATATAATGACTATGGAAAGATTGATACAGATACATGATTAATACATACGGATCTAAGAAGAGAAACAAAAATCAAGAATGGTGCATGATAGAACACATATTTACATGTGCAAAGATAAAATCAACATTTAATCATTTTAAAGAATCCAAGACAATGTCGAATCCTATTTTTTTAAAGCATAATTGTAAAGAAATGATTTGTGCCAAATAATCTTACTAGCGAACGTAATATGGAATATGTTCATCTACAATCAATAGAATCGTAACGAACCTATGTGTTGGACACATACCTTGATGACGTGAGAAGTCCGCTCGCAAAGACACCTCGATTCGTCCTATCCGAACCGTCTACATCGATTTTCCTCCGATTCCACCGAATCAACATTCGATGCCAATATAGAGGGTTGTCGTTGCCAGATCCGAAGACGACGTGTACCGGTCCTCTCGACTTCTTTCTCTCTCTCTCCATGCATACACATGAATCTCCCTCTCTCTTATCTTCCTCTCACGTTCACTCTCTTTCACTCTTCTCTCTCATCTATCTTTTTTATATCTCTTAAGGAGAGATAGTCCCAATTCTATAAATAAGAATCATGCACCATTAATAGGAAGTTGAATGGGCACTTTATAACCGCCTACCTTTCTCTTCTTTTTATTTTAAAATCAATTAGATATTTTAATTTAAGAAGTAATTGTCCAATTCCTCTTATCATGCGCACACACACCCTCTCTCTCTCTCTTCTTTTAAGATGAATTCTAACACTAGCACACGTCTCTTCTCATACAAGAAATCCACTTTCCAAAAATAGAGATAACATGCATGGAATAAGGGTGTTCAATTGGCCTCATAATAACCGTGCCTCTTATTTAATTATTTTTTATTCCTCTTAATAGTATGTGGGCCGTTACACATATGATTCCAAACACAAAGTACATAACTTGAGAAGTTATATAAACTAAACCAACATTGTTACTGATATGATGTATTATAGAGCTACCTAACAATTATATTTTGTAATATAAAGTTAACTAACATGGGAGGTTTCACAATTATCACAATGATTACAAATAAATTACATATTACAATATCTAATATAGATTGTGAATGATATGGTTAGATCCTTAAGCGCATCACGGAAGCGTGAGTATCGCATCGTATGCGATCGGGAGCGACTAGTCGCAATAGTTGCTCGAGGCAGCGGAAATTAAAAAATTTTCATGTGACGAAATCACATGATCCAAGAACACTTCTCAGATCATTTCGTCTAAACCATAAACAAGTAATAGGATTACCTCTTGAAGCGTGGTTGCGATCGAGTCTCTAAACGAAGAGACCTCCTGTCTCAGGTCCGATCCGACGGAGGAGACGCTTGCGAGAGTGTTGATGAAATACGTGCTCCTTGCAATCCATGTTGATGATTCAAGCGACGAATCTCCTGATCTCGACATATGAGATCCGACGTCTTCTTCACGAGCGAGACGCACCGAAGGAGACAGAGATCCACGAGCAAATGATCTGGTAGCATAACGACGACGCTGCGGCGTTGGAGACTCTCTCTAGGGCATCCATAGTGGACGGCCATAAGAGAGAGAGAGAGGACGTGTAGAGAGAAAGAGAGAGAGAGCCTTGTGTTTCTCATTAGCATATGTAGAGCAAGGGGTGTCCTTCTATTTATAATATTTTGGGATCCATGGATCTCAATCCGTGGACAACACAAATCCAGTGGCTCTCATTGATTTATGTTTCTTTTAATGGTCAAGATCTTTGTTGGTAAAAGAAAAACCAACAACAATTAATTTAATTTAGATTAAATATATATTGATAAATAAATATGATTTAATCCCAAAATAAATCAATCAAATATGGAGATAATGTGAGAGAGAGTGCCTCCTTCCATATAATGGAGTGGATGGCCACCCTTTCCTAATTGGAATTGGTGGCCATCTCCTCTCCTATTAGGAAGGAGACATCCCATGTAATCTTTCTAGATTACAATGTCCCACGTATCTCCAATATTTACAACAAAAATTATTGTAAATTATTCTAAAAAAATAATTCATAATTATTGTGAATATTGCAATCTTGTCATTGGAAATTTGTGAATCACATTCACAACCCAAAATAGAATGTAAATTACATATTCAAGTAATTGTCCAATGTGAATCCAATTCACATTAATATTTAATTAACAAATGTAAATTACAAATAGCTCTCTCTAATATATTATAAATCACACTTATAATATATATATATATATGATTAACATGGATAGTGCTATCCACATTATTCAATATCCATGATAATTAAATCACATTTAATCATCTTGGATCTCTATTCTCATGTTCCCAAATAATATGAATCACATTCACATTATTTACATCTTTGATAATTAAATCATATCTAATTATCTAAGATAACTCTTCTTATGAATCAAATTCATATTATTCATGATAACTAAATCACATTTAATTATCTATTTTGTCAATGCTCGGATACTTATATCAACAATGAAATTATCCTGAACTCTTTCAAGGATAATGTGCTTTCTCCGCGGAGATAAGGACATGGCGATTGTATTGTTCCACCAATAGTGACTTGAATATTAAGATCATATCTTAAATCCAGATCTCGGGCCTTCCATAGATGCTTGATTAAATCAAGACCGTAAATTGATGGTTCCGAAATAGTTGATGTTAAATATATGCCATGGATTATCTTTCGCTTAAATGAATGTGTCATTTCATTGTAGGTGGGTAATCGGAATCGGTCAAGAAATAACCACAATAAATTTTAGTTAATTTTTAATCACGTGGTTTTATGTTTATTTTACTTGGGCAAGTCCCAAGGTCGAACACAAGGAGGCATAGGAATAACCTAGAATTTTGTCTATCAAAGTTCGTACACGATTTTCGAGGTGGTCTTTTTTTGTATTTTTTATGCAATTAGGAATGCAAAATGCAATTTTGGCTGATTTTTCGGACTAAAATGTAAAGATCAATCAAACGATGTCCGAAAAATATGAAACTTGGCCAAGATGTCAATAATGATGAAATGAATGCACTGTAATTTTTTTGGAATTTTCGAATGCAAGATGATTTTTTTTGAATTTTTAAATGCAAACAAAGTGAATTTCAATATTTAATTATAATAAATATTAAACCTAATTATTTTCAAGGGATAAAATTATCTAAGATCTATCATTAGGTGATGGATCTCAAAAAAATCCTAAACCTAAAAAACGTGAGATTTAATACCTATTAACAATTAAATATTGGAATATGCAAAATGATTTTTACAAGGAAAAATATGCATGCAAATGCGATTCTTTTTAGGCACAATGTTAAACACAATTAATTCAACAATCCGTGATTTTACATGAAATTTTTAGAGCAACAGCTAATTAATTATAAAAATCAGAGCATAAAATGGGCAAAGTATGCAATTTCCACAAAACAATTAATTATTAATTAACCATTGATCACAAAAATGTCAAACATATGTCATAATGTAGAGAATTAAATGTAGAACAAAATGCATGTTTTTGATAAATAAAATAATGTAATAAAGAGGTTCGAAACAATTGGGGAACACAGGGGTAATTGTGCAATATTTGAATAAATAAAAAATTGTAGAAGAATGATTAAAATATAGATACCAATAAATAGGGGGATTTTCTGCAAAATCTCCAGCAGGTCACGTGCCAAGCACGTGACGTGGTCGGCGGGTGGGTGAGGACTGAGGCGCAAATAGGAGGAGAGTCGGGGGTTCTTTGCAAATTACCCATGCGGTCATGTGCTGGGCACGTGACCCATGGGGTTGATGACGTCCCCCCCAGCGCACGTGCCTCACACGTGCGCGGGGGGTCTTAGGTTGACCGCTCGACGCTTTTAGCGAAGTTGGCGATGCCTCCCGGTGAAACGGCGAGGCACGAGGAGTTGGCTCCAGCCGAGGGAAGGGACTGGCGGTGCTCAAGTGGTGTGTTGGAGGAATGGAGGTGGTCCCAGATGAGAGGTGAGGCTTCGTTGGCGATGGAGATGCGACAGAGCAGAGGAATCTCCTGGAGGTTGGCGGATGATGATGCAGAGGACGGTCGGAGGCGCTTCTGGAAGTTGCTGCGACGGTGGTTGTCGTTGTCGAAGACGGTCGGAGAAGCATTGGTGAATAAGGTGGCGTTGAATGTAGATGATGAGGTTGGAGGCAGATGTCGTTGGCTCGACGGAGACCGAAGCTGGGCCAGTCGCGCAACGGTGAAGCGGCGCTGCAACGAGGAGGAAGGTCCTCGGATCTCGCCGGAAATGGAGATCCTCCAGGCTGTCACCACTGGAGGGATCTTGGAAAGAAGGAGTATTGGCGGATAGCTGTCGAGTGGGGGCGGCGGAGTTCTAAAATAAAACCTTGGGGATCACCGGAGATGGAAGGCGGGTCGTTTGGGGATCTGATGAGATCGAGGATTGATTGGAGCGGATTCGACATGATTGGAAATGGGATTTGACTGGAGACGATCGAATCAAAGGAGATAGGACGAGATTTGATGGGGATCGGCGGTGATGGAGAGATCTCTGGCGGAGATCGCGGAGGGCGACGTCGCTAGAATTGGGAAAGTCGCTCGGTGAGGACGATGAGCCCTGGCCGATCGATCGTCCGATATCGGGCGGCCAGAAGGGCGCCACATGGCGGTGGAAGAGGAGCTGAGTGAAGCACGTGCATGGCACGCACGTGGTAGGAATGTGCCACGCACGTGCGGTCTTTTATTTTATTTATTTATTTATTTATTTATTTAACGAATAAATAAAACCCTCAAAAATGGGTGACACATGGCGGCTCCAAGAGCTGCCACATATCAGCCCCACAAAATTCGAAAAAATAAATACAAAGAAAAATAGAAAAGAAATACCAAACAACCTCAGATCGAAAAAGTTTCTCACGAAAATTTCTCGTCTCGATGAGATCTACAACTTTCATGAAGACACCAAAGCCAAAATTGATCATTTGCACAAAGTGATATTTTTGTGAGCCTGCGGTGGGAGATCGTAATGATGGGACAGAGATGAAGCATATGATTCCCAGCTATTATCAGTGTTATTCTCAGAAAAGTCATGATGGATAGTAGATGAAGCGTATGAGTGAGATGAAAGGTAACCATCATCAGAGTTATCCTCAGAGGAATAGTATTTGAAAGTGGACACACTCTAGATATTCTTGTCTTTTTGTTTCTTCAGTTGTTTTCTCAGAATTCGTTCCTTCTTGGGATCAAGCGATTTGTCATCGGATGAATATTCTGAAGCACCATTCTCAGTCAGCTCATAAGAACTAATTCCAGTGTATTTGATGAGAGCAGGAGCATCGGCTTTGGATGAATAATAGTGAGGAATGAGAGTCGTCCAACATGAATCGAAGTTTGGGTCCTTGTGAAGATATGGTTTTAGAACTGTCGAACAGACTTCACTCATGTAGATTACCTCTTCCGGAGATGAGGGATCATCAGATAATTCCTCTTTCGGAAGGTCAAACAGGACTTTCTTTTTAGATGAAGGAGTAGTCATTTTGTTTCGTGAAGCTGTTGGTCCACTTGAGTCTCCAGATGAATAACCATTTAATTTCTTCTCCTTGGTCGGTGTTTGTCCTGCATGTTTGTTCTTAGTTTTTTTAATGTTGGTGCATTCCTGATTTGGGATGGTTTGGTCAAGGTATTCAGAGTAGGTTGACCCAGGGTGCGGCCATGCATATGTCTCAAGATCATATAAGAAACATTCTTCTATTGTGAGATCCACAGGAATTGAAATAGTGGGGAGAGTCTCTGCATGTTCATTCTCAATTGATTTGATGTTGGAGCATTCTTGTGTCGAGTTGATGTGATCAAGGTAGTTAGAATAGGTTGACCAAGAGTGCGACCATGCATAAGTCTCTGGATCATATGATTCATATATTTGATTTTCCATGGTGAGAGCAGCTGGGAATGGAGCAGGAGGGGGAGTCTCTAAGCCAATAGTCTCATCAACAACCGCTATCTTAGGTGTAGCAACGGGGTAGGGCTCTTCTACCGCTTGATGGTTACGGTTGTCGAGGTCTTAATGGGTTGCTGATGAATCCACATTTCATCATCTTTATTCTATCATTTTGGCCTCAAAAACCCTAGCAAATGCGTGTAAATGCCCTTAATTTCCATCTCTTAGCATTCATGCATGTGCATGTAATTAGTGTATAAAACATTGTAATTAAAGCCAAAATTATAGAATAAATAAAAGAAAAGAAAAGGAATAAAATATTGTAAATATTTTATGACCCAAACCCCCGAGACCTAGGCATCTTGATGAATAGGTCGACAAGGAATAAAGTGGGGGAGATAATGGTCAAAACACAGTAAAAACACCTTTCATTTTATCCATTCTTTATTCATTTTGGGACCTATTTTTGGTTCTACCTTTTATACATCAAATAAATAAACTTTGTACATGAAAGTTGTAGATAATTAAATAAAGAAAAATACAAAACTGATTTCATTCAAAAATCATGTACAGACAAAAAGTTATGGTCTGAATAAAAATCTAGAATCCTAACTTCCCAGACCCGTATCTCACAAATAAAAATTCCAAATGCATCAAACTCACTTTAATTGTATATAGTTAAAAATAAGCTATTTAATGGCGGTGGTTTCGCATTTGGCGGAGCTACGGTCTGAAAGTTGAGTTTTGGACCCTTTTAGTATACTTGTACAGATTAAAATATTCATTTTATTATTTATTCATTATCTTTATAATTTTATATTTTTATAATTTTATAAATATTATTTATAATATATTTGTGCATTAAAATTAGAATAAAAATGCAAAAGAAATTCAAATAAAAATACTTGTATATTCATAATACATAGGTATAGAACCTATATACATACCTATATTAATACTACTTTTATTTTATCAAGTGTATCAATTACATCAGAAAAATAAAATAAGAATATATTTATGTGTATAAAAAGTATTCTATAATTTTCTAAAATAATAAATAAATTAAAAACACAAAATAAAAATTAAATAATAAAAGATATAGATAATATACCTATAAAGGGTAAAATAGGTAACTTGTAAAAGTATACTTCATAAAAATAATTAAAAATCACCATAAAATACCTTATAAAATATTAAATATTTTTCATTTAATAATCAAAATTTAATTCGTTCATTTTCTATTTTTAAATGAATTTACAAAATAATTCTCAAGGGTTTTTCCTGGTTGGTCCACGTGGACCAACCAGGGGGCAGTCTTCCTTGACTCTGGTCAACTGTCTGCCTCCCACCCATGTGCGCCTGTCAGAGCTCATTTGACCTCGTTTTCGTTGATTTTTCCAGGCCACATCTTGCACTAATTCATGATGGAATCTTCACGACCTTTTCTATTTGATTATCAGGCTTACTCGCCCAATGTTCATCTCTAGGATTGGATCATTGTGTCGCCCGATACACCTTGGTCTTTGGAGCGTCAGAACCTTAGTGTCAAACCACATATAACACCCCCTTGACTTTCCTTTGAATTTTGAACGTCTCCCTCCATAGGATTAGCTCTCCTTTCGTTCCCACGAGCAAGGAGGAAGTGACATGTCTCCTTTGCAACCTTCGAGAGGGTCGAGCGATGCCTGAGGCGCTTCCACCACCTCCCCCAACTCCGGCGGTCGAGGTACCCCCTTCCCTCTGGCTCCGGCCATCGAGGCTACCCCATTTCCCTCATTTTCTTTCGCTTTTTCTTAGCCGTACCCTTAGGATCAAAAGCCCTCTATAAATTTTAAGTTTCATCGATCGAATAATCCCCCATTCCAACCTCGCCGGAGCGCTCCTCCGGCCAACCATCTCCTCGTCATTTCACGCCACCTTTTCGCCACCGCAGGATCCATGCATTTTGCCCTGGGTCCTCTCAATTTATATTGCAGGTCAAAGTCCTTTGACTCGTGCCTGGTGCACTTTTGAGCCTCGCCGGAGTCCAGCCGAGCTCCACAGCTCCGCCGCCCTCCTCCGCGAGCCTCGGCCACCGCCGAGGTCTTTTGAAGCCCCAGAAGCTAGCCCCGACCATCAGGAGGCTCCAGCCTCATTTTGAAGCCCAGAAGCCCGCCGGAGACGGAGTAGGACCTCGGAGAAACTTGCCTCGCCGGCGTTCCTCCGCGGTTCTTGCTCTGGTCTTCAGCGTCGTTGGATCGAGGTGGAGCCCCAGATCGTACAGCCACTGTTGGATCCATCTCTGCCTCAGCCGTCCGATCATCGATGAAGCATCTAATCTCGACCGCACAGATGAGGGGGTATCGTCTCCCCTGATCTCGCCACGTGTCTTAGTGAAGACGTACCCACCGTTCGATCGCGCCAGGCGTGGGACTTTTGCAAGTATACCCCGCCCTTTTGTAATTTACTTTATAACACTTGAACTTTCATCTGTCGTTTAGACAGTTTTGTAAAAATTAAATCTAGGCCCCTAAGCTTTCCTTTATTGCGTTTAAGTCCCTCGCCATGTCACCTCACGTGACCAGTACACGTGAGGTGCGGGCATTTTACGAGGGAACCCCCCAGGGTTCGGCTATTTTGTTTTGATCCAATAACATTTAACTGCAATATAATACTTTTGGAGTTTTTACGTTAAGGTCTATGTTGTTTTGATATATTGCATACAGGTCCTTCCCAGGCGCGTGCTAGTCACGCGCCTGGTTGGGTAATTTGCAGGGATACCCGTGTGGTTGTTGAAATTTGCATTTGCTCCATTAAGTTTTATATTCAGTAGTAAAATTTGCGTGAAATTTGCAACTTAGCCCCTGGTTGTTTGCTTATTTGCACTTATACTCCTGCCAGGCTTAGTTATTTTTGTATTCTTTGTCTATTTATTCCATGCATTGATAAAACCCCAAAAATTCCACAAAAATTAATTAAGCTCCTATCAACTTGCTGATCCACGCCATATTTTTGCATTACATTTTTTGCCTTTTCTTATTTATTAAAAATCAAAAACATGCATTTTAGCTACTGTTTGCATTAGAAATTACCAAAAAAATAATAAAACACCTTGAAAAATTCCAAAAAAAATATCTATTGTGTATTTTAGTATATTCTAGTGTCAATCCAAAAATCACTAAAAAATTCAAAAGCAAAACCTTAAAAATTAGAAAACACTTAAAAACTTCAAAAAAAATCTAAAAATCGTAGAAAATCAAAAAGATAGAAACTCAAGTCCTGTAGGTTTCCTGTTTTATTGTCTTTATTTTAAAATTAGTTTGGGAAAATTTGATATTGTTTCCTATTTTTCATTCCCATTTTGAGTTTGGCCAGTAGCTAAGTCACTATTTTCCTTTAGTTTAGCTTTTAAAAATACCAAAAATATTCTGACAAATCCCCAAAAATCACAAAAACAGTAGAAAAATATAAAAAGATCAAAAACATTTTATTTCCAAATTTTTGAGTATTTTTCCTTATTTATATAAATATTTTATCACCCCTTTTCTTATATTATCTATATATTCTATTTATAAAAACAAAAAAAAGAAAATATAAAAAGAAAATATAAAATCAGAAAATTAAAAAAATCAAAATACAAAATTAAAAATTAAAAAAAAATAAAAATTAAAAACCCACAAAAACATTTGCATTTACATAGTGTAGACAACACATCACATATAACACATACTTGCGTGATCTATCCTGCCTTGCTCCCTGTGATCGACCTCTACATACTTACACCTATACACCCTGTTTGTAGAGTTATAATAAATTTTAACTCCACTTTTGCTTGTCATTGTTTGCTTTCATATTGTGGGTTAATTGTTGATTAAATTCAGTTTTTTAGCGGTCACCGCAGCAACCTCTGTGTTCCCGCCTTTTGTGGAATACAAGACCATTGGAAATTCGGGTTTATCAAATGACGCCGTTGCCGGGGAGCAACAGCGTATAGTTCTCACTTTTGTTTGATTGTGATTTTATTTGTCTACACTATTGCTCTATTTTCTCTCTCTAGTTTTGATATTTATCTGTGAGCTTTCTAATCTCTTTTCTTGTCTTTTTGCGAGGGACCGTGGAGCGAGGAGGATCGCCTAGGTGATCCGGTGCAGCCTTGGGAAGCGGAGTCGGCTTTTCTAGCCCAAGCTGACAGGAGAGAGCTGGAGGAGTGAGAGAGAGAGTGTGTGTTAGCTAGATTTTATTCTTTTTTGGTGAGAGAGAGATTCAATTAATTTGTAATAATACAGGTACTTGGACACTCAGGACATTCGGGCCAAACTTCCAGGTGTTTGTTCACCTGGGGGCCCACCGCGGTTTTCTTCGTGTTTTACCGCTGTCATTTTCCGGTTTTGTTTTCCTTTTCCTTTTCTTTTGTGGAATGAGCCCTTAGATTTTAGGCATTGCTTGATCGATTAGATTAGGTCCAAACACCCTAATAACCATTGCATGTACCTATAGTGCGTATTTGGACTTAGTTTAATTAAACAGTTAATCATCATCTTTGATCCATCGCGCCGTGAGCTCATCCCGCCAAGTGCTTCTCCTGAACTCGATTTGTCGAGAGGAGGAGGGGTGAGCCTAGATCGGACTCTAGGGTTGAGGATTGGTGGTCAACTTGTGGTTCTTCACGTAGCAATTACCTTCTTAGGACGATTTCCGTGTGCATATCAGCATTTAGATTAGGTTTAAAAATTTCTGCTTTGCATCCCGCATGGAGAGAGCTGGAGGCACTGTAAGTCTTTCTATCTTTGCATCCATCATATAGGAACAAAGGTGAGATTTCCATCTTGGTGCCGACTTGCACAGCTTTTCCGACTCTTTTCCCCCTCTGTTTTTGGATCAAGTAGGAATCAAGAAAAAACAAAAACGTTAAGCGCTTGTTTGAATTGACTCAAAATAAGCGATAACACCAAAAAAAGAGGCAGGCCTGTACAAAAATAAAATGCCTGCAAAAGTATGTGAATATGTTGTAAAGATAATAAGCAAGCTTGAGTTCCAAAGTCAAATATGTGAGCCCACGGCTGGATGACTTGACTACACTGGTCTTGCATCCTAGGATAGGTAGCTACATTGGCTACCGTCCATTCTTCTCTTCACCCCCTCCTCTTGAGTTGGTTGCCACTTGAACTTAGAAGGGAATACCCCGCTCCTCGAGGATGGAGTTGTTGGATTGGGGAATTATTGGGTTGTCATACTGGAGAAGTCAGTCTCTTTGTCATTCTAGTTGGGGAGAGCCACTATCACTTACACTGTACGAGTCAGATTCATAGTCGTAAGGGTTTGCGTATGAATTGAGATATTTCTGACCTGGCTATTGAGGAGACTTGAATAGAGTTTTGGGTTTCTCAGGGACTGTGGATTTCAAATTCGGTTCTCATTAAGGTTCTGCCCGCACTAAAATTCCAAAGGTCTGACTTAAGCTCCAAACTTTTATTTTGTGAAGACAAGTTTGATAATTAAACTAAATCCACCTTCTTCTTTTTCTTTTCTTTATTTTTCTCTTTCTGCACTTATTGCATAAGTGTTTGCTAGGGACTAACAAAGGTAAAGTATAGGGGGATGATGAATCTACATTTCACCATCTTTATTCTATCATTTTGGCCTCGAAAACCCTAGCAAATACGTGTAAATACCCTTAATTTCCATCTCTTAGCATTCATGCATGTGCATGTAATTAGTGTATAAAACACTGTAATTAAAGCCAAAATTATAGAATAAATAAAAGAAAGAAAAAAGAATAAAATATTGTAAATATTTTATGACCCAAACCCCCGAGACCTAGGCATCTTGATGAATAGGTCGACAAGGAATAAAGTAGGAGGAGATAAGGGTCAAAATACAGTAAAAACACCTTTTATTTTATCCATTCTTTATTCATTTTGGGACCTATTTTCGGTTCCACCTTTTATACATCAAATAAAGAAACTTTGTACATGAAAGTTGTAGATAATTAAATAAAGAAAAATACAAAATTGATTTCATTCAAAAATCATGTACAGACAAAAAGTTATGGTCTGAATAAAAATCCAGAATCCTAACTTCCCAGACCCATATCTCACAAATAAAAAGTCCAAATGCATCAAACTCACCTTTAACTGTATACAGTTAAAACTAAGCTATTTAATGGCAGTGGTTTCGCATTTGGCGGAGCTACGGTCTGAAAGTTGAGTTTTGCACCCTTGTAGTATACTTGTACAGATTAAAATATTAATTTTATTATTTATTCATTATTTTTATAATTTTATAATTTTAGAATTTTATAAATATTATTAAAAATATATTTGTGCATTATAATTATAATAAAAATGCAAAATAAATTCAAATAAAAATACTTGTATATTCATAATACATAGGTATAGAACCTATATACATACCTATATTAATACTACTTTTATTGTATCAAGTGTATAAATTACATTAGAAAAATAAAATAAAAATATATTTATGTGTATAAAAGTATTCTATAATTTTATAAAATAATAAATTAAAAAATAAATTAAAAATATAAAATAAAATTAAATAATAAAAGATATAGATAATATACCTATAAAGGGTAAATTAGGTAACTTGTAAAAGTATACTTCATAAAAATAATTAAAAATCACCATAAAATACCTTATAAAATAATAAATATTTTTCATTTAATAATCAAACTTTAATTTGTTCACTTTCTATTTTTAAATGAATTTACAAAATAAATCTCAAGGGTTTTTCCTGGTTGGTCCACGTGGACCAACCAGGGGGCAGTCTTCGTTAACTCTGGTCAATTGTCTGCCTCCCACCCATGTGCGCCTGTCAGAACTCATTTGACCTCGTTTTCGTTGATTTTTCCAGGCCACATCTTGCACCAATTCATGATGGAATCTTCACGACTTTTTCTCTTCGATTATCAGGCTTACTCGCCCAATGTTCATCTCGAGGATTGGACACCTTGGTCTTTGGAGCGTCAGAACCTCAGTGTCAAACCACATATAACGCCCCCTTGACTTTCCTTTGAATTTTGAACATCTCCCTCCATAGGATTAGCTCTCCTTTCGTTCCCACGAGCAAGGAGGAAGTGACAGGTCTCCTTTGCAACCTTCGAGAGGGTCGAGCGACGCCTGAGGTGCTTCCACCACCTCCCCCAACTCCGGCGGTCGAGGTACCCCCTTCCCTCTGGCTCCGACCATTGAGGATGCCCCATTTCCCTCATTTTCTTTCGCTTTTTCTTAGCCGTAGCCTTAGGATCAAAAGCCCTCTAGAAAATTTAAGTTTCATCGATCGAATCATCCCCCATTCCAACCTCGCCGGAGCGCTCCTCCGGCCGACCATCTCCTCGTCATTTCGCGCCACCTTTTCGCCACCGCGGGACCTAGGCATTTTTCCCTGGGTCCTCTCACTTTATTTTGCAGGTCAAAGTTCTTTGACTCGTGCCTGGGTGCACTTTTGAGCCTTGTCGGAGTCCAACCGAGCTCCACAGCTCCGCCGCCCTCCTCCGCGAGCCTCGGCCACCGCCGAGGTCTTTTGAAGCCCCCAGGAGCTAGCCCCGACCATCAGGAGGCTCCAGCCTCATTTTGAAGCTCAGAAGCCCGCCGGAGACAGAGTAGGACCTCGGAGAAACTCGCCTCGCCGGCGTTCCTCCGCGGTTCTTGCTCTGATCTTCAGCGCCGTTGGATCGAGGCGGAGCCCCAGATCGTACAGCCACCGTTGGATCCATCTCTGCGTCAGTCATCCGATCATCGATGAAGCATCTAATCTCAACTGCACAGATGAAGGGGTATCGTCTCCCCTGATCTCGCCATGTGTCTTAGTCAAGACGTACCCACCGTTCGATCGCGCCAGGCATGGGACTTTTGCAAGTATACCTCGCCCCTTTTGTAATTTACTTTATAACACTTGAACTTTCATCCGACATTTAGAAAGTTTTGTAAAAATTAAATCTAGGCCCCTAAGCTTTCCTTTATTGCGTTTAAGTCCCTCGCCACGTCACCTCACGTGACCAGTACACGTGAGGTGCGGGCATTTTACGAGGGAACCCCCCAGGGTTCGGCTATTTCGTTTTGATCCAAGAACATTTAACTGTAGTATAATACTTTTGGAGTTTTTGCATTAAGGCCCCTGTTGTTTTGATATATTGCATACATGTCCTTCCCAGGCGCGTGTCGCCTGGTTGGGTAATTTGCAGGGATACCCGTGTGGTTGTTGAAATTTGCATTTGCTCCATTAAGTTTTATATTCAGTAGTAAATTTTGCGTGAAAGTTGCAACTTAACCCCTGATTGTTTGCTTATTTGCTCTTATACCTCTGCTAGGCTTAGTTATTTTTGTATGCTTTGTCTATTTATTTCATGCATTGATAAAACCCCAAAAACTCCACAAAAATTAATTTAAGCTCCTGTGAACTTGCTGATCCACGCCATATTTTTGCATTACATTTTTATTGCATTTTAATATTTATTAAAAATCAAAAACATGCATTTTAGCTACTGTTTGCATTAGAAATTACCAAAAAAATATTAAAACACCTTGAAAAATTCCAAAAAAAATTACCTATTGTGTATTTTAGTATCTTCTAGTGTTAGTCCAAAAATCACTAAAAATTCAAACCAAAACCTTAAAAATTAAAAAACACTTAAAAACTTTAAAAATCTAAAAAATCGTAGAAAAATCAAAAAAATAGAAACTCCAGTCATGTAGGTTCCCCGTTTTATTGTCTTTATTTTAAAATTAGTTTGGGAAAATTTTGATACTGTTTCCTATTTTTCATTCCCATTTTGAGTTCGGCCAGTAGCTAAGTCATTGTTTTCCTTTAGTTTAGCTTTTAAAAATACCAAAAATATTCTGAAAAATCCCCAAAAATCACAAAAATAGTAGAAAAATATAAAAAAAATCAAAAACATTTTATTTCCCAATTTTTGAGTATTTTTCCATTTTTATAAAAATTTTATCACCCCTTTTATATTCTATTTATAAAAACAAAAAATATAAAATATAAAAAGAAAATATAAAATCAAAAAATTAAAAAAATCAAAATACAAAATTAAAAACTAAAAAAATAAAAATTAAAAACCTACAAAAACATTTGCATTTACATAGTGTAGACAACACATCACATATCACACACACACTTGCGTGATCTATCCTGCCTTGCTCCCTGTGATCGACCTCTACATACTTACACCTATACACCCTGTTTGTAGAGTTATAATAAATTTTAACTCCACTTTTGCTTGTCATTGTTTGCTTTCATATTGTGGGTTAATTATTGATTAAATTCGGATTTTTAGCGGTCACCGCAGCGACCTCTGTGTTCCCGCCTTGTGTGGAATACAAGTCCGTTGGAAACTCGGGTTTATCAGTTGCCTCAGAAAATCGTGGTTCATCAAAGACTGGGTGAGATCGAAGTGTGGGTTGCCTCAGAAAATTGTGGTGCCTCGCACGTGCGGGGGGGTCTTAGGTTGACCGCCCAACGCTTTTGGCGGAGTTGGTGGCGCCTCCCTGCGAAATGGCGAGGCGCGAGGAGTTGGCTCCGGCCGAGGGAAGGGACTGGCGGTGCTCCGGTGGTGTGTTTGCGGAATGAAGGCGGTCCAGGATGAGGGGTGAGGATTCGTTGGCGATGGAGACGCGGCGGAGTAGAGGAATCTCCTGGATGTTTGTCGATGACGATGCAAAGGATAGCCGGAGGTGCTTTTGGAAGTTACTGCGATGGTGGTTGTCGTTGTCGAAGACAGTCGGAGAAGCGTTGGTGAAGAAGGTGGCATTGAACGTAGACGATGAGGTCGGAGGCGGAGGTCGTTGGCTCGACGGAGACCGGAGCTGGGGCAGTCACGTAGCAGAGAAGCGGCACTGCAACGAGGAGGAAGGTTCTCGGATCTCGCCGGAAATGGAGATCCTCCAGGCTGTCACCACTGGAGGGATCTTGGAAAGGAGGAGTATTGGCGGATGGCTGTTGAGTAGGGGCGGCAGAGCTCTTAAATAGAACTTTGGGTATCACCGGAGATGGAATGTGGGTCGTTTGGGGATTTGATGAGATCGAGGATTGATTGGCGTGGATTTGATGAGATCGGAGATGGGATTTGACTGGAGACGATCGAATAGAAGGAGATCGGACGAGATTCGATGTGGATCGATGGTAGTGGAGAGATCTCCAGCGGAGATCGCGGAGGGTGGCGACACTCAAATTGGGAAAGTCGCTGGATGAGGACGATGAGACATGGTTGTCTGATCGGCCAAGATCAAGCGACCAGAAGAGCACCACGTGGTAGTGGAAGAGGAGCTGAGTGAAGCACGCGCGTGGCACGTACGCGGGAGGCACGTACCCCGCACGCACGGTCTTTTATTTATTTATTATTTTTTAACGAATAAATAAAAGCCTCAAAAATGGGTGACACATGGCGGCTCCATGAGCTGTCACGTGTCAGCCCCACAAAATTCGAAAAAATAAATACAAAGAAAAATAGAAAAGAAATAGCCAACGACCTCAGATCGAAAAAATTTCTTCATGAAAATTGCTCGTCTCAATGACATCTACAACTTTCATGAATGTACCAAAGACAAAATTGATCATTTGCACAAAGTGATATTTTTGGGATATCCCATGTACATAGAATACTATGATTTTAGGGTTTTATAATTTTTTTTCCATTTTTAAACCAGATCAAAATCCAGAAAAAGTAAGGTAAGATCAAAGATAAATATTTACACATTAATCTATTTTTTTGGTTTTTTATTAATTAAGAAAAAGAAGAAATATAATAAAACACGAAAAGACCAATTTTATACAAACAGTTAGTGAAGACTCGGACTCAGTTAGTTTCTTTGATTTCAAGCTCAGTTTGGATTTGGATTTTTACGTATTTTAATAAAACTTTTATCAAAGAAGACAAATTAAAAAGAAATACAATAAAATAGGATAATTATGTACATAAAATAATAGGTTAAAAATTATTGAAATACAAAATGTACAAAAGAGGCCCAAAACTTAACTTTCTCATACGAGCTCTGATTCGCTTGAACTTGGTCTTGCTTTGAAGGTAATTGAATGTACATTAGTTCAAAAGTGAGTAGGATTAAAAGGACACTGGATGGGGGAAGATATGAGGGTTTTAGTCCAGGAATCCTAGAACCATGGTTTGGGTTTTTGGTCCACTTATCTGGGTTAGTGTTTTTTTTATTTTTAATTTATTCTTGTTAATGATATGTACACAGTGGAAGTGGTTTTGGGTCATTCGGAGTTAGCATGAATTAGTTAAAAAATAGGGAAGTTAGGCTATTTACAGGTCAATTTTAGCTGGGATTTTTGGCTTCTTATTTTGTGCAAAAATAAGTGATAAAATACAATTCTTATCAAAACATGCATGAATGCTAATTATGCAGAATAAGTGAAGAAATGCCAATGATTTTGAGGGATTTAAGATTAATTAATGATATTTAGAGTGATGAATCTGAGATTAATCACAAATCTAATCTTCTCATTGCATCTGAATCACATTCAGATCAATATCCAACATTTGAACCAAGATCCGGTTACTTCTCTACTGAGAGGAGTCACTAAAATCCAGACTTGTTTCATCACTCCCTAGGAATGGAAGCGTTGTGGTTATACAATCATTTACGATCTCATTACCCTCAGGTATTCCTAATACATGTACATCCTGCATACTGGAAGACCCAGAATAATCCCGAAGTATAAGATCAATTTTACACCGTCTACTTCATGGATTTATCATTAAGTTTCTCATTCGATCATTGCGAGTTGGTATCTATCATATACTTTCTAAAAGCATATATCATACCTAGGCATTGATCATATACTTTCCAAAAGTATATATCAAACCTTACTAATTCAGTCAAGCTTTCAAAGCGAGACGGTCGCACGCAGAATTTGATTCTTCCCAATATCTCATGAGTAAGCTCATGTTCTTCCAGTTCAGTAAATGAACCTGTATGTTCCATTTAAGAGATCGTATTACTCATATACCCTTATATGCACACCAGTGCGCTAGTGTATAAGCCTTGATTAGGTCCTCAACCTATTGGTCTGCCAAATGTACATACTCAGATATATAGTAACACATCTGTCTCCGGTTAGAGGAAGCGTGCCTATATCGTTACAGTATACGACACAGGACTTTGGTTATCTCGATCTCATTAAGTCAACTCTTTGACCTAACTTATCTAACACCTCTGGATCTCTATTCCTATGCAGAGGACCTGCATCAAGATGTCAGTTAGATATCAGCCTTCAGAGAAAGGATTGCCATCTCCTTCTCAGGCCGGAGATCATCTCTTAATAGTCATTTGACGGTGCTTGATGAGTCCTCAATCTAACTCTTTAGATATTCATCGTAGCACCAGCCTCTGTGATTCAATAATTGAATCAACAGTTGTATGATCATCAAGGTGGCCATGGTTCATAACCCTAATTATACTAAGGGACCTATTATGCAAATTAGTTATTCTTCATTTCAGATCATGGAATGATATTTTCAATAACATTTATTGCATAATGGTTCGTCGTGGGCTCGCATGTCCAACAATCTCCCACTAGCCTAAAGAGCCATTAATGTGCTAATCTTTAAACCCGCACTCATGTGACAATCGTAGGCTATTTAAGAAAATAGTTAGGTAAGTTGATCAGTTACTCTGTTCTCAAGAGACTATGCCAAGTCCTTTACGACACTCGCATATCTCCGAGTAACAGTGTTCGCATTCAATGCGAATGTTGCATCTTATGCAACCTATACTCAATTTTGTCAGTTCTAGTGTCCTCGACACTACAACTTAATAATTAATATAACCAGTATGTAATTATCCTTATCACAATACCCATATTCCTGGAGATCTCTATCTCCCAAGGTATTCGTAGTTAAGACCTTTTAGATCTTCATATATAAAGTCTTAATTTCTCGAAGATAAGACTTAGAGATCACTATCTCTAAAGTCCTATCATCTTTGAAGATATTGTCATAACTGCAATCAAGTGTTTTATTTCTATAGTAGGATTAGTAACAGTTACTACTCCCACTGCATGGCAGACATCTGGCTTCCGTACACATATAGCATACACTCGGTTTCTCATATGTACAAATGCAAGTAGTTATACCATTCACTTCCTCAACTCTTTGAGGTGTTATTCCTTCAGATAGGTCAGTACCATATCTTTAGGGAAAGAAGCCTTTCTTAGAATTTTCCAGAAAATGGAAATTTCTAAGGTGTACCATTAATGTGACGGTCACAACACCCTCTTCTCTTTGCTTCTGAACAACTTCAGAACTAAGATCTAAGAGGTATTCTTGAGATCGTATCTCAAGTTATGGAACAACCAGATTATGAAATACTTATTATTATCCTTATATCATTCCAAATGATTAGGATATTATCTACATTTAGCATGATGAATACAATGGCACTCCCACTTATCTTCACATGGTTCATCGAGATTCTATCTGAAATCATAACATTTATAATTTCATCAAATCTTATGTTCCAACAACAATAAGCTTATTTGAGTCCATAGTCAGAGTTTCTCTAGCTTTCACACCTTGCTTTCCTCAATCATGAAGCCATGGGGCTAATTCATATGAATATCCTCAGAGAGGTATTCATAGAGGAATGCAATCTTGACCTCCATCTTAAAGATGTCAAAGTCAACTTGTGTACTATAGTTAGCAATATCGTGATGGTTTTAAGCATGGTCACTAAAGAGCAAGTCTCATCGCAAGTGATGTCTTCTCTTCGTTGTGTAGCTCATGGCTACGGACCGTGTTTTGAAGTTCTCTACCTTCTCATCAGGTTCCCTCTTCTCTTGAAGATCCATTTACACCTTAATGGGTCTTACCCATATAGGTGGATCCTCGAGGGTCCATATACAATATTTATATATGAAGTCTACTTTAGACTTTATTGCTAACATCCATCTTTCCATGCTATGATCTTTAGAAGCTTCATCACATGAAGTCAGATCATTGTCAGACTCAACTGACACATGGAATCCATCCTCAAACCTATTTGGAGAGGTATTAGTGTTTCATCTTTTATTGTCCTTTTAGTTTCCAATTTTAGGAGTCTTGTTATCTTCTCAAGACTAAATGAGTTCCTTTACTTCATTTTCATCTTGATTCTCAAGAGTCTCATCATTTAAGAATCACATTCTCATATATAAAATCTTTTAAGAATCTCAAGGTCATAAAGTAGGTATATGATACCATCTTTTATTTTCTTAATGAAGTAGCACTCTCAGGTGCTAAATTCCCAGCTTACTTGCCTGGAACCTTATTAAGGATATATATTATAGTCTCTACTACATATATTCCTAATGCTAAAATTCATCATTGATCAAATCATGGCATACATGATCTAATTGTATCTCCCTACAACTCTCTTGAGTTTAGGTGTATTAGGAGGACTGAGATAGGAATGGCATTCCTTTCTCCATAAGGTATTCCATGAATTCATCTAATAGGTACTAACTACCTAGATTAGATCAAATTCATTTTCATCTTCCTTCAAACTTTGATTTTTAAACTAAAATTGTGAAATCTCTGAACATTTCAAACCTTTCTAAGGTGAAGAGAAGAAATCATATATCACAAATAATCATCGAATGATATCACATATCATCAATGTTTATCATGATATAGATGATCCACATACATCATTATGTATGAGATATTAAATACAATGACATCTTAATCCATTCTTAGAGAAGGGTGCTTTGGACATTATTACTTTGAATACAATATTTACATGTATGTAATATTTGAAATTTTAGACATTCTTAAGTTTCATCTCTTACTAGTCTATTGATCTCATCAACAGAATTATGTCCAAGGTTTGATGCCATATCATTATCAAACGATCTTCATCCTCTTATTGATCTTTAAAGGTTTAATTTTCAGTATTAGAAATGTTAATGAACTATTCATTAATTTTCTAATTTAGTAGAGTTCACTAGATTTTAGAATACTATCTGAAATATCTCCATCATAACTCTTTATGATAGGTCTATTACAGAATTCATGTTTATTTCCAACATTTAGAAATAAACATTGAGTGCATTCTAATATCTAGGTCATAGAGACATTCTCTAAGACTAAGGGCTCTCCCACTAAAATTATGAAGTCTATATGTCCAACAGAGATTGTTGCACCAATTACATCAATATCCATGTGGATGACTATTAAACTTTAAGATCAAAATTTATAGTCTTTTAAAAACATATGCAACCAATTGCAAATGTCATTAGAAGAATGAGATCAATTATTAGACTTTGATCTTATCAAATAAGAAAGTCAATTTCAATGATTATATGTAGATGTAGATTATTCCTATGCACCATCTAGATCATGGACGGAGGGAGAGGGGGCGGGTATGGGCCATGCCCCCCCCCCTTAAATTGGCAAATTATTAAAGGGTCCTTGCCATTTTCCATTTCTAGCAGATTTCTCCCATTGTTTGAAATTTCTATAAAAGACAACTTATTTTTTTAAAACTTTCTTAAAGTACCACCACCATTCCTTACCTAGTAAAACCTTTTTATATCATAGTTATATCAAATAGGTGAAAGAATGTATAAAATTATGTTATATATACTTAAAAATAATTGGAAATTAGGAAGAGATATAGAAATCTAAACTTAACCATTTTTCGAAGATTGATGTAATATGGTCTTGTCGGATATCTAATCATATGCCATCTCATCTTATTTTAACATTGGTTACATGTCATTGATATATATATATATATAGAGAGAGAGCCAAAATTGGTGAGAGCATGATATGAGTGATTCTGGACCACAAGATTCAACCAGGAGAGAGAAGATCAGGAGAGAGAAGACAGAATCTTGTGGTCCAGAATCACTCCTCTCATGCTCTCACCAATATTGGCTCTCACAGGATCGCCCCTCTCTCCCTCTCTCTCTCTCTATGTGTGTGTGTGTGTGTGTGTGTGTGTGTGTGTGTGTGTGTGTGTCTGTGTGTGTGTGTGTGAGGATGGGGAGTATGCACCCTGGTGCATGTAATTTTACATGCACTGGGGCTTATATCTCCCACATTTTTTTATTTTTTAGGAAAATATCACTGTGTATATTCATCTATATATCCCTCCAATATGTCATTCAAATTTCGTCAGAAACAGAGACTCCTTTGCCATCCATCTATAACAGGTCGATTACAACAATTTTAAGATCGTTAAAATTATCTGTTCTAGATGGAGGGCATAGGAGTCTCTGTTTCTGACGAAATTCAAATGACATATTGGAGGATATATAGATGAATATAAACGGTGATATTTTCCCAAAAATAAAAAAATGTGGGAGATATAAGCCCCGGTGCATGTAAAATTACATGCACCAGGGTGCATACTCCCCCCCCCCCCCCCTCTCTCTCTCTATCTATCTATCTATCTATCTATATATATATATATATTGGCGATCCTGTGAGATGGGGGTTCTGTGAGATGGTGAGATGGGTAATCTCAACCATCCATTTTACCATCATTTACGGCATGAAATCTGGGGGGATTTAGATCACTATATACCATCATGGTGCTATTCCAAATTCAACTTAATTCGAGACTTTCATCCCCTCCATCAAGACTGTCAAATTTTAACGGTCTCAAAATTGCATAAATCGACCCCCTCTAGATGGACATGTGAGGGGTGTTTTTTTACACGAAATTTGAAACACATGTTTCACTCATTATTCTATCTAAATCCCCCCAGGTTTCATGCCGTGAATGATGGTAAAATGAGAAGTTGAGATTACACATCTCACCATCTCACAGAATCCTCTTCTCACAGGATCGCCACTATATATAGAGAGAGAGGGGGGGGACTACCCCCTAGGGGAGTTAACCTACCTCCCCCCCATCTTATTTTTCCTATTTTTTTTTTGAAAAACGCTTTCGTGGATTTCATTCACTATAATAAAATTGAGCTATAATGATGATTTTTTTCAAAATCCGTCACTAATTAGATCTTGTTAAATATATAATGATAAAATTATTCATTGCGAAATGAGTTTTCGTACTCGAAATTAGCAACGAATATCATATTTGTCATTATATCATTAGCAACGGTCCATATAGCGATGCTTATCCATTGCTATTTTTCAAAATATCAACTAATCGTCGCTATTTTTTTAGTTCAAAATTTAACGAGGATTAATTTGAAGTTTGAAAAATAGCAACGGATAAGCGTTGCTATGTGGACTGTTGTTAATGATATAACAACATATATGATGTTCGTTGCTAATTTTGAGTATGAAAAATCATTTCGCAACGAATAATATTATCGCTATATATTTAACAACGACAAATTTAGTGACGGAATTTTAAAAAAACCGTCACTATAGCTCAATTTTTTTGTAGTGATTGTTACATCCTTATATTATGTCATTCAAGTTTTGTGTGAAACAAAACTCCTAGACGCGGTCGATTTCAACAATTTTGCGAACATTAAAAAGTGACTGTCTAGATGGGGGTTGTAAGACTCTCTGATTCGCACGGAACTTGAATGACATAATATAGGGATATAGTGATGAATTTCTATGCATTCAATTTTCAAAAAAATAAATAAAAGGGAAAATAAGATGGGAGAACCAAGTTAGCTCCCCCAAGGATGCAACCCCACTTTTCCCATATATATACATAACATTTGTATTTTTTTCGTAATAATATATTTTTTAATGATTGTGCTGCTAACTGCACTTTTCCATCTCTCCATAGGTGGCATATATAAATAATATAGATATTTATCATTTTTGTTATATTTTTAATTAGCTTTTTCAATCATATAATTGGCCTCATAACATGCCTTATGATTCGGACACAAATTGGACAATTTCATTTTATGATTTGGACATGAATCATACATATTTGGCCCCCACCTATAAAAATTTTCCGGCTCCGCCCCTGATCTGGATCCTTCTCTAAGGATCCTAGATAAACAAGATAGTCACACTATCAGTACATCGACTTATTGCAGTATTAGCATTCATCCAACGCTTTGGATGTCATATGGAAGTCACAGAAGTACAGTCAACTCTTTGACTTTCCTTCTTACTTGGGTCCAACCCATGTTTCCACTGCACTCCCTTTATATGTAAACAACCATTGCTTAAGACGAAGGATCTCTTATGCTGAAAAAGATTTCAATATAAGAGCTTTTTAACATTTATACATGCTTCACTCAATTCATACAATATGAAATTCTGAAGCTTCACGAATGATCAGAGTATGGACAGTAGAATGACGACACTCATCGTATCTACATCCATCTAAACTCTTAAAAATATTGGTTCAGGTAGGTACTCAAACGCTTTAAATACATCATCTCTTATAGAGCCACCATTCTGCATAATGCAGAGAACCATGTCATTCATGATAAAATGTCAAGAGCACATATGCATGCCAAAACATCTTCTTAGATTTTATAAGGATAATTCGACCATTACGATCTTCATCGAAATGTCACTTCAAAGTACATTCGATGAGAGATCAAGACTGCATAGGCATAAAAACCCTAGGGTTGCTATTTAATTATCACTCCTCATTATTATGAGGAAACTTGCACATTGCAACCACATACAATATGTGTCCAACTGCAAGTACAATGTCTTAATTATGGATACAATCCATGATATTTTACTGGTTATCATTGAGTATATTATTGAGTGGGTTTAATGAAGGATTATCTAAAATAAGGCATTTACATAAATATATGTAATTATATATTTTTACTTTGATTTAGGAATTTTTATATCAAAGTTATCTTGCCTTGTCAACACTGAAAGTTCATTCCCTTAATCACTTTCAATGTAATAGATATACTTACCATTATATCTCAGCAAGATCTGGGATCTCCTTCCTTATCTTTGTCACATCCCAATAATATGAGAACCTGTAACTCGGACAAAAAGAAGCGAGAACATATTCCGCCTTTCAAGTCCAACTTGCATTCCCAATTCGGTCTTTAACACCTGAGCCCACCACCCCTAAGGTGATGTTGACCCGTCACTAATTGAACCAACTGTCAACAGGAATACAACTCGCTATGCGCAATCCAATATCGCCCCAATAATATGAGGACCCGATATTGGGGTCACTACGCATACACCCATAATCTTTCGAGAAGCAAAGAGCCCGATCCAAATGGATTGTATGCACGAGTTGTCACTTCGGACATGCATCTCCTACATACAATATCTGGCGACGGAACCCTTTGCCTTGACAGGAGACCATGGATGTCACTTATGTGATCCTCCATATCATATTCAAATTCTAATTTATCATCATGAATCATATTCATTATGATTAATTCTTCCAAGGGGAATAACATCTCTATTAAACCTAGAGTGTTTAATTTTAATTGGATTCCAATTAATCTAATCATATTAAATTAATGATTCAATTAATATCTAACAAACAATCTTTATTGTTACTTGAATTATGGTATTATCTCAAATATGTATTATTCTGAATTTTAATAATTAAAAAATATACCGTGATCTCTCCTGCATTATCGAGTCCCTACCCGCTGTCATGCCCAGTACCGACGGGAGTGGGACAGACCACACACGGTGCAACCTGCTACCCCAACGCTCCCCAACTAGACACCATATCCACGTCGGGAAAAGATAATGCTAAATTGATCATTGTGTACTTGAGATTATAATCGGTTCTTCAACCGAAGTTATACCATATATAATATAATCAAAACATTTTTTATTAACATTATAAGGAGATTTGCTAAACAAATCCCCAAACCTATTTAAGCAACTTTATTTGTTGGAAAGTAGATTGTGTAACCAATTATGATCTAGATCATATCTAATCAATTATTGGTTAAGGTAATGTCATTTAAGGAAATAATTATCATCAAATATTTTACAAATATTTATCCATAATTATCTCAGGAAATTAAACCATTTAATTTCACTAATTGATTAAATGACAATCACAAGGTTCTTGATTAGGAAAGTAATTTCCAGCAGTGACCCTCACTTACTAAAATTGGCATATCTCAATCAATTTAAATCCAAATTAAGCAAAGTAAGTTTCTAAAGTTTGCTAATTTGAATTGCAACAAAACCTATGTGATTTTACGTATTTCAAGGCTTTTGTAAGTAGTAATTAACTCTTTAATTACGTTAAGATTCGCAATCCCTGAAACAGTGGATACATTTTCACTAATTTGATCATAACTTGAGCAAACGAATTCGAAATCATGCAAACTTAGATCCCACAGCTTCCTTATTTAATGGGGAACAAAATCTAAGTTTTATTTTCATGTTTAAATAATTTAAACAGGGCCTAAAATAAGCACTAAACAGTGATGCGAAAATGGAATGCGATAAAAAATGTCACAAACCCTAACGAACCCAAGTCGGCTTAGGTTTATGGATCGTATCCGAAACTTTCAACCTGGCTATGATACCACTTGAATGATATGGTTAGATCCTTAAGCGCATCACGGAAGTGTGAGGATAGCATCGTATGCGATCGGAAGCGACTAGTCGCACTAGTTGCTCGAGGCAGCGAAAATTAAAAAAATTTCATGTGACGAAACCACATGATCCAAGAACACTTCTCGGATCATTTCATCTAAACCACAAACAAGTAATAGGATTACCTCTTGAAGCATGGTTATGATCGAGTCTCTAAACGAAGAGACCTCCTGTCTCAAGTCCGATCCGACGGAGGAGACGCTTGCGAGCGTGTTGATGAAACACGTGCTCCTCGCAATCCATGTTGGTGATCCAAGCGGTGAATCTCCTGATCTCGACATACGAGATCCAACGTCTTCTTCACGAGCGAGACACATTGAAGGAGACAGAGATCCATGACCAAATGATCCGGCAGCATAACGACGACGCTGCATCATTGGAGATTCTCTCTAGGGCATCCATAGTGGACAGTCATAAAAGAGAGAGGGAGAGAGTGTGTGTATGAGGGCGTGTAGAGAGAAAGAGAGAGAGAGAGAGAGAGAGAGAGAGACTTGTGTTTCTCATTAGCATATGAAGAGCAAGGGGTGCCCTTCTATTTATAATATTTTGGGATACATGGATCTCAATCCACGGACAACACAAATGCAATGGCTCTCATTGATTTGTGTTTCTTGTAATGGCCAAGATCTTTGTTGGTAAAAAAAATCAACAACAATTAATTTAATTTAGATAAAATATATATTGATAAATCAATATGATTTAATCTCAAAATAAATCAATCAAATATGGAGGTAATGGGAGAGAGAGTGCCTCCTTCCATATACATGGAGTGGACAGCCACCCTTTCCTAATTGGAATTGGTGGCCGTCCCCTCTCCTATTAGGAAGGAGACATCCCATGTAATCTTTCTAGATTACAATGTCCCATGTATATCCAATATTTACAACAACAATTGTTGTAAATTATTCTACAAAAATAATTCATAATTATTTTGTGAATATTGCAATCTTGCCATTGAAAATTTGTGAATCACATTCACAACCTAAAATAAAATGTAAATTACATTTTCAATTAATTGTCTAATGTGAATCCTACTCACATTAACATTTAATTAACAAATGTAAATTACAAATATCTCTCTCTTATATATTATAGAATATATATATGTGATTAACATGGATAGTGCTATCCACATTATTCAATATCCATGATAATTAAATCACATTTAATCATCTTGGATCTTTATTCTCATGTTCTCAAATAACATGAATCACATTCACATTATTTATATCTTTGATAATTAAATCACATTTAATTATCTAATACAACTCTCCTTATAATCAAATTCATATTATTCATGATAACTAAATCACATTTAATTATCTATTTTGTCAATGCTCGGATACTTATATCAACAATGAAATTATCCTGAACTCTTTCAAGGATAATGTGCTTTCTCCGCAGGTACTTGGAGATAAGGACATGACGATTGTATTGTTCCACGTATAGTGACTTGGATATTAAGATCATATCTTAAATCCAGATCTCGGGCCTCCTATAGATGCTTGATTAAATTTAGACCGCAAATCTAATCTTCTCATTGCATCTGAATCACATTCAGATCAATGACCAACATTTGGACCAAGATCAGATTACTTCTCTACTGAGAGGAGTCACTAAAATCCAGGCCCGTTTCACACTCCCTAGGAATGGAAGCGTCGTGGTTATACAATCATTTATGATCACATCACCCTCAGGTATTCCTAATACCTGTACATCTTGCATACTAGAAGATCCAGAATAATGAAGTTTAAGATAATTTTACACTGTCTACTTCAAGGATTTATCATTAAGTTTCTCATACGATCATTGGGAGTTGGTATCGATTATATACTTTCTAAAATCATATATCCTACCTATGCGTTGATCATATACTTTTCAAAAGTATATATCAAACCTTACAAATTCAGTCAAGCTTCCAAAGCGAGACGACCGCGCGCGGAATTTGATTCTTCCCAATATCTCATGAGTGAGCTTGTGTCTTCCGGTTCAGTAAATGAACATGTATGATCCCTTTGAGAGATCGTATTACTCATATGCCCTTATATGCACACCAACCCGCCGGTGTATAGGCCTTGATTAGGTCATCATCCTATTGGTCTGCCAAATGTACATACTCAGAGATATAGTAACACATCTGTCTCCGATCAGACGATGCGTGCCTATATCGTGACAATATACGATATATGACTTTGATTATCTCGATCTCATTAAGTCAACTCTTTGACCTAACTTATCTAACATCTCCGAATCTCTATTCCTATGCAGAGGACCTGCATCAAGATGTCGGTTAGATATCAGCCTTATGAGAAAGGATTGACATCTCCTTCTCAGGTTGGAGATCATCTCTTAATAATTATTTGACGGTGCTTGATGAGTCCCCAATCTAACTCTTTAGATATTCATCGTAGCACCAGCCTCTATGATTCAATATTTGAATCAACAGTTGTATGATCATCAAGATGGCCATGGTACATAACCCTAATTGTACTAAGGGACCTATTATGCAAATTAGTTACTCTTCATTTCAGACCAGGGAATGATATTTGCAATAACATTTATTGCATAATGGCTCGCCGTGGGCTTGCATGTCCAACAGATTGTCTCCGCTTTTTGAAGAGATCACAATCCGTTGGTCTTTGATCTTTTATACGCCTTGACATTCTTCTCGATGTCCTCATCCTCTTCATCATTGTCACCCTTCTCATGCTCATTGATGACTTATTTAAAGAATGAACCCATCTCAAGTTTGATCTCAACTGTAAGTGTCATTCTTTAAAGAATGAAATCTAGAAGTCACTATATCGACGGTATTTACCGTTTCTTCCACTGCCTATGAGGTTCTCCAAAATTGATCCTAGATGCATCGGACAGAGATGTTGGCATGTCGCGATGGGGGAACTACACGAAAATCAGAAGCTCATGTGGGACTCATCGATTCTGAGAATCAAGCCAACAAAGCGTCCTTTTATTAAATTCCACCTCAAGCTCATTGATGACTTCTTAACATAAATTGACATTGGAATCCAAATGATCTTCAGAAAGCAAATGCCATACTTGGATTATAGAGCAACAAGTATGATCTTAAAAAGATATTTTTAATAACTATAACACATTTATAAGCATACATGAGGGTAATATACAACACCATCTTGGAATCATTCAGGACCAGTTAGTTTGACTTATATACATAGCAGTCCACCATTTTTTTCCATTGTAGAAGTAGAAGGATGCTCGTCAATTGTATACTATTATTTTCAACATGTTAATTCTTACCCTAATTTACAAAAATGTATTCCTGAAAGGAAATTATTTATATATACACAAACCGTTTCATTCTTCACAATCTCAAAACTCTTCGGTCCACTAATGGATGTGGTCATTTGTTTCACTCTATTCGTCTTCTCTACGTCAAACATGTTGAGAAATTCCCACGAGGAAAGAGAGTACAAGAGCGACCCCGCCTCTCTGGAGTGCACAACGAGGAACTGTAAGTCTTTTCCCTCTTCGATCTTGTACACTATTATATTCATCATTGTCATGTTATATACATGTTCATACATTTGTTGTGTTCCTTCAAGGTTAGAGGAAAGACACTAACTCCTACTTGTTGAGTACTCTTGGATAGAAACATGTGGGAGTTATTAGAAAGTGAGAAAGTTTTGACAGAATATGTTGGTCGAATATGTTAGAAAGCACATCAATTGAAGGAGAACTGGATTATAAATGGGTATTCTAGGGTTTTTTTATAATTATGTCTCTCTTAGATTATGCAATATTAGTTATGCCTATCTCTTTTTTTGCAATAGCAGTCGTGCCCCTACCTTCTTGCACCGTCATCACTTGTACCCTTCCGTTAGTTTATTAGTCAATAAGGTGAACCAAACCATGGCTTATATCCATGTTCGATTAAGGACAAAGGAGGGGTGTGCACTTAATTTAATAGGTTCGTTTTCCTATCTTCTTCCTCCATCATCTTCTCCCTCCCCCATCATCTATTGGGGCCTCCTCCAAGCATCTATCTCTCATCAAGCTCGAAAGCTCTTCTACAATTCAAAGATCCTTCGCACGACCCTCCACCATCATGACCCAATGATGGGCTTCGCCAAACCCCCAACCTTATTTTCGACACCTTTGACAGTTTGGCAATACCATTCCCCTCATCGATCTCCTTCTACAATGGATCTTTCAAAGAGAAATCATCTCTTCGATGAGTCCACATTTTACATCAAAAGCACAACGAATCTCCATGACACTTCTAACCAGTCACGAACACCTCCAAGTCGCATCCAAGGAGATAGTCTCATGGTCTAGAGAGCTCCAAATCAAGAAGTTGCCTTTGTAACCAGCAAAATAACTTCATGCACATGCTTCCACTCGGTTGGAAGTCTATCCACTAGAAGCATGGGTGATTGTCGGAGGCGGTGTTGCGTCGTCTCCAGGTACGCCCTTCCGTATGGCTTACGAGAGAACGACTACGGGGTAGATCGAGAGAGAGAGAGAGATGGAGAAATAGGGATGGGAGAGGGCTCCCTATAGCGAGGTTGTTCTTGGATGATCTCCCCCCCCCCCTTATGGAGGTAGTCATATATAGGAGCGTGAATGTCCCCTCGCCAAGTCCGCCCCCTCCCCCACGCCCGGCAGTTACGGCCTCCTTGAGACCCGGCCCTCGCGCAACCGTCGGCGACGGTTTTGACCACTCGGTCATTCCCGCGAGAATCGTTCTAACAGATCTGACGAGCAACCCAACTACAAGTACCGAGGGCACGTCGAGTCGATCACAGATCGCACCAAGCACCCGCGACTCAAGCCACTCATAGGTGGGGCTAGGAAGGAAGAAGAACGCGAGATAAAATAAGGAGGAAGAAGAACAATAAAGTTATATTTATACTCTCGGTATTCTTTCTAATTACCCTTGTCCAAAAGTTAATGGTGGATGGACATGAACTAACCCGAGAGGTACAAGTAATAACGGTGCAAGAAAGTAAGGGAACGGCTGATGTGACAAGAAAAGAAAGGGCATAACTTATATTGCAGAATCTAAGATGGGCATAACTGTAAAAAAATCACATTTTCGATGTAATGATGAATGGGGCAACAGATACAAGAATGTAAATTCACCATTGAACGATGATATATTTGAGATGTGGTTCTTAATGTAACAGTTCATGTACTCACTTGAAGAATCAGTACTTAATATAATTTTCTAAATAGTTTAGTTGTAAAATATATTTTGTGGATAGATCAGTAAGTTTATATATGCTTGACAATCTACTAACATTGTGAAGAAAATTTAAAATGCTTAGACTTGTTTGGATCATTGAGACGGACACATATCTCGTTGAGATGGTTCACACCACAAGAAACATAACCATACAAAAGATATCTGCTGCAAACTATAGGAGAACAGAAAGTCCAGAAAATCGGACAAAGAAGTTTATGCGAGGATTGGTTATGTTGAGCTGCAGACTGCAGTTTGTGGATCCAGAAATTGGTTATGATGCCCAATAAAGATTTCTTAGATTTGCCTCCCTAATGGCAGATGCATGACAAAAAAACCAGATACTTCATCTTGGAATTTGGCATTCTTGGCATATGGTCATCTAACTGATACTGAACATGTTCTGCTGACATGAGAAAAAAACCGCATTTCTCTTTGAAAGATCATGGAAGCATAGCACATAAAACCGTGAACTGGATCTTGAGGTACTTGTAAGGTACCACACACTTCATTTTGGAGCTTGGGAGGAGCAGAGATGGTGATCGCAAACATCGATGCAGATTATACTGCAGACTAAGTTTTCAGTATACGGTAACCAATTATCAGGTTGAGAGACCTATCTGCATATACTGAACCTGACAAAGAGGCAGTTGTGGTTCATCATCATTGTCAGTGTGTCATGCATTCGACGATGGATCGAAGACCAAGCACATTGATATCACAGACGATATGTGACAGGTAAAAAAGATTGGCACGACAAAGAGCCCTAAAGATGTTATGACCAAGTTCCCGATAATGATGAAAAAGGTCGTGATTGTCAGAGAAACCCTAGAGTAACTTAAGACATGGACAAGGGCTACAAAGGGGAATCAAATGGATACAACTCGAGATTCACTTTAGGTACTTCAAAATTACTCCCACCACAACACACTGGGATCAGATAATCAAACAGGGGCCCATGAGGCATCACTAGTTTATTGTTCCACAGCTCAAACATCTGACCACTAGGCAGAGGTCCTCATGTGCTGAAGCTGTTCGATTTCAGAAGTTGCTGTTCTTGACCACAACAGATATTCACCCACAGTAAAAAGAAGTTGGTATCTCCAAAAACAACTTCAATGCACATCCCCCTATGGCGAGACTAACAACATAGAGTATGCCGTGGGGCCGAGGGACAGGGGCTGGATGCCGGTGGCCGATGGCCTGCAGTAGACGGATAGGGCGAGAAGCCTGGATGCAGTAGAGGGCGAGAAGCCTGGACGTAGAGGGCCGAGGGGCAGGGGCTGGATGCAGTAGACGTAGAGAGCCGTGGCGGGAGGCAGGGGCCAGGATGCGAGGGGCTGCTGGATGCAGATGGCCTGGAGGCAGGGGCCTTGGGGCCTGGGGCGAGCGGCCTTGGGGCCTGGAGGTGATGCGCCTGGGGCGGGGGCGAGGAGCTTCTGGCGGTGCGCCTGGAGGGGCGCCTGGAGGGGCTTGGGGCGAGGGGCGGAGCGCCTGCGAGGGGCGGGGTCGAGGAGTCTTCTGGCGGTGCGCCTGGAGGGGCGCCTGAAGGGGCAAGGGGCGGAGGTGCGCCGCGAGGGGCGAAGGGGCGATGAAGGGGCGATGGGGCGAAGGGGCGATGGGGCGAAGGGGCGATGGGGCGAAGGGGCGATGGGCGAAGGGGCAAAGGGGTGATGGGGCGATGGGCGGAGGTGCGCCGCGAGGGGCGGAGGGTCGAGGTGCGCCTGGAGGTGGGCGGAGGGCGGAGGTGCGCCTGGAGGTGGGCGGAGATGCGAGTGGCGACAGGCAGGAGGCGAGAGGCGGAGGGTCGAGGGGCGCGGAGGTGCGCCTGGCGAGGGTTGCGTGGAGGCGCCAGGCAGGGGGCGCGATGGCCTAGGGCGGCGGATGCCCTAGGTTACGGGATTGGACGAGGCTGGTAGGTGGGGTAGGGCTGGGATCGAACATGCTCTGATACCATGTTAAGAATGTAAGACCATGTTTATTCTGTGAGGTCTAGGGGTCCTTATATAGGACTAAACCCTAGGGTGCTCAGAGGAGGATTTACATAAATACCCCTATGGGGTTACATCGGGAAACAATTGATAAGGAAACAGTGATACATAAGAATAGAGGTAAATAAAGGAACAATAATATATGGTATTCTCTAACACACATTATAGAGGTTAAAATTGCCCATCAGATACATTTTGAAGGAGTTACATATTGGGGGATATGTTACACCGTGGGGGCAAAAAGAAAAGGAAAAAGGTCTTAGTTACGAGACGAGAGCCCTCTTCTGCTTCGCCAGCTTATTCTTGGCGAAGAGGGCCCCGAACACCCCCTTGCTTCGTGGGGCGGGGCGACTTGATTCTTGCCTGATTGGGGTGGCGAATGCGGATGTAGCCTTCGAGAACTCCAGTGGTTCCTGCATTAAGAAAGATGAGTATATATGCGTGAAGATACTGAAGGGAGATTGGGTAGAATTTTTCAAGAAGATACAACAACTTCAAGAGAAGGAAACCGGGATTTAAGTATTCTTGCAGATGTTTTTGACATACCACTTTTGCACCCGGGCCATTTAGCAAGGGACGAGTACGATGCCCGTCGGTGGATGATTGAAGATGAGCTGCAAGGGGCATTGTTGAAGTGGCTTCAACAGCATCTGCAGCATATCAAAACATATAAAATCATCGATAACTTCCACAAATTCATTAGATTAAACAAGATATGAATCATACAATAGCATCAAATTAATTGGTGTATGGAACCTACCACGAAAGCTACCCGTTTCAGGAACACTTGTTGAAGCTTTAGAGCCCTGGAAGCTGCATAACAAGAGATTCAAATGATTATGCAAAAATGATGCCAAAAAATGTGGCATAATTCTCCCCGATCCTAAGATACGCTTGTATTTGAAGATCTCATGCACTTGCCTTGGTTCGGTTTCAGGAGTTTCATCTGATGCAAATTTGGATTCAAAACCTAGGTGCCAAGATAGCGTTTTCGATGCGGCAGCCCCTAAACATCAGAACATGATTAAGTCAGAAAATTAAACATTTACTCTTAGGTGATAATGTATTTAAAAAATTGGAGGCATGATTTTTTTAACAAATAGCAGTGAGTACCTTTCGACTGTGCAGGTTTTGCAAGAGATTGAATTTGTCCCTCATCAGTATAAATTTGCGGCTGTGGGTTAATCCGAACCTTCTTGTTGACAGCATCTAGCAACACAAATGCAATCAATAAGCAATTCCAGGTTTTTGCTAACTACTGATCATTTGGCATGAAGTGAATGAGATTGTATTCGTACTTGGTAAAACATAATGCTTGTGGTGCCTTCTAGTAACGGCTGGCATTTTTTGCTGCCAAAGACTTTCTTTATCGACGTAAGTTTGGCATGTTGCAACTTGCTGAAATTTTGCATTAAGCTCAAATCACTGCTGTTAGCACGCCAATAGATTTTGCACCGTGTCTGAGATCTAATCACTACTCAACAGCTCATGCAATAACTTACCTGACTGAGGCAGGAAATCTTTAATTCAACAGTGGAGATGTCTGATTTTTGCTTCTCGACGATGTCTGTCAGTTTATAAGCAACAGTTCCAAGATGATCAACTGCATTAACAAGAGCCCTCACAGCATAATCTTTCAAGTTGTCCAGCACCCTGGTATTAAAAGCACATCTAGAATGTGTAAAAGACGGTAAAATGCTACACCAAAAATTTTGAATGAATAAAACTCAACATTGAAAATCGCTGAATGCCTAACAAAAAGTTAACCCATAAGGAAAAACACAGCATTTCAGCAAAGCATGCAGCAAAAAGTGATTTAACAGCCTTTCACTCCCAAATGATGTTACTGAAATCTGTTTTTTGTTAGTAAAAGCACATTTTAGGCACTTTTACATGAATGGCGCTGTAGATTGTGCAGATTTCTGCATGTCGGAGCTTGCCTTCTGAATTATACAACATATTTCACCCAAAACGCAAGGATATGGAACCAAACTCTAAACTATCCCAACATGTCTATACGCTGTAGCTGGTTGATAGTTATTTTCGATGATGTTTGTTACACTTGAATCGGGCTTTTTGCTGTTGAGGGAACAAAGTCTATCAAACAACTAACCAAATTTTCTATTGTGTTGCAGATGAACACAAATTATAGCAGATAATCGACAAGAGCACACAGCGAAAACTTGCATTTGTGACAGACCCAACTACAGATCACCAGCTAAATAAAGCACAGATAAACAGGGTCTATGTATGGATGGCAATCAAAACTGGCTTTTTGAGGGCGCCTTATCTTACACTTGCTTCTGCTCGTTGTGAAGATAGGAGTTCTCGCAATACTCAGCAGCATTATAAAGCTGTGGCTTGAGGTTCTTCAATTCCTGGAATGCCATTGTAAAATCAAACTTAGGTCAGGCAGATGTAGCCCATACAATTTCCATGAACAACCCACAAAAAACCAACATTTTAATCTAACCATCAAGACAAAAAAGAAGTTTGTTTCAATATGCTAATAATAACATACTCCAGAAGTCTAATGATCTAATCACAAAATAGAATTTGCCCAAAAACATATATCTTATCAGACTCATAAGGGCTATGATACATTCTGATTTCATGCACAGATTGGCACCTGCTACTAATAGCCCACATTTGAGGATGCTATTTAATGCCACCCTGAAAATCAAAATCTTATATTATTAACTATATCGCCATCCCTAACAAGAAATCACCACCCTAATGATAGTATTTTTTTAATAAATGTCGTAATCCGGAAATCACAACCGTTTTTTCTAAAAAACGGAAATTTGACAAGTACCGCCCAAGAATCTCTCCTTCCATGATCCAGATCAGAGACCAACAAATCAAAACACTGGCCCCAAAAACCCACAAAACATATTTGAGAAATTTCTATGAACCCGAGAGAAAAAAGATCCGGAATTGACAAGAACCCAGAAGAGAGGAGCCCTAAAAAAAGAGAGAAACCTGCAGGGCATTGACGAAGCTCTTGCTCCTCTCCATGGAGACCTCGTCAAAGGTCATGGGGCCGTCAGCTCCTCTCCACTGCTGCTCCACCTCCATATCAAAAAGAAACGATCTTGTGATGCAATAGCATCAAATGGAGGGGGAGAGAGGGGGGAGGAAGAAAGGTGATTGCTGTTGGATGCTTGGATTCTTGGGGTGGGTAAGGGAGAGAGTGGATGTGAAGCAAATGGGCATAGAGAGATGGAGAGAGAGGTGAGTGGTTGATGATGATTATGATGGCGATGTTTTGGTATTGATGGTGAATGTGATTAGGTGGTAGTGGTGGAGGTGGTGGGGAAGACTTGACTTCAATAGACTTTAGGGAGAGAAAGGGAGAAATTTAGAGAGAGAGGGAGAGAGGGGGTGGGGTTAGGTGCAAAATGGAGGAGAAACAGAGACAGCTGTTGAGGGTTGGGGTGGGTAAGTACCCAAAGGAGGTAAAGAGGAGTTGTGATACAGGAAATAGTATTTTTTTCCTTTTTTTGGGTAAAAATAAAAAACTCTGCATTTTTCGCTGTTCGCAATTAAAAAACATAAAAATTCAAATATTACTTCTAAAATTCTAAAAATAGAGTATTTTACTTTTTGTATCTTTTATTTTTTATGTAATTTTCACATATTAATTATTTATAAAACCCAAAAAAATTGCAGAATATTCAAAATATTACAAAAATCATAATTGTAGAAAAATTCAAAACATGTGATTTCAGTTCCTGTGTGTAGATAAGTTCCTTTAGTCTATTTTTCACAATTTTTGATTTCATTTCGTATTTTTAAATTATGAAATAGTCTTATTTGTTCACTATTTGCATTTTCCAAAACAAATAAGAAAGTGATACATTATATTCAACATTTGTTTCGACGTGATTTTGAGCTACTGTGATTTAAGTAGGAAAGATAACATTGCAACCAAATCCAGTTAATCGAAGACCACGTCAAAATATATCTTAGAGATCATCAACCAAGTTGTTGAGGACATTGAAATTAGGTTTATAGTTTATGAACTTTTGTGTAATTTATCAATGAACCCTCAACTTCATCAGTTAGTCGAGGGTATATTGTTCAATATTGAAAATATGTCAAGGTGTATGTATTAAACTGTTTAATTCATATCATTATTCGATATGTTTGTTAATACTTCAAACAATTCAAACAATTTATGGAAAAAGAAGATGGACATTTTTTTGTTGTCTACATAAGAAAAAGTTTTGTTAGAATTAAGCAACTAGCATGATATCTAAAAGTATATATAAAAGGCTGATCCTCATAAAAATCTAGGAATAAATTTGATACCTTGGTAATTCCATGACCATGTTCTTACTATATGTGACTATCAAGCAAGAAGTTGCAAACCGAAGGAATTAAATCGATAATTTTATCATTTTGATCCTAAATTACTCTATCGCAAAATCCAGAAATAAAATTTAAAGATCATGTACTATATTGTTACATTTTAAAGTTCGAAAACAATATTGAAACTGGGATGTGTAGCTAAGGATTGTTATGCATAGTTTACACTCTTCTTCAATAATAGTAATAATAAAATCATCAAGCAATCTAAGTAAAATTCTTGAAGTGATGTACCTACGTGGTCAATGGCGTTTTCTTACCAAATATGGCCAATTTGGACTCTCTCAAATCACAATATCTCCACAGTCGCATAAACCTCGAACAATAATATTATAATAATGGATCTAAGTTTTAGATCTGGCGAAGTTATAATGATCCTTTTGCACGTGACCCGACAACAAGGCTGATCCATTGGCATCATCCTTTCTTTTTATATATAGCTTATTCTAATAGAAGATTATCGTAACTTGAACCTTTTCATTGACGATATTTTATTATTGTTATTATAATTAAGGTGAGAAAAGTATATATATATAAGGATATTTATAACCTTAAGTAATTTCATAATTATATACATAATCATGTATAATCTCGAGTTACATCATGAAACCCATAGACCCTCTCATTATTCTTGTTATTCCCGAATCGAATACCTTATTGTAGAAGTTCTTTATACTCTTTTAATTGGGATCTCAATCATGTATCTCCCTGGTTCTCATAAACAAACATCTCTGGAAAGACGATAGCGATAGGTGCGGTGGACTGACAACTAATATATAATAGATCTTAAGTTGAGGATTATAGTCGTCAAAAAGATAATCATGAAGTTAAGTCCACATAGATAAAAGCTTCATATGCCGTTTAAATTTTTAACTGCCACTAGATTGTTTCCCAAACTTCGTAACGTACACGATCTTAATAAATCATTGCTCAAAATTCAAGAGAAATCAAAGATGTCGATGCTGCCAAATTGATGGCATCGCAATAACTAACCCTATAAGTTAATGTTAATTTATTATCTAAGCTGAAAAGTCTGCAACCGTACAGTCCCATCTGTAGGTCCTCTTGTTTTTAAGACGATCATTATTTCGATCAAAACGTTTCGTAGTACTTTGGCATAGAAATTTAAAACAAGTGGAACTACTGAGGTCTTGCTTTGAAATTATCTCCTTCGTCGAATTTTTTGGAATTATATTGGCCTTCTTCATTCAGTAAAAAAAATTGATGAATCCCGATTTGGATCGAAATCATATCAACCAAAAACAAATATATAAAAATCTGGACCTCTAACCATCATCTGCGTGTGCAGACGTGAAGGATATCTTTTCAAGCCAAGTTATTTACATGCGAGATATCCCTCGTTTTAATTTCAATTTTCCTTTTTTTCAAATAAAAAATCCCTCGTTTTTAAGGAATAATAATCATGTTTGAAGGACAACCTTACGTAAGAAAGAGGGTTTCTATCTCATTTGCCTATTTTGCTTAAAGATGGTATAAATATCCCGAGCTTTTCAAATCCATGTTGCCAAAAGTCAAATATCCTAGAAAGACTCGTGCAGACAACACATAATGTGATCAATTCTTATTGAACATCTAGTTGATGTATGTGGAATAAACCACTTATTCTTGTTCATATCAAGTATAAATAGAATATAACCTTTCAACCGAAACCATATCCTAGATAACAAAATATACTATCTTTTTTTTCACCATTGTTAAACCAAGCAAAAAAAAGCGTATGCCTTGTTTTCCAATTTTAACGTTAGAACATAGGATAATAATAATCCACTGGTGTGGAATTTCAACGAAGATATCAATCTCCCATATTCTATTCGCATTTTACACATCTCCTTTGGCATAACATCTTCATGAATCCTTGCATAAGGTAGTGAATAAAAAAGAGAGAAATTAAAGCAGGTCTGGACGCAGAAGATAAGATTCAGATGTTGCAGGCATTGGTTTAGAGACAAGCTTAAATACATATATAATAACAAGAATACATCAAACATACTCAGTACATTAAAAATCATAGTAAATAAGATGAAAAAACTTATAAAATGTCAACAGATATAATCATGAATGGATGCATATCTATATTTATATATTGTGAACGGGGAGTATACAGCTCAGCTACACATAACCTCTATGTTCATCACATTGCAAGCACTAATTTGTCTCAAAAATTTGGAACTGCACATATTGCAAAAGACAACATGCACTCAGCTCATCCCGAAACATATCAATGGCTGATGGAGGTGATGAACACACAAGTTTCATGCACTAGAAGAATCAATATGAATAGAAATGCCAATATCTACACGAGACAGATGAAGATATAAGACATCTGGTGGCATTCCTGACAGCAACTTATACCTTAATGCTGCTTGTTTAATGCACTGGAGAATTTATTCCCTGCGTTTCCATTCCTATGTATAAAGCCACCAACTTATTTATACAGATGCACATTTAATTATATGAGAAGCATGAGTGGCAACATATATACAGCTCTACCATATTTACTACATGTATGCATCAAAACTTTCTGCGGATCATTGCTATTGCGGTGGATATCTTCCGTCAAACATCTGTTAAGCATTTCCAAACGAGCGTCAAATGAAGGGCCAGATAATACCTCACCCATGTAAATTTCACCAGGTAGGGCATGTAAGAGACAACAGGAGAAGATAACAGCATCTTGAAACAGGTCGGCCTCGGCGTATTTGGGCATCCGCCCAGAGATAGAATCAGCTCCTCCACTGGAGGGACCCTGAACTTCGGGGGTGAATTCATGGCGACGTTGTCCACCTTGTGCTCGTAGATCTTACCCTCCTTGTCAAGTTTGTACTCGGAGGTTCCATCAAAGCGGCCACGGCTCTCCCATGGTACTCGGGGGATGCCATGGACAGTCCAGCGGACCATGATCACATTTTCAAAAGGCTGCCAGATGCTCACAGTATCAATCCACAGGGACTTGAAAAAGATGCGACCATTTAAGCGCAAGGCCCAGAAAATACGCTTGTAGTTCTCAATTCCGGAAAATGTATTTAGAGGGTCTTTGAAGACAATGTCATCCCTGGGACAGACAGATGAAATAGTGAGAGCAATCAGTCGTGGCATAAGAGTGGATAGAACACATGAAATGATTCAATATCATAGCAATGATTCAATGAACAAGCATTTGAGGTAAAGCAAGGAACAAGAAACAATCATGACATGCAAAAGCAGAGATCAAAATCCTTAAATGTTCGAGAAGCATCTAAACAATTATTAGTATAGAGCTTGTGGGTCGTTTGGTGGTGCAGAAGATCCTTGAGGAGGAGGATAGGAAGCGAAGTTCGAGTGAAGGCAGAGATCACGTCAGAAGTGGCTGAAGGAGGGGGATGCGGATATTAGATTTTTTTCATGTGGTGCAAACATCAAAAGGTGAAATTTGGTTCACTCGGTTGAGGATGGGGGCGAGGAGTTTCATGGTGAGGAGGAAGTTGCGAGTGCAGTGATGGGCTATTTCAGGAGCATGAGCAGGCACATGCCACATTGTGGGTCAAGCTGGCTGGAGCTAGGGGTGAGTTGCATCACTAACTTTGATGCGGAATTGTTGACAAGGCCTTCCAGGTTGCAGGAGGCTCGTGAGGCTGTCTTTGCGCTGAATCCAAACGGTTGCCCCAAGCTGGATGATTTCCACGTCTTCTTTTCAAGGAGTTCTGGGATATGGTTGCTGAGGAGGTGACGGGGATCGTTTTTAGAGTTTAAAGAGGGGGATTATGACTTCGATCGGCTCGACCGATCATTTATCTTTTTGCTGCCTAAGAAGGATGTTGCCACAAAGGTAGAGGATTGTTGTAATATCACTCTTGCCAATGCGATTTACTTGAATGTGGTAAAGGTGTTGGTTAACCGTTTGAGGGGGGGTGCTGAGCATGATCATTTCTCCAATTTGGAGTACTTTTTTACCTGGCAGGCAACCCATGGACTGTGTAGTTATGGATTTTGAGATTGTGGCAGACTGACGAAGGAGGAAAGCTAGGGGAGTTCTGTAGAAGGTTGATTTTTCAAAGGCTTATGATAATATGGATAAGCATTTCATTTAGGTCTCGCTGTTTAGGCGAGGTTTTCCTGATAGGTAGATTTCATGAACGAAGAGATGTGTCACGATTACTTCTTGTGTTGTTCTTGTGAATGAGCAATCGAAGAATGTTACTTCCAGCCGCAATGCGGGGTTCATCTGGGTTGTCCTATGGTGCCCCTACTTTTTATTCTTGTGTCTGATGCTTTGTCAGTTATTGTTGATTGTGCGATGACAGGTGCGTTCTACTGCGGTTAATTCAAGGAGAGATTTTAGTTCCCATTCTTTAGTATGCATACGGCACAATCCTTTTTGGAGAAGGAGGTTCAGAGAGTTGCAGAGGTTTTTCGATGACCCTGGACATTTTTTTGGTGATGTGTCTAGGTTGAGACTTAATAGGGACGTTCGAAAAGGTTGCTTTTGGTGAACTGGAAGATGATTTCTTATTCGAAGGATGATGGTGACCTTGGAGTGTGTATTGGAAGAGATGAATAAGGCCTTACTCAACAAGTGGATTGCTCTTATATGCCCGCTCTTTGTCTGACCCCAGGGATTTTGGACACGCTCCTTATTTTTGGAGAGGTATTTGTGGCATGGTGTAGGAGATATGCCCGTTCTTGATGCAAGTTGTTGGGGACAACATGGGTTTTCGGTTCTGGGTTGATGACTAGAGTGAGGACGGGGGGCTTGGTTTGAGATTCACGCGTCTGATGGTGTTGGTTGTCGACTTGGAGTGTTCGGTGGCGGATGTGGGACGAGCTTTCATTATTTCTTCAGTTTTGATTGATCTCTCTGATCAACGTTTGGAGAAGCTTTTGGTGATGCTAGAGGAGTTTGATAATGTGGTTGGGCCCACTGAGGGATGTGATTGTTGGAACTGGCATGATAAGAATATGAAAGTGGTAAGTTCCAATACGAGGTCTTTATGTGGTTGTTTAGGAGGGAAAGATTGTTGACTAGGGATAGATTAGAACGGTTCATTCAGTTTGTTGATCCCGCGTACTCTCGGTGTCAGGAGGATGTCGAGGATGCAGATCACATCTTCAAATGTGAGAGCTCCTTGGAGGCTTGAGATCTATTTAGGAATCAATAGGCACACACTAAGGGTTCGTTTGGTTGCAGGGTTGGGCAGGTTTGGGTTGGGTTGGGTACTATTCATGGGGGTACCCCCTCCTCACAGTTTACTATTCACCCAGCCCTGTGAATAGTACCCAACCCTGCCCAACCCTGCAACCAAACGAACCCTAATGGTGTGTTTGAATTCTGATATTCCATTAGGGTGGACTTGAATGACACTAAAAAGGAAAGATGAAGATGTGTATCAATAATTTGAGCTTTGGTTAGTCAGAAATGGAGTTGTGTTTCATCATGATCATTTAAATGATGAAAATGTTGTGGTGCATGCTAAGGCGCTAGCTGAGAGTTGTAACGTGTAATTTTTGTTTTTTTAACCTATAATATGCATGTACATTTTTAGTGATTAACGGTGAAGTTTTTGGGCATGCACCTATATGGTGGAGGTGGATGCCCTTTTTCTTTCAATGACTAAGAATCAAGATAAAAATGAGCCTCACCCCTAGCCCCAACCACGTCCACCATGCAGCAAGCGCATGCTCATGCCCCTGAAGTAACCTGTAATGGCCATCGCGACATCCTCCTCCCCATAAAACACCTCATCCCCAATCTCAGCCAAGTGGACCAAGTTTCTCCTCCTCTTATCATTTGCCACAACATGAAAAAAATCTAATACTAGCACCCCCCTCGTTCAACCACTTATGACGCAACCTCTACCCCTCCACGCGAATTCCCGCTTCTTATCCTCATCATCAAGGATCATCTACACCACCCCACAACTCACAAGCTCCTCCTCATCCAACTCCCTATTGTCCTCCAACAAGTCCATCCTCACCATTTCATCTTGTGCCTAACTCCTCAACTCACGTGCAACCCAAGAGTCCCTCTTGAACTCCACAAGCCTATGTCGCAACACAACCGACTTCAAAGCAAACCTCACAGTAGCTGGTCCCTCTACCTCCAACTCAATCCAAAAAGAGATAACCAAATCACGGAAGTCCTCCTCCAGCATCCAATACCACTCAAATATGAAGTAAGATGACGATCCTCTCGCACTCCATATATCCAAATACAATGGTGTATAGTTTGATCTTGACCTAGGAAGAGAAGTAACAGTAGCCAAGCTGAACATTTCTAAGGCCTCAATAGATAGGAGAAAACAATCAATAAGCGAACACAATGATGAAATCCTCCATGTATATAGCGGTTCGTCACATCAAGGACCTCCAAGGCAAGCTCTTCCACCACATAAACAAAAACATAACCAAGATCATGCACCCCTCTCCTACCTGGCCTATCCTCCGCATACAACGTGACATTGAAATCACCTCCCACAAGCCAAGCCAACTCCGGTAACATGGCCCTAACCTCCCGCAACTCATCCCATAAAACCGCATTCAGAGAGGTCCCCGCAATGCCATATACCGAGGTCACCACAAAACGAGAGTGATCCCTCTTGCTGATCAAAACAACCAAAGCCGAATGAACCAACAAGACCTCATCCTCCAGGTCAAAAAGATCTCCATTCCATGCAACGACAATCCCCCACTAACTACCGTCCACCAACATTGCTTTAAATTCACTGAGATGATGTCCAGAGGTGGAACTCCATCTCACATACCCCCACGAGTCAATCTATGTTCCCTACAAGCAAGCCACATCCACCTTCCATGCAATCAACAAGCAAGGTAGGTAATATCGATATCGGTATCGGTATCTTCTACTTGTCGATACGATATATCGATTATATATAGAGCCATATCACTCAAATTGGCCCGATTTTATGAAGGAAATGGTCTTGGAAGGGCAAATATCGACATATCGATGATATATCAGCCACCTGTCGATACCGATATATTGTTGATATATCATCAATATATCACGATATGGCTTACCTGCCAATAAGGAGCTAACTGGCAACCACTTCTCCGGTTGGCCTAACCCCTACACATTTAAAAAGCAAAATTTAATCTAAGACGCTTAATGTTTTATCTAAGTTCAATTGTTTCTTTTATTTCATTATAAGAGTATACAAAATGTATACATCAATGTAAATATATAAGAATATATGTATAAAATCTTGTTTTTATATTTAAAATAATTTTAGAAAAATCAAAATCGACTATACCCGACTAATCCGATTAGTTTCAGACGGCCAATTAATCCATAGTCAGTGAACCGGCCAAACAATTACTGACTATCAACTTCTGCAACCTTGCCAACAAATTTAGACCGATATAACTTGGCAGAATAATTTACATAAGCCTTGCAGATTTGGGGACTAAGATGGATGTACTTTACTGAATCTTCGATGCAGTGCATCCAATTCATTTGTAGAAATAAAGCTACATTCCAGAAGATTGATATGTTGCCTGATTACAATTGATTGAAATGTCGATTGGCTGAAATTGGAGCATGGCTTGGTTACACATATAATCTTATATGAGTGCACAGAAGAAAGAAAAACACCAAATATTTGTAGTATCGACTGTAGTGAGGTTACTGGCAGATCGAATGGAATCAATTACCCCATCACGATGCTGCTGAATAGGGAACAGGAGAATGGTAGTGCAGTACTCTGCTGCATAACAATCAGGAGCAAGTGCTGATACACTGAGACTGCTAAGGTTTGAAGCTGCTGCTACAGATGAAGGATGAGAGAAACCTGCTCTTATCGATTGATTCTGAGAATAAACAGAGAATTTTTTGTAGTTCCAAATGTGATCAGTATAAAATCACTTAGAACAATTATTACATAGAGATTGATCAGAGACGGACATGAGGCAATTTTCTCTAATCAGTTCCATTTCGTTCAGACGTGGACTATGATCCTTGTCATCTCAATATTACTCCTTTGCAGGACTTGCTGTTTTCAATTTCTCATCCAAACCCTAGCACGAAAGACCTTCGCTTTTCCTAAACACTTCCCCACGATTACCGCCCCAAAACCCATCTAACCATCAAAATGAGGAAACTTTTTTAAAACAAAATCCACAATCCAGTGCCCTGCAAGCCATCCAATCACACGCGGCGACAATAATACCATGAAACAAGACAACTTCAACAAATCAACAAACGCACAAAGCCCTAAAAGTATCAATACACACCTGTAGATGTCAAAGGTGGGTTCCTTGTAGAAGAACATCGTTGGGAGCTCCTCCCACAGCGTCCTGATCGTGTAGCCCAAGTTGACATAGTACCTATGGCGATCCTCCCCCTCCCTCTCCTTGGAGCACGGCAACGGCGGGGCAACGGCGCTTCCTATATCAGGAGTGGAGAGAAGGGGGTAGATGGAAGAGGGGTCGCGGACGGGGTCGGAAACCCTGATCACGCGGCGCTCGCCGAGGGCGTCCCGGAGCTTAGCAGCCGAGACCCTAGATCTTGAGCGGGGGCGGAGGGAAGGGGAAAGGACGGGGGAGAGGTCGGCGACGGGGAGGAGGAGGAACGCCATGGGCGAGGGACTAGGGTTTTAGATGGGGTTGATGGAGAGGCGCGACATTGGTGCCGGTGCGGTGCAGGTGATGGTCTTCGCAGAGGGGATGTTTGGTGGAGGGGTTGGGGATATGATCTGATATTTTCCATATTTTGACGTGCTTAATTATTCCGCACGCATTAGCTTGATTATCTATTAGGTCTAATTAACACATCAGGAATAGAAGATTTCCCTAATGAGTTCGCTCAACCCATTAGAACATCTCATCATCTCCTAGCGGACTGGCTAACATGTCATCCATTAGATGTCATGCCTCATCTAGCCTTGTTATTATCATTGAAACTACTGACGACACCATCAAGATCTATGTGTGAACTGCTCGATCTTGATCGAGTGGCTCTGACTGGTGTACAGGCTCTGTTATACATCAGAGGAGTCGGTCTCACAATGCCGACTCCTTTGTACACCTCGAGACTATTTGCATCGACTGAAAGCTCGTCTTACACCTCACTCTCACCATGATAAAAGACATGCATCGCCACGGTCAACCTCGTAAGGGGAGGATGAGCTTTGGTTGCATCCTCGACAAGGAGGCTGAGATCGCTAGCCATGTCGCATAGAGTGCTGAGGGTCTGTAGGAAAAGTTTTTTTTCCTTACTGAGGATAATCTCACAGTGGAGCAACATGTCTACTGCCAAGAGGATCATGCTGCAGACCTTCCCATTATCACGCAAAAAAAAACAATATGTTCAAGTACTATTTAAAATCAGCTTTTTTCCATGCCATGGATATTGTACATGTTTAAATAAAAAGCAGATAGTGAGGCAAGTTCGAAAATAAAAATCCCTATAAAATAACCAAAAAAGGAGGAAAGGATATTCATGACATCTGATTTTGTGGATGTGGTGTGGGGTTTTTGGATTTAAGGCCACATTTGGCTCACCAGGACTTTAGAAGAAAATGACTTAATTGCATTTTTATAGCGAATCTGGATATACTCTTGTACTTGATCTGGTTTGTGCTCTCACTTTATTTCAAAAAATAGTTAAAAAAAACGCGACGAAGAATTGCAGTACTTGATCCTTCAAGATCTGAGAATGCAAAGATATCCATGTCCATGTCAAGATCTGATATCCCTTTCTCTTGTACATGCATGATAGGGAGCAGACTCTGCTGCAGTTAATTCCACAGCAGGTCTTCTGTAATTGTTGCTTTTTTAGTTTTTGCGAATCACTTATTTAAAATCCAACTCTATGGATTTAATATGCTCATATTGATCTATATGTTCACTAAATTTCGTTCTAATGGATGTTTTTAGTTATTTTATCTTTAAGGTCCAAGAAAAAGTCAACAAGGGTTAAAAACCATTTCAAATTTGACTTTTCCTTCGACCTTTTTTTTATAAATAGCTAGCAGCATCCAATTAAAACGAACTTTAATGGACATGTGGGCCGATATGCACAGATTATATCCATAAGGTTGGATTTTTAAGAAGTGATCTGCAAAAAATAATAAAGCAATTACATCAATCCCTGCTGTAGAATTAGCTGCAGAAAAGGATCTGCTCCCTGCATGAAGACCAGGGTAGAGGAGCTTCTTATTGGAGCATGAAAGTAAAGAACATGAACCGTTGGATGTTGGATGGTGTAACGTCTCGGGCTTAGGTCTTCGATCCGTTATTGAGGAAAACTGACTCTGGCAACTTGTTGGGTACGGACTAGGGTAGAGCATTGGGCTCGACCCGGCCCAACCCGAGAAAGCCCGGCCCGAGCCCATCAATTTTCCATGGGCCTTGGGCCGGGTCGAGGCCCGCTTTTTTCAGCAAATTGAGGACCCGGGCCCGGCCCAAGGGTGGCTTCCGCGGCGTCGACGATAATATGATAATATATTTTTTGGTGTGGTTATTTGGTAGAAGAACGAGATGGGTTGAGAAGAGAAATATGGAGGGTTGAGAAGAGAAATACTCGTCGGAACGAGGGGTTTGGAGAAGAGAACTCGCCGGGAATGCGAGGGGTTGAAGGAGGAGAACCGCGGAGATCGCGTGGAGGGAGAGAGAGAGGGAGAGGGGATAGAGATAACAATCTCAATTTTTACTTCATAATTAACTCCCTCAAAACAATGAACTACCCTCTCTTTATATAGGAGAGAGGGGTTTACAAAAATAGTAAACTAAATTAAATTGACAACCGACTTGCCTAATTGGACTCTAACAACTTCTAATTGACCTCTAATTACTCTAATTAGACTCTAATTAATTAATTGACCGAAATTGCAATTAAAATCTATGAAATAACGTTGAGATCACAGGCGATCTCAATTATTCAATTAGACATTTACGACCATTAAAAACGTAATTAAAATTGACTACTAATTAATTAGATAAATGTGGCCCTATACTTTGGGGTCACGCTGCATCAGATTATATCCATAAGGTTGGATTTTTAAGAAGTGATCTGCAAAAAATAATAAAGCAATTACATCAATCCCTGCTGTAGAATTAGCTGCAGAAAAGGATCTGCTCCCTGCATGAAGACCAGGGTAGAGGAGCTTCTTATTGGAGCATGAAAGTAAAGAACATGAACCGTTGGATGTTGGATGGTGTAACGTCCCGGGCTTAGGTCTTCGGTCCGTTATCGAGGAAAACTGACTCTGGCAACTTGTTGGGTACGGACTAGGGTAGAGCATTGGGCTCGACCCGGCCCAACCCGAGAAAGCCCGGCCCGAGCCCATCAATTTTCCATGGGCCTTGGGCCGGGTCGAGGCCCGCTTTTTTCAGCAAATTGAGGACCCGGGCCCGGCCCAAGGCCCGTGTGTTCGAGCTCGGGTTCGGGTCGGGCTTGGGCTTGGGCCGGGCTCAACCCGCACTTATTTTGATTCCATGAAGTTGCACATTGATTCCAATTTATTGTTATGGATATAATTCGTCCATAACACATGAATATTGGATGTATTGTTACAACATATAATATTACTATTGATGTATGAAGGAAATATTGGATGTATTAAGACTATAAATCCGTATCCCCTTATTTAGTTCTAATATGATATTTTGAAATATGAGGGCCCAGGCCCGGCCCACTTGTACTTCGGGTTCGGGCCCGGCCCGGCCCAAGTATAATATTTTTGAAAAATGAGGACCCAGGCCCGGCCCATTTGTACATCGGGTTCGGGCCGGGTCCGGGCTTTTGCGGGTCGGGTCAGGGTCGGGTCAGGGCCGGCCCGGCCCAATGCTCCACCCTAGTACGGACCCAATTGGACCCGTTGACAACAACCCAAAATGGTTAAGCTCAAGTTATCAAGTAGTAATCCCCACCACTTATAACCCACTCTCACATTTTGTGAGTTTCAGATGTGGGATTATGTTTGGGTGTATCGGTGTTACAATGTTGTAACACCCATACCCCCAAACATAGTGCCGCATCTAAAACTCACGAAGTGTGGATGTGGTTTATAAGTGGTGGGGATTACTACTTGACAACTGGGGCTTAAGCATTTTGGGTGGTTGACAACGAGTTCATTTGAGCACGTACCTAACAAGTTGTCATGGTCAGTTTTCCTTGATAACGGACCAGGGACATAAGTCCGAGACATTACAGTGGTATCAGAGCAGGAGTTCTTCTGAGCATAAGATATCCGACCAAATCAAACTTAAATCCACTAGTTTTAGAAAATATAGGCTTTTGATAGAAAATATAGGCTTTTGACTGTAAATTTCACATTTGATCATTACAGATGGTCCCTCGTTGTGGGAATTAGGCGAATGGAGATCGTGACTCTTCGTCAACCCACGATATAGCTATGGACATGCAGCGACAAATGTTCGAATTGATGACTATGATGACTCAGCAACAAAAGCATCAAGGACATGGCTCTGGTGGATTGACCCTGAAAACTTTTATACATCATGACCCTCCTATCTTTAAAGGAGAACTTGAACCGGATAAAACTGAGCATTGGTTGAGGGAATGGAACTTTGAGGCAACCGATTGTCCCGAGGAGAAGAAGGTGATATTTGGCACTTATCGTCTATGTGATAATGAGAAAGAATTGCGGACTTCTTATAAAAGCATATACTTTACTGATAAAACCACCATTGAGTGGAAGGACTTTAAGGAACGTTTCACCAAACGTTACATTCCTCAACATGTTCGAGATGCAAAAAGATGGGAATTTATTGAACTCCGACAAGGGAGTTTGTCAATTGAATAGTATGCATCCAAATTTCAAGAGCTGGAAAAGTATGGAAAAGTGATATGGAAAAGTGTTATGCGAGAATGAAAGACAACATGTTAGGAAATTTGTTGAAGGCTTGAATTCAGGATTGGGCATGAAGGTGCTTACCAGAGGCCTTCAAACTTTTTCAGATGCAGTTTCAACGACCGTGGAGATTCATCAGCATATAAAAGGATCCAACAACAAGGTGGTGGAAAACGTCCCCATTCTACCAACAATATGAAGAGTAAGTTTGATAAGGATAAGGATAAGAGCGTCAAAAAAAAAGGATAAGGGAAAGAAGCTCCGAATCGAGAATGCCACAAAAGATAAGCCAACATATCCTCTATGCCTTCATTGTGATAGAAGGCACACTGGAGATTATTATAAACTTACATGAGCTTGCCTGACTTGCAGACAGAAATACCACTTTATCAAAGATTGTCCTAAGAAGAAGGAACAAAACTCAGGAGATCAAAAGAAGCATGTAAAAGGAAGGGTGTTCTCTCTACATGCTAAAGAGGAGGAAGATGGAGACGCTACAATGGGATGTACTCTTTCTATTGCAGATCATTTGAGCTACATTTTATTTGATTCTGGTGCATCACATTCTTTTATCTCTCATCGTTTCGCCAACAAGTTGAATTTTGAGGTTATTGAACTTCCATATACACTTAGTGTGACTTACCTATGGGTGAACACTCCACTTTGGGCACCTACTTGGCCGATGTACCTGCCATAGTAGAAGGATACAATCTGTCAGCTAACTTGATATTGCTTCAGATGAATAACTTTGATGTCATTTTGGGAATGGACTGGCCTTGGGAGCACTATGCAGCCATATATTGCAGATAAAAGAAGGTGGTTTTTAATAAACCACATATGACAGAATTGGTCATTCACGGAGATAAAAAGAGGAGTCGGATGATTATCTCAGATCTAAAAGCACACCGATTGATAGCTACTGGATGCACAACTTATTTGGCTAGTTTAATAAGTACCAAAATCCTCTGTTGTACAAATTGACGATTTAGATGTTGTACGAGATTTTCCTGATGTTTTTCTAGATGAGCTTTCGGATCTTCCGCTTAGAAGAGAGATTGACTTCACTATTGATGTATTATCGGGTACTACACCCATCTCTAAAGCACCTTACAGAATGGCTCTTGCTGAATTGGTTGAGTTGAAAAGGCAATTGCAAGAGCAATTAGATAAAGGGTTCTTGAGACCGAGTGTTTCCCCTTAGGGAGCTCTTATCTTATTCATGAAAAAGAAGGATGGATCCCTTAGGCTTTGCATTGATTACCGAGCTTTGAATAAAGTCACCATAAAAAATAAGTACCCGCTACCTCACATTGATGATATGTTTGACCAATTGTCGCAAGCAGCGATCTTCTCCAAGATTGATCTTCGGTCTGGTTACCATCAACTCATGATTAGGGATGAAGACATATCAAAGACATCATTCAGGGCAAGATATATGCATTATGAATTCCTAGTGATGCCTTTTGACCTCACAAATACGCTTGCTGCATTTATGGAATTGATGAATAGGGTATTACGAGAATACCTGGACAAGTTTGTGATCGTCTTTGTTGATGATATCTTGGTTTATTCACCTGATATGGAAAAACATCGAGCGCATCTCAAATTACTTCTTGAGACATTGCGACAACACCAGCTTTATGCCAAATTATCCGAGTGTGACTTTTGGTTTCAAGAAATTGCATTCCTTGGACATGTTGTGTCTAAGAAGGGTATTTCCATGGACCCCGTAAAGATAGATGCGATTTTAAATTAGAGTCAACGCAAGAATATCTCATAAATCTGTAGTTTTATAGGATTGGCAGGGTATTACAGGAGATTTATTCAGAATTTTTCTAGGATATCCCTACGATTGACTCGATTGTTGAGGAAGGATATAAAGTTTGAATGGTCAGAAAAGTGCCAACAAAGCTTTCAAGAGTTAAAGTAAATATTGACGTCTGCTCCGATGATCATGCTACCATCGGGATGTGATGGATTTGTGGTCTACATTGATGCGTCAGGCTCCAGTTTGGGATGTGTCCTCATGCAATATGGAAAAGTTGTGGCATACGCCTCTCGGTTGTTGAAGGAAGCTGAAAGAAACTACTCGGCACATCGATCTAGAGCTTGCAACAGTAGTTTTTGCGCTAAAAATTTGGCATCATTATTTATATGGAGAAAACTTTGAGATATTTGTTGATCACAAGAGTCTCAAGTATATCTTTTCGCAGAAAGAACTGAATATGAGACAAAGGCGATGGTTGGAGTTTCTATCAGACTATGATATTTCCATCGACTATCATCCAGGAAAGGCGAATGCATTCCCCGATGCTCTTAGTATGAAATATGAAGGGAACCTCGCAAGTATGACATCGCAATAGCAGCTAATGAAAGACTTGGAAGAATGGAATCCATTTATTGAAAGGAAGACTAGAGTTATTACGGCAAGAATGAAGAACCACTCATCGTTGGTAGAAAAGGTTATATTGGCTTAGAAGAATGATAATGAACTTCAAAAATTGGTAATCACTTCTCAGAAAGAAGGATATGATTTCTCAATTGGGTTGGATGGAGCATTGAGGTTCCGTAACATATTATGGGTTCTGGATAATGGTGAATTAAGACAAGATGTTCTTGAAGACGCTCACAGATCTATGTATACCATTCACCTCGGTACAACAATGATGTATAAAGACGTACAACAAAATTTTTGGTGGCCGAAGATGAAAAGGACATTGCAAAATTTGTATCTGTGTGTCTTATTTGTCAACAAGTAAAGATTGAGCACCATAAGCCTGCAGGTACTTTGCAATCGCTAGAGATCCCTGAATGGAAATGGGAACATAGCACTATGGATTTTGTCATCGCATTGCCAAAGATAAATAAAGGTCGCTTTGATACAATTTGGGTGATTTTTGATCGATTGACTAAGTCGGCACATTTCTTACCCATTCGTTTGGATCAATCTACATAGAGCCTTGCTGAATTATATGTGAATGAGAAAATGATCGACGGACAACATGCTGAGCCATCAATTCTCTCTGATCAGTTCCATTTCGTTCAGACGTGGACTATGATCCTTGTCATCTCAATATTCCTCCTCTGCAGGACTTGCTGTTTTCAATTTCTCATCCAAACCCTAACGCGAAAGACCTTCGCTTTTCCTAAACACTTCCCCACGATTACAGCCCCAAAACCCATCTAACCATCAAAATTAGGAAACTTAAACAAAATCCACAATCCAGTGCCCTGCAAGCCATCCAATCACACGCGGCGGTAATAATACCATGAAAGGCGATAAATTCAACAAATCAACAAACGTACAAAGCCCGAAAAGTATCAATACACACCTGTAGATGTCAAAGGTGGGCTCCTTGTAGAACATCGTTGGGAGCTCCTCCCGCAGCGTCCTGATCGCGTAGCCCAAGTTGACATAGTACCTCTGGCGATCCTCCCCATCCTCCCTCTCCTTGGAGCACGGCAACGGCGGGGCAACGGCGCTTCCTAGATCAGGAGTGGAGAGAAGGGGGTAGATGGAAGCGGGGTCGCGGACGGGGTCGGAAACCCTGATCACGCGGCGCTCGCCGAGGGCGTCCCGGAGCTTAGCAGCCGAAACCCTAGATCTTGAGCGGGGGCGGAGGGAAGGGGAAAGGACGGGGGAGAGGTCGGCGACGGGGAGGAGGAGGAACGCCATGGGCGAGGGACTAGGGTTTTAGATGGGGTTGATGGAGAGGCGCGACATTGGTGCCGGTGCGGTGCAGGTGATGGTCTTCGCAGAGGGGATGTTTGGTGGAGGGGTTGGGGATATGATATGATATTTTCCATATTTTGATGTGCTTAATTATTCCGCACGCATTAGTTTGATTATCTACTAGGTCTAATTAACACATCAGGAATAGAAGATTTCCCTAATTAGTTCGCTCAACCCATTAGAACATCTCATCATCTCCTACCGGACTGGCTTTAACATGTTGATGTCATGCCTCATCACACCATCAAGATCTATGTGTGAACTGCTCGATCTTGATCGAGCGGCTATGACTGTACAACAGACTCTGCTATACAGCAGAGGAGCCAGTCTCACAATGCCGATCCCTTTGTACACCTCGAGACTATTTGCATCGACCGAAAGCTCGTCTTACACCTCACTCTCACCATGAGAAAAGACATATGCATCGCCACCGTCAACCTTGTAAGGGGAGGATGAGCTTTGGTTGCATACTCGACAAGGAGGCTGAGCTCGCTAGCTATGTCGCGTAGCATGCGGAGGGCCCGTAGGAAAAGTTTTTTTTCCTTACTGAGGATAATCTCACAGTGGAGCAACATGTCTACTGCCAAGAGGATCATGATGCAGACCTTCCCATTATCACGCAAAAAAAAACAATATAAAATCAGCTTTTTTCCATGCGATGGATATTGTACATGTTTAAATAAAAAGCAGGTAGTGAGGCAAGGTCGAAAATAAAAATCCCTATAAAATAACCAGAAAAGGAGGAAAGGATATTCGTGACATCTAGTTTTGTGGATGTGGTGTGGGGGTTTTGGATTCAAGGCCACATTTGGTTCACCAGGACTGTAGAAGAAAATGACTTAATTGCATTTTTTTATAGCGAATCTGGATATACTCTTGTACTTGATCTGGTTTTTGCACTCACTTTATTTTCAAAAAATAGTTAGAAAAAAGCGCGACGAAGAATTGCAGTACTTGATCCTTCAAGATCTGAGAATGCCAAGATATCCATGTCCATGTCAAGATCTGATATCCCTCTCTTTAGTTTTGTACATGCATGATTGGGAGCAGACTCTGCTACAGTTAATTCCACAGCAGGTCTGCTCTAATTGTTGTGTTTTTTTTTTGCGAATCACTTCTTTAAGATCCAACCGTATAGATTTAATATGCCGATATTGGTCTAGGTTGGATTTTTAAGAAGTTATCCGCAAAAAATAAAAAAGCAATTGCAGCAGACCTGCTGTAGAATTAGCTACAGCAAAGGATCTGCTCCCTGCTTGAAGACCAGGGTAGAGGAGCAGGAGCTTCTTACAGGGTTTAAAAAACCGGACCGGACCGGCCGGTCGGACCGGTTGGACCGGGAACCGGTCCCGACCCGGTCGGTTCGGCCGGTTTTAGGTAATTAATTTTTTAAAAAAAAAGAAAATAAAAAACCGGGTCAGACCGGTGGTCGGACCGGGTTGACCCGGACGGTTGGACCGGGTTGACCCGGATTGACCCAGATTTGATGGTTTAGTATATTTTTAAAAAATAAAGGTTTAAATAATGAAATAATAGGGTTTTATCACTTGTATCCTTCTTAAATTCTACAATTCCAGTTACGTCCCTCTCTTTTTTGGAATATAACTTGTCCCACTACTTTCTTGGGGTAATTTTCTAAAAGCGACTATAAATAAATTATTACAATATTATATTTATATATAATGCTAGAAAATGTAACTCACTTTTTTAGAGTTTATTCGAAATAGACAATCATGTTTTTATGTTGAAAGATTTGACATTTTAAATGACTAATTCATTGATATATAAATACATATTTACATATATCTATTCGGTTTTATTGGTTCAAAAAACCGGTTCGACCGGTCGGACCAGTAAATTAAGCCCGGTGGTTTTTTCTGAGTCGATATGAATGATGATGTCATACTGACATCATCACCGGTCTGACCGATTTGAACCGCCGGTCTGACCCGGTTGGACCAAACCGAAGACTAACCGGTTCAATGTCCGGTCCGGTTTTTAAAACCTTGGCTTCTTATTGGAGCATGAGAATAAAGAACATGAACCGTTGGATGGTGCCTGAACATTTCTTTGTTTTCTGAAACTGGACATGCAGGCAAAAGTAAATATAAAATAGTAGTTTAAGGATTTTAGAGATTGTGAAATTTTGTTAAGAAAAAGCCAGGTGATAATTTCTGTAAATAGATCCATAATCCCATCGAAAGCTAAAACTTTGAAGATTTTCGGATTTCGTGTGATTAGCTTCTATTCCCAGTCGATGGTTCAGTAGATTACTCCTTGAACTTCAATTCACTGCACTACTCGCTTCACATTCCTGTTTTACTCCAGAGATGTATGTAAGACCTTTTAAATCTAAATCGATAGCTTCCACATGTAATGACTACTTGAGATGGGATCCAGCTGCTCTGGGTTCGTCGGCAGTTTGATCAAAGATCCAACGGTTCGGATGGGAAAATGGTCCAGACAGATTTTTTTTCTTGGGAATTTATCACTTGTGCCCCTCCGAGATATTGCAATATCAGTTATGCCCCTATCTTTTTGGTAATATCAGTTGTGCCCCTCAAAACTTGCTCCGTCATCAATTGTGCCCTTCCGTCAGATTGACCGTCTATGAGTTGACTTAACCATGGTTTTTTCAAACCTTGGTGCAGTTAAGAGGGGTATTATTGTCCAGTCCTCTTCTTCATCTTCTTCCTCCATTTGTTCTTCTTTCTTTTTCTTCATAATTTCTCTCTCTTAATGACATCTTCATACATCCATGGGATCTCTAAAATTTTTGCATTTTCACGGATATATCATTCATTGCGGATCAAACGACAAATTTTATTGAATTTTTTGATGATTTTTTATGAATCAAATTGTCAAAAATTTATCAAAATTTAGCAAAAAAACTTAACTCCAGTTCCACCCACAACACATGCGGAGGAGGAGGGCGGAAGGGGGCCAAGGGGGAGGCATAGGCGGCGGGGGCGGCGGAGCGACCTGGGGGCAAGGGCGGCGGGGCGACCTAGAGGCGGGGCAGTGGGGGGAGGTGGGAGGGGCGGAGGCGACACGAGGAGGAGGTCAGTCTGGAGCAGGCGCACGGGGCAGGAGCGAGGGGGGCCGGTGGGACAGTAGCGGCGGTGGAGCGGGCCACTAGGGGTCGCCGTGGATGCGACGGAGAGGCTGAAGGGGCGCCCGCGCGCGGGCGGCGCTGCCTCCTGTACGAAGGGCAGCGCGGGCACGGGTGGACGGTGGATGGAGGGCTGCGCGGAGGCGCGGGCCGCGTTCTCGCGCGGCTGCTGCGGCGGGACTATGTTGTTGGAGGTTCGCGCCGCGGAGGCTGAGGACGCGGGGGCTGATGCGGAGGTGAACGTGCGGGGCGCCGCTCTGCGGGCTGGTGACCGTGGAGGAGGGCGCTGCGCGCGGCCGCGCGATGGAGGCGCCATGAGGAGGAGGCGCCACGAGAAGGCGCTACGAGGGCGGCGGCAGGGGGCGGCGCCCAGCCTGGAGGCTGGGGCGGAGGGCGGTAGGGGGCGGCGCCCGGCCTGGAGGCTGGGGCGGAGGGCAGCAAGGGGCGGCACCGGGGAGGGGAGCTCAGGGCGGAGCTGGGCGGCATGGGGCTGGGGCGGGGGCGGAGTGGGAGGAGGAGGAGGTTGGAGGAAGAGGAAGAGGATGGGGAATAGAAGGAAGAAGAAGAGGGTACCGTATAATCTTTTTTTTTTAAAGTAATTCCACCTATGTCCTCAAAGTTAACGGCCGTTTGCACTGTGGATGGACGGTCACTAACCCGAGGGGCACAAGTGATAAATTAGCAAGTTTTGACGGGCACAACTGATATTACCAAAAAGATAGGGGCATAACTGATATTGCAACATCTCGGAGGGGCACAAGTGATAAAATCCCTTTTTTCTTTGATCCAACGATTGGAGGCTGTTTGATCTTTGATATGTTTAATTTTTTTATCAGGTACTTGCATGAAGTGATTTACCGTGTGGTAAAAGCAGGGTATAAAAAACCAGACCGGACCGGCCGGTTGGACCGGTTGGACCAGGAACCAGCTCCGACCCGGTCGGTTCGGCCGGTTCTTTATACTTAATTTCAAAAAAATAAATAAATAAAAAATCGGGTCCGACCAGTGGTCCGGGTTGACCCGAATGGTCGGACCGGGTTGACCCGAATTGACCCAATTTTGATGGTTTTGTAATTTTCAAAAAATAAAGGTTTAAATAATGAAATAATGGGGTTTTTATCATATATGCCATTCGTAACTTCTGCGATATAAGGTATGTCCCTCTCTCTTTTGGAATATACGTTATGTCAATACTTTCTTAGAGTAATTTTCTTAAAACAACTATAGATAAATTATTACAATATTATACTCATATATAATAGAAAATTCGGCTAACTTGGTATAGTTTTACTCGAAATAGACAATCATGTTATTCTATTTAAAAATTTGAAATTTCTAACGATTATTTCATTGATATATAAATACATACTTACATATATGTATACGGTTTTATTGGTTCAAAAAATCGGTTTGACCGGTCTGACCAATAAATTAAGCCCGGTCCGATTTTTTCCGAGTCAATGAGAATGATGACGTCATGCTGACGTCGTCACCGATCCGACCGGTTTGGACCGACGGTTCGACCCGATTGAACCAAACCGAAGATTGACCGGTTCAATGTCCGGTCCGGATTTTAAAACCTTGGGCAAAAGCATTTTTATGTAAAATAATAATATAGTTTAAGGGATTTTTTTACACCAATAACCCTCTATAGTGTCAGTGTGTTGATAGTCGTTGTGTGTTGAATTGAATGGCAGTAATGTGAATCCTATAAGAAGTAAAACTCCCGACTCTAATAGTAATAGAATTTAAGAATTTTTTACACCAACTGAATACACTCAAACCCCTTGATAGTGGTTAACCTTTACATGACACACCCTCGTGTTATCTTCCATCTAATCTTGTCCGTTAACATTGACGAGAACTGTTGATTGTTGACGATTTTATCCCCCGCCCTCTAACATATTTGCCCGTCATGCCACTCACCTCTGCCCCCAGCTTCTCCACCACCTCTGCATCATCCGTCGCTTGGTTTCCTGTCACCTCCCCTCCCTTCCAAAGCCCCTTCCCCGTCTCAACCTCGACTCCGACCCAATCCCCCATCGTCGTACGCCCATCATCATATCGTCGAAGAAGATAAATCGACGGAGTTCGAAGATCGTCTTCAATCAACGTAAAGAGAGCGTTTTTCGTGGGAAGCATCATAGTTAAGTCGCAGCTCAAGCTCCTCCTCATCGATGTCGTCATGGGGCGACACGTCCGCAGCTGTTGGGGGATCGGAGGAGGCGTGTAAGAAAGTGACATCGGCACCCGAGAGGATGTTGGATTTGTTGGGCACTGGCTTATGTAAATCTTAGGTTGAAGATTGGATTTAATGTGGTTGCATCATTTGATCGTACGTCCAAAAGTGTGTCTTCCATTTTGCGTGGAAATGAGATGTTTGTGTATTTTTCGAAGCGAATGAGAGCAAATATCCAGGAAGAGTCGAGAAGGGGAACTAGTTCACGGGAAAAAAATGCATGTTTGTAGGGGTGTGCATTCGATCAGTTTGGATTAATATAATTCAGGTTGAATTCGATTTGGATTAATAAAGTGATCATCCATGATCTAGTCAGATTAAATTGGGTAATGTTATTCGGATTATCGGTTTGGGCCGATTGGATTGGGTCAAAACCAAACTCCTCGACATCCCCGTCCTTCTCAGATTGGGTAAGATGAATCGAGTGGAAACGCCACCATTTCATACTCATCATCACCATTCTCGGATCTTCTCCTCGTTAATTCAAAATTGGGGGAATGGTAGGTTTGCAGTTGCAGCTGCCATAAATGAACGGGGAACGAGTGATTAATGATGGTACAACTAGGGTTTCTTTTATTTTTTATATGGGTAATGCCGTATGCATTGTGCATTTGTGCAAGGCTGCAAGCAACGGATCATGAATTGGTCACGAGGATGTAGTACATTGTAATAATGTACATTGTGTAGAACTTGACTTCTTAATTTTTTTATGGGTAGGCAATGATTGGGGGCCAATAAGGTCACGCTCACGGATGTACTCATGTACATGTAGTACAACTTGATTTCTCTGATTTTTTATGGATAAGGTATTGAAATCAAGGTTCAATGATAAATTTTTAATTTTTTATATGATTAGGGTATTTAAGGTCAACCTAATAATATTAATTCGAGTTTTTTGGGTGGGTCGGGTGCAGTGCATCAAACCCATCAATCAAACCATAAATCAATTAAATATTGCGGATTGGGTTCAATCCAACCTGAACTCCAAATAACACAATCCATTTAAACCATTTGCAATGGTTTGGGTGGTTTATTTGGGTTGACCCAAATAATGCACAACCCTACATGTGTGGTCTATGAAGCGATGCATTATGCAAGTAGTATGCGGTGAAGTCGATGATATTACGATTAGAGTCAAATTAGGATTAGGAATACTAACGGATTGACTTCTAATCCTAATAGTAGCTGAGTTGTATTCTATTTATAATCCTATTGAGAATAAGATTATGCAATTGTAACTAGACTATATATAGAGGGGTGTTGAGGCTTGCATCAACACCACCACAAGAACAATGTAACCCCTAGAGAAAAGGAGGGGGGGGGGGAGAGAGAGAGAGAGAGAGAGGGAGGGAGGGAGGGAGGGAGGGAGGGAGAGACAAGAGAGAGAGCGAGGGAACAGAGAGAGTTGTACTCATTCTTCTTTTAGAGATCTTTCTTTTCCAGTGGTCGCGAGAGATGACCGATCACTGTTATATCTGATTGTTCTTTTCTTCACATGCTTCCGTGGTGATGGATGATTGCGCATTTGCATTTGTATCAGGTTGTTCGTATCCTAACAGTCGGTATCTAAGATGAGACGATACCCGCAGGTCGTGTCCCAACAGATGGGACCGATGACAGAGGGGAAGACGTGGCTGGCATAGGTGGGGTGTAACACCCCAACCCCAAACATGATCCCACATCTAAAACTCATGAAGTATGGGTGTGTGTTATAAGTGATGTGGATTACTACTTGACAACTTGCTTTTAAGTATTTTAGGTCGTTGTCAATGGTTCTAATTGGACATGAACTTTGTAAGTTGTCAGGATCACTTTTCCTTGATGTTACATGAGAAGTCTGATCGACGCAACAAGGAGGAGAATGCTCGAGAGGAGAGTAGAGTTGAGCGGAGGAGACGTCCCCTCCTCCCCTTCCAGTGTCTTCCTTCGTGCCTCCATGATCTTCTATCATGCTCCCCATCCTCTACCCAAACAGTGTGACTACTAAACTTCCTGCGATCAGATTGTGATCGCATGTGATTGCACATGTGGTCGCTATGTCTGGTCTAATTTCAATAACTGGGTGTCCCTTCTCTCATTCGAGTAATATGCACTGGGATTAGAATGAGACATGAATGTTTGATTTTTTAGAATGTTAAATACTGAATTTGTTTATTAATGTTGATATGGATTTTTCAGAATGTTAAATACTAAATTGTTAATTAATGTTGATACGCCGTAGGATTAGTTTACGCTTATATATTTTTAGAATATTGAGTTGTTAATTAATTTTATATGCTTTAGGGTTAGGTCATGGCTAGAATAGTTTTTTTTAACTTTTGAATTGTTAGTTTTTTAGAATGATTTTTACATTGTATCTGTAGAAGATGAATGCCAGTATTTGTAATCAGTTAGTCTTGAGGATTTACCAATGTTGATTATATATAATATCTGCAGTGCAATCTCAAAATCTATTGGTATGTGCATAGGGAACAACTATTGTGGATACATCCGTTTCCAATCTGTTATCATATTCATTTTACGGACATTTTAATATTTATTTTTATGTCTATTTTAAAAATGCATGGAGATGATATCTACAAATAGTTATATTCATATCATTTATCAATTTTAATTTATAAATTTAGTTATAGATTTCTTTGTGATTGTGTGAAAGAAAATTATATGACTTTTGATTCGTATCCATTATATATGTATCCATTATTCCAAGATATGGCAACACATTTTTCACATCGGTTAATATATGTATCTGCATTCATATCTATATTACAAATAATCAAGGGAATATGATATAGCACATATATTCGAGATGTATCCCACTATTTTCATCCCTACAATTTGGTATATGCGAGTAACTTGATGTCATTACATGTGTTTCATCCTTGGCGTGTATGCATGTTAAATGCTCAAGATATTGATTATCTCATTAGATGATTAGAATCACTATATGTGATTTTTGCATGGAACATCATGTATTTACAATGTCACAATAATCACATCTTTTAAATAAATTTTATGCTTGATATTGTTATAACATATGATATTTGACATCTTTTACTTCTTTTAAATATTCTTATATTATAACTATGCTTATCTTTTCAGTTTTAGATTTATAAATATCAAAGAAGACAATTACAATCTTTTTCTCGAAGAAAATAGATGAATGTGTTATCCAAAAACATAAATGCATCCAATGATTTTAATGAAGATGAATACCCTTCGGCCAACATTTCACAACTAGAAAATACTAGCACTGATGGCATTTTTTGTAGAAACAGATGCATGATTGTGTCAGATGATTTGGGAATATCATTTTGAAAAAAGAGAAGATATAGATCGAATTCCAATTAATATGAGACCTTATCAGTATGTCATGACAGATAATCCGTATAGCAATAATGGGAAGCCACGTAAATGATTTCAAGCATCTTAGTTTAAACAATATTTCTGGTTAAAATATTCTCCGGAGATGCATCAATATTTCTGATTCCAAAGATGCATCAATTTGCTTTTCTTATTATCTTTTTGTGATAAATGAAATTCCAAGTATTGTACGAATGTTTTTGTTGTTGATGGATTTCGCAATTGGAAGGAAATCAATGATGGAAAAAATGTTCTTTTCTGAATCACATTAGAGGTCAGAGATCAATTCATAATATGACAGAAGAACGTTTTAGAAATTTAATGAATAAAGCACAATACATTGAATATGTATTTGAAAAATAAGATGACAAGCAAATAGAAGAAAATCGTTTGAGATTGAAAGCTATTGTTGATGCCATACGATGATTGACTTTTCAAGCATGTGCATTTAGAGGCAATGACGAAAGATCATGTTTAAGAAATCGTAGCAATTATATTAAACTGGTAAAAATCTATTGCTTCATATAATGAAGAAGTGTAAAGTTGTATTGGAGAATGCAACAAGAAAGTATTAAATATATTTCACCTAATGTCTAAAAGGAAATTCTTCAAATTATAACCCATAAAATAAAAAGCTTCATTTATGAAGAGGTTCGTGATGTTACTTGGTGCATAGTAATTGACGAAGCTAGAGATGAATCAAAAAGAGAACAAATGATAATTGCTTTTATATTCGTAGATAAACTAGGCATTTTAAGGGAATGTTAATTTGATATAATTCAAATTCATGATATAAAAGCCTATACATTAAAAAACAGACTACTCGGAGTGTTATTACAAAACAATCTTGAATATAGAAGAATAAGAGGCTAGAGTTATGCTGGAGCTAACAATATATGCGGTGAATAGAATGCGTTGCATGCCATGATTATAAAAGATAATAAATACACATACTCTATCCATTGCTTGGTTCATCATCCAAAATTAGCCCTTGTTATTATATCAAGAGAAGTGATTCCAATTCATAATTAAGTTCTTCAACAAATTGACAAGGATTGTTAACAATGGCAGTACATCTTCTAAACGTCGTTGATGAATTACAAGCCGCCCAGGCTGATTATATTTTGTATTTTCTTTCGTATAAATGAAGTTCAATCATGTACTTGATATAAACCAAATTGGCACTCTACAATGCGCTAGTGAAACTCGATGGAGTTCACATTATAGATCTATACACAACTTCATAAAAATGTACGGTGCAACGTGCAGGGTACTTTTGGCCATTATAGATGGAGGTGATACCTATTTGCAACATGGAGAGGAAGATGAAACTTATGAGGCCATGACATCATTTGAGTTTATTCTTGCCATGCATATAATGGAGAATTTCTTGGAACTCAATGAAGAATTATGTCCATTTTAAAATGAAAAACTATAAATAAATTGAGTGCTTTGCAACTTGTTTCACAACAAAAGAACGTTTCAAAAGCTACGAGATGATGGTTGGAATGTCTTATATGAAAAAAATTGTATTATTTTGTTAGATATGAAGCATTTTCATTCTAGATATGAAGTTTATTATTCTCGAAGTCGAATGAGATATCATGGAAAAGTATAAGAAATCACACTATTACATTGTTATAGAGTGGACTTATACCGCATCTATAAACGTTCAATTATTAGAACCTAATAACCTATTTAATAAGGATGCTACCAATCTTCTTACTTTTAGTACATGTTTAATTCCCGCATATGGTTACAAATTCTTCAATACTATTGCCATATGTAAAAAAGCAAGGGATTTCTATCCTACATATTTTACAAATCAAGAGATATTATTAATAGAGAAGCATTTGATATACTATAAATGAGATACCAGTACTCATCGTATATTAAATAATATTTCAAATCTCGTAAAACTTTGTCAGAAGTTAGAAGAAACACAGAAGGCTGAGATTTATTGTTTAGTCAACTGTTTGATCCGACTTATGTTGACATGGCCTATTTCGACTACAATAATAGAAAGAGTTTTTTCAGCTGCGAAGATAATATAATCTATACTTTGTCAAATCTCGTAGAACTTTGTCAGAAGTTAGAAGAAACTCGGAAGGTTGAGATTTATTGTTTGGTCAGTCGTTTGATTCGACTTATGTTGGCCTAGCCTATTTCGACTACAATAATAGAAAGAGCTTTTTCAGTTGTGAAGATAATAAAATCTAGATTTTGTAACAAGATTCAAGATGATTTTTTCAGAAGTTTTTTTGTTAAATACATTGAAAAAGAAGTTGAAGAAAATTCTCAACATATTTGATTATCGATGGCTATGATTTAGACTCATGACGTGCACAATTAAATAACTTCATTTTCAGAGCCCGATATCTTACTCTTATTTACCTAATTTTAAATTTAAGCTATTTAGTATCACTAATTGCTTGTATTTTCTTCTTAGCATAATTAATACGAATCAATAAACGAAATGATTGATTAGAAGACACGGGTCACTGTTCTATATCATGTTCAAGAAAAATGTTATATGTTAGTTAAGTTTATTATTTTTAAGCCACACATTCATGTAACATTGATATATTTTTTTGATACAAATTTACAATCCTGTAAAGGAAAAAAGGCTATGTTATATTTTTGTTTTGATATTTGTATGGTGTGGATATGAACTCAATCTCCCCATCCCCCAACACAATAAAAACATGGCTTCGTCCCTGTCTACCCTAGACCTCAAAAACTACATCCTCCTCCTCCCTCTTACTCCATCCTCCTCCTCCCTCCTCTTTGACCACTACCTACATCCCTATCTTTTCTAGAAGCCACCTCTCCACCCACCTCTCTGCCTTCTCCTTCACTACTTCACTCTCCTTCTCCATCGCCTCCTCCTCTTCCTCTGACACCATCACTTACACTTCTTTTTCTTTCTTCTCCACTTGACCTCCCACATCACTACCACCACCCCTTTTTCTTTGTTCCACTCTACATGTTGGGAAATCGAAGGGTTCCCTTAACCTGTCCTGCAAAGAATGACTAGCAATAGAACGTTCCCTACATGGGAACCTAGAAAAAATAATCGTAGCACAATAATCAAGCAATCACAGAGAGGCAAGAAATTTTAAGAGGGAAACCCCGCCTCAATGTGAGAGAGGGGAAAAACCCACGGGGCACAATGACCCGCAATAAAATCCACTAGACTGGAAAAATGAGAGGCCATAATGTCTTATCAGTTTTGTTGCCCAATAAAACTGAAGCTCAATCACAAGAATAAAACAGATAACGGTTACTTGTATTTGGAGAACACGATACTGTTGGTTCTCCTCATCATGTGATGCCCCTCCTTGAGAACGGACCTCCCTGGTGGCTGCTCCTTGCGCCTCCGACGCAGACGCTCCTCGTGGATGCGACTTCTCTTCGTATCCCCACATGCCAACTCTTCACGCCTTGCACGAACTTGCTCCTCACGCTTTGCGTGGGTTACTTCTCTCCTTGATGGGGGAGAGAGAACTGTAAAGTCTTGAACTTGGCATATCTCGGATCCTATATAATAAGATCCGGCTCGTCAAGAGAAAACCAACGAAATTTGTTTCGTGTGAATCGGACTTTGTTTCGAATTGTTATGATTTTCGGAAGAAAGAGAAGTAAGGAAGGCTAAGATGTCATTAAACCATAATGACTTTCATTAAGACTAATTAAACATGATTAAAGAAACTAATGATGGATTGAAAACTACTAATGATCATTAGTAAACACTAATCAATAGTTAGCAAAAGATAAGCGTAAGCCGCGAAAGTTAAATCGCGATTAGTGAAAGTTAATCACGATTAGTGTTAATTAAACATCATTAGCAAATCTAGAATCCTCTAGAATGTTCTAACTTAAGCCACAAGTTTGAGATAAGTTTTGGCTAAAACCATGGGCCAAAACCATGGGCCACTAAACCATGGTTAAGGTCTAAACCATGGTTTTCTAACCATGGTTAGTGGTTTTCTGGGGCCTATAAATAGACCCCCCTACCCATTCATTCTCTACGACTTCCACTACCACCACCACCCCAAGGGCTAGGGTCAAGAGGTCGGGAGGAAGAGTGGGAGGCGAGGGAGGAGCGCTAGCGAAGCGCTGCCGGGAGAACGAGGAGGAGAAAGGTATGATCCTCTCTTAAGTTTGCTTCGTAAGCTAGGCTTTCAATTCATATTCTTGTTCTTCCAAGTTTTGTTCTTGATTCATCTTTCTTTGCGATTCGTTTTCCTATTGTGGTTCGAGGAGAAATCTGTGTAACACCCTACTTAGGTGCGAGCGGCTATGCACGTCAGTGACCCTGTGATTCGTCACACGTTCACTCATCTAAGACGGGTGGTGTCTACCGATTCTCCATCGTTTATGTTTCTATTCTTCATATTATGCTTTTATAGTTATTTTGGTGGAGAAATCTGTGTAATACTCTACTTAGGTGCGGGCGGCTATGCACGTCAATGACCCTGTGATTTGTCACACGTTCACTCACCTAAGATGTGTGGTGTCTACCGGTTCTTCATCTCTTGTTATTGAGTATATTCTTTCAGTTTCGTTGTTATTTTCCTCTCGATTGATTTTATAGAGGAAAGTCTTTTCGCTTTTATTTTGAAATATATCCCGATATAAGGGGAAATTCTGCCGAAATTTTCCGAGAAATATGTCCCGATATAAGGGGAAACTCTGCCGAAATTTTCCGAGAAATATGTCCCGATATAAGGGGAAACTCTGTCGAAATTTTAAGAGAAAATATGTTCTTGACGTTCTTCGTGTTCTTCGCGTTCTTCGTGTTCTTCATTCGTTCTTCACATTCTTGACATGTTCTTAGCGTTTTGATACGAAAATGAAATTCGATCTTTTCAGGAGCCTTAAAATAGCCTTTCTAAAAATGAAACACGATAAAGCCTTGCATACACGAGAGAGAGCTCGATTAGGTAACGAAATCCTTCCTTTTGCTGTTGGGTTTTCATAAGAAATTATTGAAATTCTTGATTTTGTGTTCTTTGCTACGAAGAACCCTAATTTTGGCTATTTTTGAAAAAGTCTGAAGAATTGCTTTGTGATTCCCACTAAAATAAGGTCTACGCATCAAATGATGCGTTGGCTTTGAAAGTTTGGATTTGGGAGTTAAAACATGCATAAATACGAGTATATATGCATATGAATAATATATATGTGAGTCTATACTAAGTATTGTTGATTATGCAAATCGAAGACTTAATGAAAGAATTACATCATGTGAATTGATGTGGTTTGAGTTGTATCCTGAAAAGGATCGTGTGTCACGATAAGGATGACTGGGAGTAGAACTACAGGTCGGGCATGCAACCTGTTGGTTTGTCGGAAGGAACCCGTATTGGTGTTTCCCTACCTAGGTGGTACACGGTTGCACGGTTATGATAAGTGCGCACGAAATGAATGTTCTTGCAACACATGGTACCGGGAGCTAATATATTTGGGTTGGAACGACAGAAGATGTGGTCGTGCTATGTGGAGGCACGGGTGGTTCAATAGCGGCTGGGTCACGATAATATGTTTTAAAAGCTGCTAGGTTATATGAATAAATGTTAGCCTGAGGTTTTAAGCAACCGAGTCCTCGAGGACGGTGTGCTCATTTGATTTTCCAGGCTGAGGGTTGAGACCCTATTTAATAAAAGAAAAGGAAATTGTTAGGGTAGTATTGGAGGATTGGTTGAGGCGACGTGCGACGGCATAAGCTTACCAAGATCAACACAATCTCCAATCCCGAAGTGTCCACGGTTTCGGAGTCCAAGAATGATGGGGTTCCCCTGGACTAATCCCTGATGTGGAATAGAAAGGAATATGACTTAAATTAATGAGAAGGAATGAATTTTTTTTGTGATATCAAGATTTGGAAATTTACACAATTTGTTTGCTTTTCTCTTCTTCGTTGCTTAGCATTCGCTAATTTTTATTTTATGATTTATGGAACCCAACATATATCGGTGAGCCATCGCAAGGACTTTAAAAATTCATCCAGCTTACATACTAGACATCCAGCCATCCACAGTAGCTTTACTTTTTAAGGTAGTTAGTAATCTTTTGTATATTTTCCTTTCAAGCTGATGTACATGTAAATGGTTATAGTGGGACAGTGTATCATCTGAACTTTATTTTATGAATGGAAAAGTGTTGAAATACTTTCTTCTGAGTATTTTTATTTGCAGTCTATTTCTAAATGTTAGTTATGATTGCTGAATAAATTATTGCTGAGTAACCAGATCCGGATATGGGAGGATCCGACGGCCTGGAAACGGGGTCGCGACAGATTGGTATCAGAGCCTGGTTACTCCAGTAATTTATTTAGTAATTAACAACTATAAGCGGTATTCAGAAAACTAAGATTGTATTAAGATCCTTTGATCTTAATAACTGACTGCAGTACCATTCAAAAGTCATTGTCCCTTATGTACATCATGCTAAGACATATAGGATCTGATTTTTGGCCTTCATTCATTCAATGATTATGGAAGACCAAGATGTGTCTTGGCAATTAGCGGCTATAATAGTGACGACCCATCAGATGGATCAAAGGCAATAGGCATTAGAGCGAAGACTCAATGCAACAATAAGAGATCAAAGTCATCCAGACCCGTGGATGCTAGAGTTGAGGGCTCTATTCATCCCCATAAGAAAGAGTCTAGATACCATCAGTCCATAGAAATTGTTTGCCCCTACTCCATTCAGAGGAGCAATGAAGAAGGTGCTTCGTAGGCACACAAAAAGAAGAAGAAGAATATTTGATTCCTATTGTAAGGATAAGATTTCGATAAAAGCACAAAACCATTATCTGAGTAAGGAACCAGGAGGTCAATTATAATTCAAGAAGATCTTAGACGATTGTGTGCAATAGATTGCAGGACATTAGTCACCTGCTTATATGCTACTTATCTAAATGTATTATTCTGATCTTATCCTAGGGATGGATTGGCTAGAAAGGCATCATGCATGTCTTGACTGTTTTCAGAAGACAGTAATGTTTCACCTTCCAAACTCGATAGAGTTCCAGTTCATTGGAAAGACATACAATAATAATGTCAAATATATCTCTACTTTGAAGGCACAACAATTGTTAGAGAAAGGGTACCAAGGTTATCTAGCTTATGTATCCACTATATCAGGGTCAAAAAGAATGATAGAAGATGTGCCTATAGTGTGCGAGTTTCCTGATGTATTTCCAGAGGAACTACCTGGATTACCACATGAGCGAGAGATTGAATTTGAAATCTCTCTTATACCTGATACTCAACCTATCTCTATCCCTCCGTATAGGATGGCACCAGCTGAGTTACGAGAGTTAAAGGTACAGTTGCATGAACTGTTAGATAAAGGATTTATTCGTCCTAGTACTTCACCATGGGGTGCACCTGTCTTATTTGTCAGGAAAAAGGACGGGTCGATGCGGTTGTGCATTGACTATAGACAACTAAACAAGAGGACAATAAAGAACAAGTATCCTCTACCAAGAATAGATGATCTCTTTGATCAGTTACAGGGTTCAACTGTGTATTCCAAGATTGATTTAAGATCTGGATACCATCAGTTGAAAATTAAAGATACATATATTCCCAAGACAGCCTTTTGAACTAGATCAGGCATTATGAATTCCTAGTTATGCCTTTCGGACTAACAAATGCCCCAGCAGCCTTCATGGATCTCATGAATAGAGTATTCAAGGAGTTCTTAGATCACTTTGTAGTAGTCTTTATTGAAGAAATGCTTATTTACTCCAAGGATAAGTATCTGCATGAACATCATCTCAGGAAGGCACTTGAAACTCTAAGGAAGAACAAACTGTATGCTAAATATAGCAAATGTGACTTCTGACTATCTGAAGTATCTTTCTTAGGCCATGTTATTTCTGGGGAAGGTATATCAGTTGATCCTACAAAGGTTAGTGCAGTGATGAGTTGGGAACACCCGAAGACTGTCACAGAAATACGATCTTTTTTGGGATTAGCTGGATATTATAGAAGATTCGTGAAGGACTTTTCACGAATAGCATTGCCAATGACTAGACTAACTCAGAAGGAGGTCCCATTCTTATGGTCTGATACATGTGAAGTTAGTTTTCAGACACTGAAAGAATGCCTAACATCTGCACCAATCCTTACTCTACCCTCCGGGAGTGAAGGGTTTACAGTGTACACTGACACATCTAAAGAAGGACTTGGGGCGGTTCTTATGCAACATGGTAAAGTAGTTGCGTATGCATCATGACAGCTCAGGACACATGAGAAGAATTACCCAACACATGACCTTGAATTAGCTGCCGTAGTTTTCGCTTTAAAGATATGGAGACACTACCTGTATGGTATTACTTTTGAAATCTTCACCGATCATAAAAGCTTGAAACATCTGTTTGATCAAAAGGAGCTCAATATGAGATAGAGACGGTGGATAGAGTTGTTGAAAGATTATGATTGCACTATCTCCTACCACCCTGGTAAGGGGAGCGTCGTAGCAGATGCCCTTAGTAGAAGAACTTATTCACCTGGGTTAGTGAGTGCTATCCACTTCTGGGGTTTACTATCAATGTTAAGTGAATGAAAACCATTTGATAGTAGTGCTGATACTATAACTATTCCTCATCGATACAAACCAGAGATCTAGGATAAAATAAAGAAAGGACAGGAGGATGATCCAGTCCTTAAAGACTTGAAACAACAACTTGAGAAGAATGAAATAGAGGGATTCCAGATACAAGATGGGTTACTATATAACCATCACAGAGCTTGTGTACCGGACATACCTGAACTGAGAAAGACATTTTACGTGAAGCTTATTGTTCTAGATTATCTATTCATCCAGGAATTACGAAGATGTATAAGGATCTTCATTCATACTTTTGGTGGCCGGGAATGAAGAAAGATGTTTCTGAGTTTGTGGATTCATGTTTCACTTGCCAGCAGGTAAAAGCTTCACACCAAAAACCACCAAGATTATTGCAACCCCTCCCTATACCTGAATGGAAATGGGAAAGCATTTCCATGGATTTCATTACTGGCTTACCTCGGACGACTGGTAGTAAAGATAGTATCTGGATTATAATAGATCGTCTGACAAAGGTAGCACACTTCATTCCGATAAGCTTATCTTTTACTCCAGACCAGCTTGCTGAATTATATATTACACATGTGATTCGCCTCCATGGTATTCCAAAGGAAGTAGTTTCTGACCGAGATTCACGATTCACCTCACACTATTGGGAGAACTTTATGAAAGCCTTAGGTACACAACTATGCTTGAGTACAACATATCATCCACAAACAGACGGTCAGTCAGAACGTACGATTCAGACACTAGAGGATATGCCACGAGCATATGCCTCAGAATGGAAGGGATCGTGGATTAAACATTTGCCTCTTACAGAATTCACCTACAATAATAGTTACCATACAAGTATTGGCATGGCACCATTTGAAGCACTATATGGACGAAGGTGTACTACTCCTTTGTGTTGGGAAGAGGTCGGAATAAAGAACCTTTATCATTCAGATAGACTTAAAGAGACACGGGAAGCTTTAGAACTTGCTAGAAAAAGACTATTAACTGCCCATAGTCGCCAGAAAAGTTATAGTGATACCAGGCGAAGAGACCTTGAATTTGAGGTAGGTGACTTTGTATTTCTCAAAGTATCACCTATGAAGGGTGTTCAGAGGTTTGGATTGTGTGGGAAGTTACCACCTAGGTTCGTGGGTCCCTTTGAAATTATTCAACGGATTGGAAAAGTTGCCTATAGACTTGCGCTTCCTCCACATCTTTCGGTAATACATGATGTATTTCATGTATCAAATCTGAGAAAGTACATTAGGGAGCCAGAGCATAAGATAAGTTATGATGAATTACATGTTGAGCCAGACTTGACATATCAAGAAATACCTGTGCAAATACTTGAAAGGGATATCAAGAAGTTGAGAAACAAAAAGGTGCCTCTAGTTAAAATTTTATGGCGGAACCAAGAGTTTGAAGAAGCCACATGGGAACCTGAGGCAGAAATGAGAGAGAAATATCCCTACTTATTGAGTAATAACACTGTGTATTGTATATGTTCAGTATAAATGAAAGGACGTTCATTCTCTTTAAGGTTGTTATGTTTTCAATCCTCTTTAACGTTGTTATGCCTGCATTTCTAGTCTCGAGGACGAGACTTTCTTTAAAGTTGTTATAATTGTAAAGCCTTGAACTTGGCATATCTCAGGATCCTATATAATAAGATCCGGCTCATCAAGAGAAAACCAACGAAATTTGTTTCGTGTGAATCGGACTTCGTTTCGAATTGTTATGATTTTCGGAAGAAAGAGAAGTAAGGAAGGCTAAGATGTCATTAAACCATAATGACTGTCATTAAGACTTATTAAACATGATTAAAGAAACTAATGACGGATTGAAAACCGCTAATGATCATTAGTAAACACTAATCAATAGTTAGCAAAAGATAAGCGTAAGCTGCGAAAGTTAAATCGCGATTATTTTCTAGTCTCTTCCTTTTTGAGCCCCCATCTCCTAGTCTAGTCTCCGGAGGAAAGACCAGACCCTAGCCCTTCAATCCGATCTTCTCAGCGGCTTGTTAAACATCATACCTGAAGCCCTTAACCTGACATCACCTACCCGTACTATGTCAACAAGTGAAAGTTAATCACGATTAGTGTTAATTAAGCGTCATTAGCAAATCTAGAATCCTCTAGAATGTTCTAACTTAAGCCACAAGTTTGGGATAAGTTTTAGCTAAAACCATGGGCCAAAACCATGGGCCACTAAACCATGGTTAAGGTCTAAACCATGGTTTTCTAACCATGGTTAGTGGTTTTCCGGGGCCTATAAATAGACCCCCTACCCATTCATTCTCTACGACTTCCATTACCACCACCACCCCAAGGGCTAGGGTCAATAGGTCGGGAGGAAGAGTGGGAGGCGAGGGAGGAGCGCTAGCGAAGCGCTGCCGGGAGAACGAGGAGGAGAAAGATATGATCCTCTCTTAAGTTTGCTTCGTAAGCTAGGCTTTCAATTCATACTCTTGTTCTTCCAAGTTTTGTTCTTGATTCATCTTTCTTTCCGATTCGTTTTCCTGTTGTGGTTCGAGGAGAAATCTGTGTAACACCCTACTTAGGTGCGGGCGGCTATGCACGTCAGTGACCCTGTGATTCGTCACACGTTCACTCATCTAAGACGCGTGGTGTCTACCGATTCTCCATCGTTTATGTTTCTATTCTTCATATTATGCTTTTATAGTTATTTTGGTGGAGAAATCTGTGTAATACCCTACTTAGGTGCGGTCGGCTATGCACGTCAATGACCCTGTGATTTGTCACACGTTCACTCACCTAAGATGTGTGGTGTCTACCGGTTATTCATCTCTTGTTATTGAATATATTCTTTCAGTTTCGTTGTTATTTTCCTCTCGATTGATTTTATAGAGGAAACTCTTTTCGCTTTTATTTTGAAATATGTCCCAATATAAGGGGAAACTCTGCCTAAATTTTCCGAGAAATATGTCCCAATATAAGGGGAAACTCTGCCGAAATTTTCCGAGAAATATGTCCCGATATAAGGGGAAACTCTGCCGAAATTTTAAGAGAAAATATGTTCTTGACGTTCTTCGTGTTCTTCGCGTTCTTCGTTCGTTCTTCACATTCTTGACATGTTCTTAGCGTTTTGATACGAAAATGAAATTCGATCTTTTCAGGAGCCTTAAAATAGCCTTTCTAAAAACGAAACACGATAAAGCCTTGCATACACGAGAGAGAGCTCGATTAGTTAACGAAATCCTTCCTTTTGCTGTTGGTTTTTCATAAAAATTATTGAAATTCTTGATTTTGTGTTCTTTGCTACGAAGAACCCTAATTTTGGCTATTTTTGAAAAAGTCTGAAGAATTGCTTTATGATTCCCACTAAAATAAGGTCTACGCATCAAATTGATGCGTTGGCTTTGAAAGTTTGGGTTTGGGAGTTAAAACATGCATAAATACGAGTATATATGCATATGAATAATATATATGTGAGTCTATACTAAGTATTGTTGATTATGCAAATCGAAGACTTAATGAAAGAATTACATCATGTGAATTGATGTGGTTTGAGTTGGATCCTGAAAAGGATCATGTGTCACGATAAGGATGACTGGGAGTAGAACTACATGTCGGGCATGCAACCTGTAGGTTTGTCGGAAGGAACCCGTATTGGTATTTCCCTACCTAGGTGGTACACGGTTGCACTGTTATGATAAGTGCGCACGAAATGAATGTTCTTGCAACGCGTGGTACCGGGAGCCAATATATTCGGGTTGGAACGACGGATGATGTGGTCGTGTCATGTGGAGGTACGGGTGGTTCAATAGTGGCTGTGTTACGATAATATGTTTTTAAAGCCGCTAGGTTATATGATTAAATGTTAGCCTGAGGTTTTAAGCAACCGAGTCCTCGAGGACGGTGTGCTCATTTGATTTTCCAGGCTGAGGGTTGAGACCCTGTTTAATAAAAGAAAAGAAAATTATCAGGGTAGTATTGGAGGATTGGTTGAGGCGACGTGCGGTGGCATAAGCTTACCAAGATCAACACAATCTACAATCCCGAAGTGTCCACAGCTTCGGAGTCCAAGAATGGTGGGGTTCCCCTGGACTAATCTCTGATGTGGAATAGAAAGGAATAAGACTTAAATTAATGAGAAGGAATGGATTTTTTTTGTGATATCAAGTTTTGAAAAATTATACAATTTGTTTGCTTTTCTCTTCTTCGTTGCTTAGCATTCGTTAATTATTATCCTATGATTTATGGAAAACCCAACAGGTATCGGTGAGCCATCGCAAGGACTTTAAAAATTCATCTAGCTTACATACTAAACATATAGCCAACCACAGTAGCTTTACTTTTTAAGGTAGTTAGTAATATTTTGTATATTTTCCTTTCATGCTGATGTACATGTAAATGGTTATAGTGGGACAGTGTATCATATGAACTTTATTTTGTGAATGGAAAAGTGTTGAAATACTTTCTTCTGAGTATTTTTATTTGCAGTCTATGTCTGAATGTTAGTTGTGATTGCTGAATAAATTATTGCTGAGTAACCAGATCCGGATATGGGAGGATCCGATGACCTGGAAACAGGGTCGTGACAAGAACTAAGAGAGAAGATAGGGAGAGATACTTGAGTTGGGATGAGTTCCAAAGCCTTGAGAACTGCTCTTTATATAGCATCAATGCCTCCTCTTTCCAATCCTACTCCTACATGAAGTAAGAGTACCCAAAGGGATAATCAACCTTTTCCTTTTTTTTAATTATTGGGAACGTATAATGTTCCCAATAACCTTCCCCTCCGTTCCCTATGAGGAGGTGTCTCCAAGAAGATAATCATCGAGAGGTGACACTGCTTAGCTCTCTACAGAGCTGCAGCTTGTCACGAGTCACGACCTTCCTTAGCATATCTGATGGATTTTCATCTGTGTGGAACTTCTTCAGAATGAGATGCTTCTTCCCAATAGTATCTCTCAACCAATGATACCACACGTCTATATGCTTTGTGCGAGTATGGTGCATCGTGCTCTTGCTCATATCAATGGCGCTCTGGTTATCATAGAAGACAATTGGCTCACTGTCTTCGCATCCAAGTTCATCGAGGAATCATTGTAACAACGACAATTCTTTTCCTGCTTCTGTTGTTGTAATATACTTAGCTTCATTTGTTCAGAGTGCAATGCATTTATGCAACTTGGACTGCCATGAAATCGCTCCGCTTGCGAAAGTGAAAATGTACCTGGAAGTCGATTTCCTATGATCCACATCTCCCCCATGTCAGCATCTATGCATCCATAGAGTTTAGGATCTGACCTCCCAAAAATCAGACACATATTTGAGGTCCCTCTCAAGTATCTCAGAATCCACTTCACAGCTTCCCAGTGATCCTTCCATGTATTCGACAGGAATCTGCTCACTACGCCCACGACATGAGTAATGTCAGGTGTGGTGCAAACCATGGCATACATAAGGCTGCCAACTGCGGACTGGTAAGGAATCTTGGTCATACCATATTTCTCCTCAGAAGTAGATGGGCATGTCTCCTTTGTCAACTTGAAATGAGCGGCAATGGACGTGCTGACATGCTTCACATTCTTCATGTTGAATGATCCAGAATGCATTCAACATACTTCTCTTGTGACAACCACAACATGTGCTTCTTCCTATCATGAGTGATTTATATCCCAAGCATGTTGCTTGCCTTGCCCAAATCCTTCATCTCAAAATTCCTAGACAGTTTCCTTTTGAGCTTTGCAATCAACCTAGGATCATGACCAACTATCAGCATGTCATCCACATAGATCAACATGATAGTGAACCTGCTATTGGGAAGACTTTGATCGTACACATATGAATCTACTGTAGTCCTCTTGAAGTTCTGCTTCATCATGAAAGCATCAAACTTCAAGTACCACTGTATAGGGCCTTACTTCAAGCCATAGAGACACTTCTTCAGTCTACAAACCACGTGCTCTTTCCCTTTCTCCTAGAATCCCCGTGGCTGCTCCGTGTAGATCTCTTCGTTGAGGTCACCATGAAGAAAAACCATCTTACGTCCATCTGCTCTAGCATAAGGTCTAGGCTTGCAACAAAGCCTAGCAACACTCTCACAGAATTCATCTTTACAACTGGTGAGAAGATCTCATTGTAGTCCATGCCCTCTTTCTGGTTGAATCCCTTCACAACCAATCTGGACTTGTATTTCAATTGCTTGCCACCATCATCTGACTTCAGCTTGTAGACCCACTTATTCTTCAACACTCTCTTTCCTACAAGAAACTCAACAAGATCATAGGTTTGATTTTTCTTCAGAGACTGCATTTCTTCATTCATTGCAATTCGCCAATGATCTCTCTCCTTATGCTATTGTAACTCCTCAAAAGTACATGACTCATCATGATCAGTCAGCATCACATACTAGGAAGTAGGATAGCGAGATGGTGGCTGATATGCCTGATGAATCCGTGATTCATCACTCTTAAAGTTGAAAATAGAGCTTTGTCCCCGGGTATTTAGCATCATATTTCCATTTATCTTGCATAAATAGCATTCATGCATCAATCCACAAGTTGTGCATTTTAGCATTCATATTTGCATTTAAATAAGAAGCCAATTCATTTGTAAAATCCACTTGTAAAATATCCACCTATTTATTTATTTTATATCCCCTTCAAAATCAAATCACACCCTTCCTTATAATGTGTACACTATTAGTTAATAATATAAGGAAGAAGGCCAAAATCCCTCTCTTATAAAATACCCAATAAAGCCCCAAACCCCTGGACCTTAGAATGCCAATATATCTCTCTTACAAACTCCGAATTAGGTCTACTCACCTTCAGATTAATACACATCCAGAGACCTTTAAAATGAGACTAATTTCATTTAATTCGGAGCTCGTATGCAAAACTTGGGTTTTTGGGTCCCTTGTATACTACATATATGTATATTTATACTCTTATATTTTTATATCATATTTGACCTCATCTCCATTTTTAGTCAACATGAAACTTGTAGATCTCATCGAGATCTACAACTTTCATGTTTTGAGTTTTTCCAAATTCGGCCTCCTTCTCCCTCTAATTTTATTTTTCTTCTCAACCACTCAGAGTTGGCCATGTGGCGCCCTCTGATTGCGCCACGAGGCTCGCCCCCTTTGACCGGTCCGCCAGCACTCCTGACCATTGGATCTCAATCTAGATCCAACGACCCAATGATTTCCACACACGCCCTTGGTTCCCCACCGTCTGATCATACCCATCTCACATCCGCACCGTCCGCGAGCGCCTCGCCCACAGTCCACCACGTGGCACTCTGTGCGCCACCCGATCTCGCTGTGAGCACCTTGATATATACCGTCCATCACCGCCTTCGCTCCCCACCATCCGATCGCAGATCTGATCCAATCACGCCCATCCCTTCGCGCCACATCCTCAGCATGCCACATGGCGCGTCCTGTGCCCTTCGATTTCGCTCCTTAGATCTGATACCAAGCGTTAACCCGTACGTCCATCTGGGCCATTGGATCGCTCGATCCAACGGTCGAAGCTTCGTCGTCTACCTCCCGCACACCCCGCGCCCACGTCTCTCATCGTGCGCAAGGGGCCGCCCCCTTTCTATTTTGGGCGCCACACCGATCACCTTCTCCGCCACCTGACACCACCACTACGCAACCCACACATCCCTCATCCTTGCCAACCCCCTCGATCTCCATGACTACCCTCAACCTCGCTCCATGATACTCCACTTATTCGCCATCCATGTCGTCACCTCCATCCTTTAAATACTTCGCCTCCGGCCACTTTCACCCCCATCCGCCACCACAGGGAGTATCTCTGAGCTCCCACCTTCAAATTGGAGACATCAATTTGACCCGAGGTCGAGCGAAGACCGAGAACCACCTCCGGCGAGATCCATGGCCCTCCACCGCCGTGTTGCAGCTTCATCCGTGAGCTGCAAGAGCTCATGTCCCCTACCGGCCTTTGAGAGACGACCTGGAAGCTCCCTCCGAGCTTCTGACCCTAGGTAGACATCTCCACCATCTCCCCGATCTTCTTCTTATTTTTCTTTCTTCTTCTCCGATTTTATTCGTCGTCATTCCATCACTTCTCGCTCCGCCAACCATCCTCCGAGCTCCGCAAGGGAGCTCTAATCTTCGCGCTACCCTTCGTTCCCTCCGCCGACGAGCTTCCCCTCTCACCGACGCCAGCTTCGCCACCTTGGCGGATCTCGATCACCGGACCACCTTACTTCTTCACAGGCCTCGCACTTCACTCCCGATCACCCCAAGGACACATAGCACGCTTCGGCTATCCTCTAACCCCCTGCAGGTGCATCCATTTCGATTGGTCGGAGACTCATCGGAGCTACTTCCGAGCTTCTCCGCCACCGCACTCCAGAGCTGCTCAGCCACTCCTGAGACCATCGGAGACTCCCTGAAGCTTCTACGAATCTTCCCAGCTACCTGGAAGCCTCCAACGAGCTTCATCAATGCCCAGAGGACGAGGCGGAGTCAGACCCCCTTCGCCAGAGCCCAGCCTTCTCCGCCGCAGGAGGCGGCGACTGACCGAGGAAGAAGAACCGTTGTTGTTCGATCTCCTTGATCGAATGGTCCCCATCGAGCCACGTCGCCCACGTCCCGCAACCATAGGATCAGGAGGATCTGACATTCCAGACGCATCCACGTCACAGCTTCATCGCGCTCCAGGTGCTGTTGGATCAATCTAGATCCAATGGTCATTGATCAATCAGCCTTCGCCTCAGGAGCGAACCATCACCGTTGGATCACTTGCGATCTAACGGATCCAGACGTGCCACGCCTCGGCATCCACTGACTGTTGGATCGTCACTTGATCCACGGTCCAGATCAAGCCACGTCGCCCTATCCGAGCCTCTTCCCCGACCACTAGGCTTGGATCACTCGCAGCTACTCCGAGCCCCAGAGCCACCCGAGCCTCGATCCGAGCCTACGAAGACCCCTGAGTTTGGACCCCCACGTGATCTGCACGTGCGTCCTGGGTTATTTGCATTGAGACCCCAGGAGGTTTCCAGATTTGCATTTCAGTCCCTGCTAGGAGACCCCACGTGAGGAGCACATGTTCGGTGGAAAAATTGCATCCACCCCCTCAACATTATAGGCACTCATTTTAATTAATTTTTCAATTTGGAAAATTGCATTGTGTAGCTTATGTTGTCCTCTTTCACATGTGTCACTTGGCACATTTTTGTAATATCAGTGGATTTTTCTATTAATTAATTGGTTGAATTTTGCTATACTTTACCCATTTATTCCTTTTAATTCATAGTAATTTCTCCGTGACTCCAAAAATCCCCAAAAAAATCACATTCGATCTAGGATAATTAGGTTTACATTATGTAAAAAATTCATCTCATTTGTACGCATCCCGAGGCTGAATAAACCATTTAGTGATTTCCTTAATTAATTTTTAATAGGATCATTTCACATAGAAATTTAGGTTTAATAATTTTCCTGGATTCCTCACCTTCAGATCTATCTAGGATAATTTTTATTTCTAAAAATATCATGATTTGATATTTATTAAAATTAATTTAGTCAAAATCACTCTGCATACATTTTTAATTCACAGTAAATTTATTTAGTGTCAGAAAAATAAAAAAAATAGTGTAGCTTAATTTCATTCCATTTCATCATCTAGCCAAGTTTCATAAATTTCGGACTTGATTTGATCATTTATCTGAATTAACTTGTTGGTTGGATTGTGCATGTATCTTGCATAAAATATTGAAAAAGATAAAAAAAATACCTCTAAAAATCAAACCTTGGAATTTGCTAAAAATCTACCTAAGGAGACAGCTGCTTCCCTGAGTTTGACCTTGGGCTTGCTCAAGTAAAATAAATTTGCCATGTGTGATTAACTTGACATTAATTAAAAGTGGTTTTTGATCTGCTCTCATTATCCGACTGACGACAACGATTAATTTGACCATTAATTTGATTGAATTAACAAGGGTAGTGAGACAAATTTCAAGATGGCACCATTGTCGGAGAGGCACGGCTTAGGTTAATTTGCAGTAATTTCTGAGTGTTTGATTTTCAATCTCCGGGTAGTCTGACCCCCGGTTTTCTTGTGAATAATTTTCTGTCTTTTAATTTTTGTATTTTTGTGTCATTCTCTATCTGACCTCAACTTATTGTTGTGCGAGGAAGGCGAGGAGTCGAAGATGCTTCGAGGAACCTGCATTTTAATTCTTTGAGTGATTTGAGAGGACTTGTATTTTTCATTTTTTTATTTTTGCATTATTTCCAACAGTTTCCGTTTGGGTTCTTGCATGTGTAAACATAGTGGAACCGTGTCCCCCGTGTGCTGTGTGGATTGAATTGTACTAGCGACTCCTCGAGCCACTCTAGGATTTGCTTGTGCTCGTAAATTTTTAGGACCACACGATACACTTAAAAGACACACCAAGACCACAGAACTAGTCAAATCAACCCGTGCTTCACACGCTAATAGAACTGCTTGCCTATGAGCGGATTTTATCGTCTGCATTTGCATGTAGTGTAAAAAGGATTTCAATTCTGTTTTGCATCCTACATAAAAGCGAAGGGATCACTGTAAGTATTCTTCACTCTGCATACGGATCATTGTTTTTCGTGCATCGGCTTTTCTCGATTTCCCCCTCTGTTTTTCAAACTTAAGTTAAAACGGAAATTGGGACTGGACGATAGGCGTGCTGTGTGGTTGGACTAACAAGTGATAACTTAACTAAAAATCAAGACTGCTAACATTATTGACAAAATAAATAAATAAAATTGGAAAATATGCTTGCGAGAAACTAATCCCCGACCTTGTTTTCAGGCTGAGTGAGGATACTTGAGTGTGTGTGAACACCTTAAGGCAGAGCCCAAATCCTCACCTTCTATATCACGTTCTGACTAATCCTAGCAAATATCACAAGTTGAATTTATTAAGGCTCACTGACTAGTACCAAGTAGCCTCCGCCTGTCTCAGGTAGATAGGGGCGAAATTGCGGTACTTCGCGACAAGTTGCCAGTAACCCCCCGAGGTGAAGTTCCGGCCTTGTCAGCCTCCGCCTGCTTGCAGGTAGATAGGGGCAGGTCTTTGAATCCATCAACTTGGGATAGGATCAAAGAAAGAAAGGACCGGCGATATCTTAGGCGACATGTTAAACAAGGAAGACGCATCCGGCTCTGAGCTGACTTCCCTATAGGCCGCGTAAATCCTTGCTATCTTGCTTGAAAATCACACTTAAAATCAACAAGATTAATTGGACTCGATTTCGGGTCCTTCATTGTGTTGAGTGTGAACCCAGGGTCGGATTGAATTGTTTGCTTCAGGTAGGAGTCAAATCCTATCTTCACTTAGAACTCCCGAATCTTCTCGCCAAACCAAGATGAGTACTTGGGGGGATATCAACTCCTTAGTCACCAATATCTCTTTGAGTCCCCCATGAAACTCCTCTTCACCGGCCCAAGCGCAACTTGGACCACCCAGGACTCATGACCCTCTTGAGTTCTGGTTCCCTCACACCCAAGGTGGTTACTCTCAAACCAACCCTTTCCTCTCCTCTGAGCTTATCGAGGAAGACCATCGCCTCGGTAAGAATCCCTTCCTTGATTTGTCCTCTAACACAGACCATGTTTTATACCCAGGACTAGAGGACAAGATGCCATCTAAGCTGCCACCGGATGAGGAACCATTGCGACCTTTCCTTAATCGCCTCGCCACAGCCGAACAACAGAATACGGATCTTACAACTAGAATGGGACAGATCATTGCGGCATGAGGAATCGATCGACCAATGGTTGATGCCTACAATCCAGCAGAGAACGAGATGCACTGTTGGTTGGCACCAGCGGTTCCCTCCGAAGCATTCGAGCTCAAGCCCCACTTCCTTAGCCTGCTACCGAAGTTCAACGGAAATGCCAATGAAGAACCATATTCCTTCCTCATATACTTCGAGCTGGTTTGCAACAACCTTAGTCATCCTAGGGTTGGGCAGGATTACATTCGACTGAAGGCCACCCCATTTTCCTTACGAGATAAGGCAACACATTGGCTGAAGAACCTAGGGGTGATATGTACAACCTTGATGCAGTTCAAGGACCTTTTCCTGAAAAAGTTCTACCGACTTAGTAGGACTAATCAAATGAGAACAAAGATCGCTAGTTTCGCCCAGGGACCCAGTGAACCATTCCATGAAGCCTGGGATAGGTTTAATGACCTAATTCAGAAATGTTCCTGCCATGGCATTTCTAAGGCGATCTTAGTCCGGACCTTGTTCTGTGGCATGACCCCGGAGATGCAGGGCTTAGTCAGTGCCGCCTGTGGAGGAAGCTATCTGAACAAGAATGAGAATGCTGTATGGAAGATACTAGAGCAGATGGTGGAAACAAGCATGTCACAGGCCACCATGGCCTATCAGTTGTCTCCATCAATTCTATCAAACGAGACAACTAGGAGGACTGTAGCGGATCTGACAGAGGACCTCATTCCCAGCATGGGTATTATAGCCGATAAATTAACCATGGTCGAACAGATCCACAAGAGAGTCACTGACCTTGAGTCTCTCTCGCGTTTGCCGAAGCAAGTGGAGGAACTTACTGAAAGGGTAGCTAAGATTAAGCTACCTGCCCCTTCTGCACCACCTATTCCTGTACACCGCGTTCATCTTGTACAGGAACAGGCACCGAAGCCTTAGAGTGGCTGGGTAGAGGATCAGACTTAACCCAGCAGGACCAGCATGCACCCCCACAAGTGGAAACTGGATACAAGGAGCCTCCGCAGGTGTTCGAGATCAACGGGCTGTGGTACAGCCGTGACCCCGTCAGCAGACAGTCGGGGATGGGGAACGGTCAGCCTCACCGACCTTCCCCAGCTTACCAGAAAACCAGCTCTGTCCCCGCACCGTGCTTTGTTCAGTCCAGGCCCAAACGAGGGTACCAACCTCAACAACACCAGCAGCAGTAGCACACATTCCACTCGGGCCAGCAGGACCCGTCACCATCCCACCAACAACAACAGTATCGACATGGCGAGCAGGGCCAGTACAGACCTCATCTGCAAGTCAGCATCAGCCAGCCCAACCCATCGAATTGGAGTCCCTCACCTTGGCGATCCAAACCTTGTCTGATAGGGTCCAACAGATCCAGAATGACTATCTGGATATGGGAACCGATCTGAATCGTGTTTCTCGTACCGAGGATCAACAAATGGCACCAAAGACCCCAATTCCCGCCCAGGTTCAGGACAACCCGAACAGCTTAACTCAATGCCAGAACTGACCTCATGATCAGGTTTACTATTCAGATAATTCTTTATTTGAACATGAGATCCTTTCATATGATAATGTGAACCATATGTCCCTCAGGAGCGGAAGGACCATGATCATACATGATCGGGCACATGCACTGGAGGAAGGAGCCACCAAGTCTCTACCTAAGGAGAACTTGGAGGCAGAAGAGGAGCAGCACTACCATCACCACCACTGGCAGAAGAAGATTTCTGGGTCCTCTAAGCAGCAACGAAACCGCACCAGCAGAGAATCTGTCGAAACCGATGAAGGGCCTGCACCTCCATCTGAGGAGGACCGTTGATGAACGTCAAATTCGCCTCACTAAAAGTGATGAATTAGTCGTAGTATAGGAGATGAATTTGGTTCAGCAAAAACCACGATCTTTGAATGTCGTGGAATATTTTTTTACTTAGCAAGTCTACCAAGGTCGAACACAGGGACACGACTGCCTAATATGTTTATCGAATTTCGATTCATGATGGCACAATGTGAATTAATTTCAATTTCAGGTCCATATGAAGAATTGTGCAATTTACAAAGCGATGCTAAGATGGATGCATTTTTTTATTTATTTTTATGCAATTTAAAATGATGCATGAGCGAGTATGCAAGAGAATATGTATGTTAAATAAAGCCTACAATTATACCCTAAAAATGCGAGCAACAGAATATAAATTGAAGTCAGAGTCAATTTAATCCATCATTGAAAACGGTCAGCCAATCATAACAAAGCATGAGTAGAACAGGGTCTCAATTACCACATAAAAATTTACTTTAATTAAAACAGGAGTAAATGAGACAGTTAAATGCTTAAATGTAGAGGACAAAACAAGGATCAAAACAACACTAAAATCATGCAATTTGGACCTACGATGTTCAAGTTATGCTAAAAACAGTACAAGGGCATAATTGTAATAAAAATGCAATAAAATAAAGGGATAAATATTGCATTTAGGTCCCTGGAGGGACCTAATTGCAAATACCAAAAACTGCCTGGGCCCCCTTGTAATTTTTCCATGCGCGTGGGGGCATTTATGCAATTTTGAAAACCTTCGAGGGCTTCCCTGTAAATTACCCAGACACGCACATAAGGCACGTGACTTGGGACCAAAATGCAATTCTTTAAAACTTCCGGGTCTTTTATGCAAATTACCCAGCACCTCACGTTCACTGCACGTGAGGGGCCATGCTCGGGTCAGCTCATGTGGTTCGGGCCACGTGGCGAAGTCTAGAGGCTCGGCTGGAGGTTCAGATGACCCGAGCCTGTAGGTTGGGCTGGAGGCTCGGGTCAGCCACGTGTCATCATCGTGACCGTCTGATCCATCTGATCAGACGATAACTGTATCTCGTCCTCCTCCTCAGGTCACCGGAGAAGGCGAGGCTCCGGTGACCTGCCATTCGCACCACCGCCGTATTTATCAGCTTCTGTAGGTTGGGGAAGATAGCCGGTGGTCTGGCGAAGGACTGGGAAGCGCCGCGAGGCTCCGAGGCAGGTCGGAAGGGAAGAACGATGGAGCCTCACCGGCGGAGAAGAGCCCGAATCAGCTCCGACGCAAACTCCGGCAATTGAAGTACCTGCAAGCATTAGATAGCCGAAGCGTGCACACGTGTAGTGCGAGTGAGAGGTGAGTGAAGTGAGGGCCGTGGAGGCGACGAGAAGCGGTGACCCAGATCTTCTTCTCCGACGGTGTTGGAGCAGAAAGGGATCGGAGTGAGGGGAGGTCCTGGAGAGAAGAAAGGTGGTCAGCGTGGGTGTTTGAAGAATAGTGAAGGTCGGAAGGTGGTTTAATGAGGGTGGCAGTGAGTAATGGAGTCGGGGTAATTCGGAGAAACAAGGGATAACTCACCTCGCCGGAGAGAGGTGTTTGGTGGAGGCCGCGATCTGGGCTGAGGTCCTTCTCGGACCTCGGGGGTCGTCGCACGATGGGGGCAATCAGCCCCGGTGCTCAGCGGTGGCAGAGCCAACTGCGACACGGCCAATGCGGTCGTGGGTCGACACCGGACCAGCATCATTATCGCCACGACGTTGTGCCCCTCTGCTGTCACCGGAGGGGCAGAGGAAGCTAGGTGAAGACCCAATAATGGTGGACGGGGGTCTCAGGTGGTGGAGGTCGGCTTATATAGGTGGAGGATAGTCGGAGGTTACGTGAGGATGGAGCATTTTTGCGAGGAGGTTTAATGGCGAATGGAATAATGGAGGTGGTCGATGGGAGTTACGCAAGGGAGGAGGAAGCTATGGCTATTCGGGGAAGGCGTTAGGAGCTCGAGGGGATGGTCGGAGCGCCGGCCAAAAAAGGAAGGGGGAGCGGGGGTCGCGAGTCGCAACGGCTGGAGCGGGGGTTATGCAAGGAGGAAGATGATCTGGTGGCCGTTGTATCCCATGATCCAACAGCTGGGATTCGAGCACGGATGGCTGGCTAGGATCAGATCCATCGATCTGATCGAACGGTCGAAGTGAGGTGCGAACGAGTGGCTAAGATGGAAAGTATGGAGAGATCCAACGGTGAGACGTGAAGGGGTGACGTGGCGTGATGAGGACCATGGGATGAGAGCTCATCCTGCGGCTGAGGTTGAGGGCGACGTAGAGCGTGGTGGACCATTGGATGTCAGTAAGATCGGGCGGCTGTTACGAAGGCGGGGAGGAGCGACCAAGATCAGATCTGGGGGCTTGATCTGACGGCTGAGAAGTGGAGCGGTGTGGGCAGTCCAGATGAAGGCGGGGTGATTAGATCCAACGGCGGAGAAGGGCGCCGGGTGTCAAAAAGGGAAGCGGGCCACGTGGGCGGCCCAGAGGGCGCCACGTGGCCCAATAAGAAAATTCAGAGCATAAATACAAAGAAAAATAGAAAAGAAATAGTTAGAGGCTGAATTAGGAAAATGTCAAAACATGAAAGTTGCTCGCCTCGACGAGATCTACAACTTTCATGTTGGTCAAAAAGCCAAAAGAGGTCATTTGTACAAAATGTATTTTTGGGGGTATTTTTAGGGGAATAAAAACACCGATTTTGTGGTTTTGAGATGTTTTTGTATTTTTTTAGTGTTTTTAATGGTCAGTGAATTATAGACAATTATTCTACCTAATTTTTAGGGGTTTTTGAGGATAAAATAATTACAAGAAAAATAGAGGAAATTAAATACAATAAATTAATGGTAATTTATACACAATATACTATAAGATAAAAACAAGGAATTAGAGGGTATTTTTATTGGATTGATTAAGCAGGGGTTTTAATTAGCAGCTTTTAGCATGATGAATACGAGATTCATCATACCCCTATACTTAAATCAAGCTCGTCCTCGAGCATCTAAAGAATGAAGGAGTCGGATTAAATTCCTGACAGTGCGCGTGAAAAATTCAAGGCTCGATCTTTCAAAGACACTTGACTTAAGTGATCCTAAAATTGTGGGTTTATCCAAGCCTTAGTCAGAAGGAATCCAACTTATCTGATTATCAGACTCTCTTTTTGTACATATAATATAAGGATATGACATTTAGTGTACCGCATTTCGTGAGAGCCGAGTCGATGCATCACTCAAAGTTCCAGTCCCAAAGACTCTCCTCTAGACCTAATCCTCAATACTAGGGACTAAGTCTACTCTTGCTTCAGTCAACCGTCACATTAGTTTGTCAGACTTGAAATGTTGATGGACGACCAGATGATGGAGGTAATGGGATGGTGTCTATTTTTCTCACCCTCACATTGGAACAAGGGGCCTCTCGAGTGCCCTTTTACTCAACACATGTAATTTTTAATTTTTGTTGATCAATGTGTCCGTCAAAAGAGTTGGAGTCGTCTGCACTTGTTTTTTGGGAGTACACCGGGGTGTGTCTTTTCTGAGTATCTAAGATACCTTCGACACCCAGACTTGTATCGCTTACGATGCAGGGCCCTTTTTGTGGTGTCAGCCCGACTCCTTGGTCCTAATTAGCGCTTGGTCCAAGTGGACACTTTGAAAAAGTTTGGGAGCACTCGCCATTGGTGGAAGCTCATTTGTAATTTGACTTTGGTATTCAGAGCTTTTACTTTGACATTTCATTTCTTTTGTTGGCTAGCTCCACTGCTTTTACCCAAAAGTTGGTGCACACTGATCAACAAATTCCTTTAAGTTTCATCACACCCTGGCACATAGGTAAATATCAAAGAGATAACATATGAATCTTGTTCACGTACTGGCTAGGGTTTTGCTGACAATCAGGTTTTCTGAAGCTTTCATTAACTTTATCCCATCCTCGAATATCATTAGATCTAGTCTAAACTCAAATCTCTGATCCTAGTTCCTCAAGTGATATCTCAACTCAGCTCATCAATTATGCAGTTGTGGAAGTGACTGTGCTGATCATATTTTTCTTGAAGGCAGAGATGAAGAGTGCAATATAGCACTCAAATCTTTCAAACCAGGGCAGTGTGGATATTTAAGTCTTAAAAACCCTAATGACTAAGGCATGCTAACTCAGACTCTCAAGATCACAGAAATCCAGTGTCCTCAAAATCCTCAAGCCTTGAGTGAGTGTGAATGTGTCAGAATACACCAACTCCTTAGATTAGTGAATTTCGTGTGATTTTTGTCTTTTGCAGATTTTTATGGGTTTTAATTTTTTAATTTTTTTAATTCCTTGGAGAGACAATGACTGGTCCAGGCTCAAATAGAAGTATCCACTCTCAGCCAGTATGGGCGTAAGTACGGGCCGAGACCCGTGTTACTTGAGGACGGGGCCATATGCGATGTCCTCTAAACCACCCACTCTGCTAAGGGAGACCGAGGTTCCCTCACTGAAAATGTCTACTAAGCCTAGTAGTCAGAGTCAAATTCCAAGAAAGATTTTTAATTTTTAATTTTTAATTGTTTTTTTAAAGACTAATTACAAAATTTAATCCCTCAATTTTTAATAAACAATTTTTACATGGTTTTTACTCAGTTCACAAGTTTACCAAAACCCAGCCCGAAAAATAATATTTTAAAAGAGATTTAAAACGTGAGATACGGCTAAAGTAAATATACAATAATATACGGTATACCCCCTATACTTAAATTTTGCTATGTCCTCATAGCACAAGTGCCATGATACCAAGGCTCGATTCAAATATAGGGTGATATAGCGGAACTGAGGAAGAGGGTCCCCCTATACTTAGGCTAAAATCGACCTAAGTACAAAAAGACGGGACGAGGGAGGGATGAGCAGGCAGGTCCCCCCTATACTTAGGCTACAAATAGCCTAAGTAAGGTCTGAATTAGGGGGGAGGGTGTTCTATGATACAAGGGTGAGGGGGAGGGGGTTCGAAAAATATATATACAGAGAGAGAGAGATAGAGATAGAGAGAAATATACAGGGGGAAGGGAGATAGGGTGAGGTGAGTGTGTATGTGCAAGTGTGCGTGTGTGTGTGGGGGGGGGGAGATCATCAAGTGATCTACTCTTTTTTTTACAACATGCAAAACTGAAAATAAATATGCAAATGCAATATTTTTTTTTACAGATATGCCATGCAATCTGACTGATAAAAACTCCAGAAATTCTTCACAGATTCTTTTGCGGCCTCTTCAGCGGAAGCTCCTGACTTCATGCCACCATGAAGACCGAGCGTCCTCGATGATCATGGGCCCTACAACAAAAGAGACAAGTTAGAACACACAGAGAAATTAGATCAACAGATATGATGCAAAAAATGATGCTTGAAATAAGGACCTAAAAATATTGAAATTATTCAAAAAAAATCAAAATTCAATAATTAAGCAAAGCCGTATCCTCGACAACGGCGCCATTTGATGAACGTCAAATTCGCCTCATTAAAAGTGATGAATTAGTCGTAGTATAGGAGACGAATTTGGTTCAGCAAAAACCACAATCTTTGAATGTCGTGGAATATTTTTTTACTTAGCAAGTCTTCCATGGTCGAACACAGTGACACAACTGCCTAATATGTTTATCGAATTTCGATTCACGATGGCACAATAATTAATTCTAATTTCAGGTCCATGTGGAGAATTGTGCAATTTACAAAGCGATGCTAAGATGGATGCATTTTTTTATTTATTTTTATGCAATTTAAAATGATGCATGAGTGAGTATGCAAGAGAATATGTATGCTAAATAAAGCCTACAATTATACCCTAAAAATGCGAGCAACAAAATATAAATTGAAGTCAGAGTCAATTTAATCCATCATCTCGGGTCAGCTCCTGTGATTCGGGCCACGTGGCGAAGTCTGGAGGCTCGACTGGAGGTTCGGATGACCGAGCCAGCAGGTTAGGATGGAGGCTCGGGTCAGCCACGTCTCATCATCGTGACCGTCCGATCCATCTGATCGGACGACAACTGTATCTCGTCCTCCTCTGCAGGTCACCGGAGAAGGCGGGGCTCTGGCGACCTGCCATTCGCACCATCACCGTATTTATCAGCTTCTGGAGGTCGGGGAAGATAGTAGGTGGTCTGGCGAAGGACTGGGAAGCGTCGCGAGGCTCCGAGGCGGGTCGGAAGGGAAGAACGATGGAGCCTCATGATGAGCGACCTGAGCACTCGGGTAAAGGTACAGAAATGGTCGTTGCGACCTCGGGCACTCAGATGCACTCAATCAAGAAAATTGAACCACTGATATAGATAAAAATCACTCAAAACACGAAAGCGGTCCTGCTATTGGATTAACCTGGTATAGCGACCAGGGTCGACCTCAAGGAGCACGGGTTGGCCTCTCGGCCTACAAAGTAGTAAAAAGGAATAAAATAAAAGAACAAAATATTTTTTAGTGGTTTTTAATCATTTTATATTTTTTTGGATTTTTAGTTAATTAAGGAAATAAGAAAAACAAATAAACACACACTTCAACAATTTATTTAAAGCACTAAAAATCAACCAAAAATTTAAACAAAAATATTTTTATGTGTTTTATAATTTTTAGTGTTTTTGGTGAATTTTTGAGAATTTTCTGATGTTTATTGAATTTTCTAAAAATCAAAAAGTGGCTGAAATCAAAGGTACTGTCCATCCGAGCCAAAAAGGCCTAGATAAAATATCTAAGAGCCCCAAAATGGCTGGGAGGTAATTTTCCTGCACAGAAGACAAAATGAGAAAATTTAGGCACCAATTTTATAGTTTTTGGGTTTTTGGTTTAATTATTAGAATTTTTATAAGTTTTTATGTGTTTTTCAATTTTTAGGAGTTTTACATAATGAAAAATATCCAAAATTGGCTAGAAAATCAAACACAGCAAAATAGGCAGTAGACAATTTTTTTGTAATTTTTAGACACTATTTAATATTTTTTTGTGATTTTTAAAGTTAGACAGTGACAAAAATGAAGGTTTTTGATTTTTTAAAAATATCAAATGAAATAAAAAATGTCCTAAAAAATCCACGAAAATTTTACACCATGGCAGGAGCCATGTATCCAATTTTCGTTGGATTTGGAGGTAATTTGCTATTTTATTCAAAAATAAAGAAGGGGCACTGTGCACAGGGACCAAAGTGCAAATACCCGAGTCTGGGGGGTCTGGTGCAATTTACCCAGCAAAACACACGCCACGCGCGTGTCTGGGGCACTCAAGAACCCAAATGCAATAAAAATAAGTCCCGTGGACTTATTGGTAACAGGTACCAAAAGTCTAGGGGCCTATTCGCAAAATACCCAAAATATCGCGCACATGTTGAAATAAATCACGCACAGGGGTATAAATGCAAATAAACTAAAACATTCATTCCATTGCTAACAACAGAACTACAGGGGCATGAGTTGCAAATAAACCAGAGACACACGTGACGAAGCACGTGTCATACAACGCACAGGGGCATAAATGCAAGGAAAATAAAGTACGGGGTCCTCTATGCAAATAACCCTAAAACTAAACAACTACATTCAATATTTACAGGACTAAAGCGAAATAAAAGAAAAGACAGGGTCTAAGGGTAAATTACCCTTTATTAAGGTGAACTGCTGGATGCGCGCCACGTGGAGGATCTGAAGGTGGCGAACGATGGGCGCTCCAGATCTTCCCTCCTCAGATCGAACGGTGGTGGTTGCTCCAGAGATGAACGGCTCTGATGGAGACTGGAGCGAGAGGGGGCTATCGAACAGCGACGGAGGATGCTGAATGAACAGGTCGCCGGCCTCGGGCGTGCGCTAGGCTCCTCCTGGGAGCACTCTGAAGGTCGGAGAAGAGACGTAGAGTGCTCCCGCGTCTGGTGGTGGGCTCTGATGATCGAGCCGAGCTCCGAGGAGCTCGGGAGAGGTCGGCGGAGCTGAGCCTCCTGGCTGGATGACGAAGGGCCTCAGATGGCCTTTGTTTGACCTGCAAAGCGAACCAGAAGACTCGCGGGTCGAGGGCAAACTGCCTCGACCCGGTTAGGCGAGGTGACGGTGGCTCGTGGGTCGAAATGGCGAGCTCCGGCGAAGGGGGTGGACGGAGGAGCTCGGCTCCCAGCTCCTGTGCGAGCTGGGTTGGATGGAGGGGTGAAGAAGGTGCGTCGAAGGGAGGCGGATGCGATGGACGATTCCGATGATCGAACGGAGTGAGGGGATGGTCGGAATCAGCTCGAGACGGCGGCAATACGAATTGGACGTAAATGGAAATCGAAGAAAGATAAGGACCTACAAGGTTACCTGGGTGGTCGAAGAGACTGGGTAGGAGCTGGGGAAGCTCCTGGTCGTCGCCTCGAGGAGCGTCTCCCTCCGAGGCTCAAGCTCCAGCTGATGGCGGAGCGACGACGGCGTAGCTCGCCGGATCGATGGTCTCGCCCTCCTTCCTCGCTGCGACACCACGGGGGGACGAGCTGTCACTCTCGCCGATGTGATGGAGGTCACTGGGAGTGGAACGAATGAGCCAAAGATGGGGAAATGAGGTGGCGGAGCTCGGCTATATACGCTGGAGGGGTCCGGGAAAGATGGCTCGGGTAGGGCGTGGAGGCGCGCGGATCCCGAGGTGGATGCCCCGGCGAGGATGTCGGATGTGGCAGGAGTGAAACGGACCCGGGGTTTAGGTGGGATTCAATCGGGTTTAGGTGCTAGAAATTAGGGAAGTCGGGTCGGGCGCTTAAATCCGCAGAAGGTGGTCCTGGGGGGGTAGTTGACCGGGCGGTCAACATCCCCAGGGCCAACAGGATCAGGCCACGTGGCTGGATCTTGAAGCTAAAAATTAAGGTAGCAAATGGCCGAATTTGCAAAAAGTTAAAACATGAAACATTTTAATTTTATTTTTTTCTATTTTTTTAATGATTTTTAATAATTTTTCCGAAATAAAAATAAGGTATATACATAGTATGTACTATATAGGTATATGTACATAATTAGGGTTTTTAATTTTTGATTTTTTTAATTATTATTTTTGTGCAATTTTATTCCTATTTTATATTTTATTTATTTTTATTATAAAATAAGGAATAAGAAGGTATTTTTATTTTATTTTTATTATTTATATACATAGGTAAATAAATACATATATACATTTATATACATGGTATATGTACAATGTATTTTTGTATTTTTAATTTTGCTATTTTTATTTTGTTTTGATTTTAATTGTTTTTATTTTATTTATTTACATTGAAAAACCATAGAATATTTACAAAAATTTTGGAAAGTAATTTTATTTATTTACAAGGTCAAATAAATATATATGTGAGTCTATGTACAAGGTGACTATACAAGAGGTGTTTTTGTTTTCTTTTTTTTAGTTTTTAAATTTTTCTTTTGATTTTATAAATATATATATACAAATATTTACAAGCCTATTTTTGTGAGGAAAATACTTTTATTTATTTACATAAATATTTACACACATGAGCCCCTATCTCTCTCTACTTTGGCTTTTGTGCGGTCAGGCCCATGCTGAGCCCTCCCTTGGGTTAGGTTGCTCAATATTTATTCTAAATATTTCCCTCTTTTTCTTTTTAATCTTTATTCTTTTATTTTTGCACAAAAACATGCTAATTATAGGTTTTTACACAATGCATGCTTTTGGTAATTATTTGTATTTACATATATCTACATGCATTTGCAAAGGTTTTTGTAGCTAAAATATAAGAATAAAGAGTGATGAATGAGTATTCATCACCCCCCTATACTTAACTTTGCTAGTCCCTTAGCAAACACTTATTTGAAAAAGAAGTGAAAAAGAAAGAAAGAAAAAGAAAAAGAGGATGTACATGGATTAAGGTTGATTATTAAACTTGCCTTCATTAAATTGGGGTATGGAGCTTGATCAGATCTTTGGATTATTAATGTGTCGGAACCGTATTTGGACTTAAGTCTAAAACTCAACAGCCTCTAAGTTCCACTAATCTATAACCAAGACTCCTCAATGCTCCAGATCAGAACAAGTCATCAATCACAAACCCTGAAGACCATGAATCTTTTCTTGTCCTGTGAATGTGAGGTCTAAGCTCTCCACCTCAGAAATGGCAACTTGACAACCCTCCCCAACAAGGTAACTCTATGACCTCAATCTGGCCACTCTTTCCTCGAGGAGCGGGGTATTCCCTTCTAAGTTCAAGTTCAACCGGCTCAAGAAGAGGGGGAAGAAGAGAATGGGTCAAGGCCAGTGTAGCCAAGTACCCTTGGGAGCTTGACCAGTGTAGCCAGGTCTCCCTGCTGCAAGCTACATCAGGTGGATCATGAAACCAAGCTTTGCTTATTGCACTCTATATACATACTCCGGTGGGATTATCATTTTCTATCAGACCCACCACTTTTTTGGAGTTATTTTCCTTTTGCACTTTTTTTTAAGTGCATCTGTACAACATATACATGTGCAACATATATATACAAGGAGTTTTTCCTCTTGAGCCAGTAGACTATCCCTCTTTTGAAGCTTTATTGCAACCCACAACTCCCGTCATTAGACCTCATGGTAACCAGACCAAGTTGAGACGCACTTCCTTCACTAAAAGAAGAAGAGAGGTTCCGCCTAGAAGTACTACCCTCATATGCTACCCCAAGTCAAGGAAGACTGCCTCCTCACCACCTCATCCGTAGAGAGCTCGGTGCATAGTGCTGGTGTCCAAGTAAAGCCATTGTCTATATGAGTCATGTGTTGTTGTTAAATGCTCTACTTAGGCTCATTGAGATGACATGTGATCATAGCCTAGTGGACTCAAAGAATTAAGTCACCATGGACCTGAAAAGCCTTAAACCTAAGCCCTATAAGGTTCCTCTTAGAAGTTAAGTGGATTAAGATCTTAATCAAGCTCCATTTCTCAATTTGATTCCAGGCTAGTTTAAATGTCAACTATCATCCAGAAAAACTATATACATATGTACAAAAGATGCTTATTTACACAAACTTTACAATCATGCAAAATTTTTGAAAAATGTTTTGAAATCATGAAATGATGATGCATGAAGTGCAAGTTTTGCAAAAAGATATTTACACACATTTACACAAGATTTTTGAAAACTTTTGATTTTCAAAACATTTTGGAAAAATTTTGTACTATATACATAATTTTGATACAAAAAATATTTACACAAGCTTTACACAAAAGATTTTTGAAATCATTTTTACAAAAATAATTTGTACACTAGCTATTTATGTGCAAATAAAAGAATGTTTATGTACATGAAAATTTTTAATTTTAGTGATTTTTAGCCATTTTATTTATTAACACACTCACACAAAGTACGAGTTATGGCTAAAGTATATATGAAATATATATACCCCCCCATACTTAGCTCGAACGATGTCCTCGGAGTCAAGAGCGATGAAGAAGACATAACTCGTGCTAGGTATAGTGATGTGAAAAGAAAGGCTATATACAAAGAAGAATGAATGAAAAGTCAAGAGGGTCTCGGGTCTTCCCCCTATACTTAGGATTAAATAATCCTAAGTATAGCAGGCTGTATACTACGGGAAAATCGAGTGGAGAATGTACAGGGTCTACCCCCCCTATACTTAGGGTGAAATATCCCTAAGTATAGGCAGCAAAACAGGGGTAGGCGGAAACAAAAGAAATACCCAAACGGTCTCACACCCCCCTATACTTAGGGTAAAGTGCACCCTAAGTATAACATAATCAAAAGATGAAGAAAGGGATGTGGGACTAAAGAATGTAGTGATATGGACATCTGGATCTATACAAGGCGGAAGATTAGTGAAACTCAGGCGTGAGATGCATTAGATGTGAGTCAAAGACCACATCTCACGCAAAATGAATAGGGGCAAGATCAGCGACCCGCGGCTCATGATCTAGGAATGGCTTGAGCCGCTGGCCGTTCACTCGAAAGGTACTCTCAGAAGACAACTCAGATATGTCGATGCTACCGTTATCGTGTACCTTTCTGACCAAGTAGGGTCCCTTCCATTTGCTCTGTAGCTTCCCTGGAAATAGACGTAGCCTCGCATCAAACAGCCATACTCTCTGTCCAATCTCAAAATGCTTGTGGCTGATATGAGAATCATGCCACTCCTTCACTTTCTCCTTATAATGTAGGCTGTTTGAGAATGCTGTATCTCTAAGCTCCTCCAGGGCTGCTAACTCTGCCCTCCTCTGGTCTCCCATACCATCTGGATCCATAAGAATATCTGTAACTGCCCAAAGTGACTTGTGCCTCAGCTCAACTGGTAAATGGCACGGCTTGCCATATACGAGGCGAAAGGGAGATGTGCCCAATGGTGTCTTGAAAGACATCCTATATGCCCACAAGACCGAGTCCAAAAGCTGTGACTAATCCTTTCGGTCAGGGCGGACGACTTTCTGCAATATAGTCTTAATCTCCCTATTCGACACCTCGGCTAGACGATTCGTCTGTGGATGGTAAGGTGTGGCAACACGATGGTCTATACCGAACTCGCTAGCAAGGGCCTTCACCTGGTCGTTGATGAAGTGAGATCCCCCATCAGAAATCAGAACTCGTGGAATCCTGAACCGCGTGATGATGTGCTTTCTCAAAAATCTGCAAACTGTCCTCGCATCAGCGGCTCGGGTGGGGATAGCCTCAACCCAACGACTAACATAATCCACGGCCAACAGAATGTACTCAAATCCCTGACTCTTAGGGAATGGACCCATGAAATCGATACCCCATGCGTCAAAAACCTCACAGAAGTGAATGGGCTGCATCGGCATCATATCACGCTGTCCACAAGTGCCCATCCTCTGACAGTCAGTACACCTCTTCACGAACTCATCTGAGTCCTTGAAGAGGGTAGGCCACCACAAGCCGGATTGGAGCACTTTCTGTGCCGTTCTCCTCCCAGAATGATGTCCTCCTGCCTCAAGCTTGTGGCAGTAAGTGAGGATGCTATGGTGTTCCTCCTGAGGAATACACCGACGCCAGACGTTGTCCCCTCCTTCGTGGTAAAGGATGGGATCCTCCCAATGGTAGGACTTGGCCTTCGCAAGGAAGGTCTCAAGCCTCTGCCTGGGCCAATCTTGTGGGACTTTCCCAGCAACGAGAAAGTTCACAATATCGGCATACCACGGGAGTGAGGCGATAGCAAGGATCGCCTCATCTGGGAAGGTATCTCGAATGGGATCAATCTGCTCAGACTCCTCAGGCTGCTCTAAACGGGAGAGATGATCCGCCACCACATTCTTGACTCCAGGCTTATCCTTGATCTCAATGTCGAACTCCTGGAGTAGAAGGATCCATCTAGTAAGTCTAGCCTTGGCATCCTTCTTTGCCATGAGGTACCTGATGGCGGTGTGATCTGTGTACAAAGTCACTCTAGATCCAATGATATAAGATCAAAACTTATCTAAGGCGAACACTACGGCTAGCATCTCCTTCTCTGTAACTGTGTAATTCCGCTGGGCGGAGTCCAATGTGCGGCTAGCGTAGTGAATGGCAAATGGAACTCCATCCCTCCTCTGTCCCAGCACTGCCCCTACGGCAAAATCGGAGGCGTCCGTCATGATCTCGAATGGGAGAGACCAATCAGGCGGCTGGAGGACAGGAGCCTCAATCACACACTGCTGGAGAGTCGCAAAGGACGAAAGACACTTGTCATCGACAAGGAACTCGGTGTCTTTCGTCAAGAGGTCAGTCAACGGCCGGGCAATCCTGCTGAAATCCTGAATAAATCTCCTATAAAATCCAACGTGCCCCAGGAATGACCGTAGCTGCCTCAAATTGGACGGCGGTGCGAGTTTTCTAATGACATCAACCTTGGCCGGATCCACCTCCATGCCCCTGTTGGAGATGATATGGCCAAGCACCGTCCCTTGAGTCACCATGAAGTGACTCTTCTCCCAAGATAGAACCAAATGGTACTCAATACATCGCTGGAGTACTCGGTCTAGGCAGTCAAGACAGGAGTCGAATCCGTCGCCGTAGACCGAGAAATCGTCCATGAAGACCTCCAAACACTCCCCTACCATGTCCGAAAAGATCGACAGCATGCACCTCTGAAAAGTCGCAGGGGCGTTGCATAGCCCAAATGGCATGCGTCGAAAGGCATATGTACCAAAGGGACATGTAAAGGTGGTCTTCTCCTGATCCTCAGGAGTGATGGCCACCTGGTTGTAGCCCGAGTACCCATCCAGGAAGCAATAATGGCTCTTCCCTGCCAGTCTCTCAATTATCTGGTCAATAAAAGGCAGGGGGAAATGGTCCTTCTTGGTGGCCTGGTTGAGTCTCCTGTAGTCAACACAGACCCTCCAAGAGGTGGGTACTCGTGTAGCAATCTCCTCTCCCGACTCACTGATCACAGTCGTGATACCCGTCTTCTTGGGCACCACATGCAAGGGGCTAACCCACTTGGAGTCGGAAATGGGATAAATAAAATCTGCACTCCACCATTTTGATATTTCCTTCATCACGACCTCTCTCAGGTTGGGGTTCAGTCGCCACTGGAACTCACGCGACGGCTTCGCCCCCTCCTCGAGATAGATATGGTGGGAGAACACTGATGGGCTAATCCCATGGAGATCTGCTACGCTCCATCCGATTGCCTTGCGATTCTTTTCAAGAACCCCCATCAAACGGGATTCTTGCTCTCCAGTCAGATCGGCGGAGATGATGACTGGGTACATCTCAGGCTCGCCCGCAAGGAACCGATACTTCAGCGAAGTAGGGAGCGGCTTCAGCTCTGGACAGCTGGGCGCTGGCAAATCTGGCTGCGGAAGGAAATGTGTCAATACTGCTAAGTCTGCCAAATCTGCCTGGGAGAAAGAAGGCGAACTCTCGCAAACTGGATCTGGAGAAGGCTGCTCGACTGTGCTGTCTCTGATCTGCTCTACATCTACCTCCTCCTCATCTGTAGGCTCAGGTGGACTCAAGTCTGGCATCTGATCATCACAATCTGCCCAATCAGACTCTGAATCCGAGGGATCTGTATCAAATGTGGTGGTATCAGTACCACCGTAACACAAGGTGGCCTCAGCACCACCATCACTGAAAACCGTGTCACGGTCAAGAACCGGCTCTGCTGTCTCTGTGGTATCCTGGACCAGGGCTGTGCTCTCCAGACTCTCCTCTGCTGTCATCTCTGTATCAGTGGTGTCTGGAAATGAGAGGATGGCCTGTGCTGAAGGGTCTGCCCATGCTGCCTCGTCGTCTGTGATCACAAAATCACAGTCCTATTGGATGTCTAGCTCGACTTTGTCAGCTGCTCTGAATCTGTGCTGGCCTCTGAGCATGCTCTCTCTCTGGCTCTGTAGTCCTCGACCGTCTCTATTTGTACACTCTCGCCCTCGACGCGAAAGTATACCTTCCCGCTATCATGATCAGTCACCGCCTTGGCTGTGGCCAAGAACGGACGACCGAGGATTATGGGGGTATCGGCCACTGAATCAGGGATCTCCATGTCCAACACTATGAAGTCCACGGGGAATTTTAGGCCCTGAATCGTGACGATAACATCTTGCAACAACCCCTTCGGCCTCTTGACAGATCGATCAGCGAACTGAAGGACTGTCCTGCTCTGTCTAAGAGTGCCCAACTCGAAGCGGTCGAGAAGGGCTGCCGGAAGGAGGTTGATCGACGATCCGCTATCCAATAGAGTCCGGTCGAACCTCTGCTCACTAATCTGACATCTGACATACGGGGCTCCTGAATCTGGCCTCTTGGCCGGCAGACGGTTCTGGATCGCGAAACACGTGGCTTTCGTCAGCACATGAATCTCTGAAGTGTGGTTCCTCCTCCTCCTCCTGACTGTGGTCCTGTCTCTCAAAGATCGCTGAAGAAGGGGGATGTGATGCAAAGCCTCCTGGAGGGTCAGCTGGATGTGAAATATATCGATCATGCTCTGGCTGAATTCCTCCTGCTCTCTCTTTTCTGGGTCTTTTTCTTTTTTCTTCCCCTTCCCCATCTTAAAGGCTCTAGGAAAGGGGATCACAGGGTCCTTTGCAGATGAAGGACTAGGAAAAGGCCTAGACGGCTCGACGGCCGGATCCGCACATACATCAATCACCACAGTGGGACCAGAAGAAACTAAACCTTTTCCTTTATTCACAACAGTGTTCTGAGATACATGAGAATGAGGAAAAACATCTGATCTCTCTACACAAACACCGGTGGCCTCAGTACCACCACGGGCTGGCTCTGCTACTGGACGTCTCGCGGCCTCAGTACCGCGGGCTGGCTCTGCTACTCTGGTGGCATTAGCACCACCTCCTCGAACTGGTGAAGCGGCGACCTCAGTACCGCCGGTGGAATCAGCATCCTTGGTGGCATCAGTACCACCGTCATCATCGTGTGCAGCCTCAGTACCTGATGACACAAAAATCCCGAGAGACTAAGGTAAAGGTACTGAATTGATGGTCGTTGCGACCTCAATCACTCGGATGTGTCTATCAAGAAAAATGAACCACTCGCGAAAAATAAAATCAATCAAAGTAAGGAAGCGGTCCTGCTATATGTTTAACCTGGTATAGCACCCAGGGTCGAACTCAAGGAGCACGGATTGGCCGAAGGCCTACGAAGTAGTAAAAATAAATAAAATAAAAGACAAAAGATTTTTAGTGGTTTTTAAGTATTTTTATATTTTTTTGGATTTTTAATATATAAAGAAAATAAGAAAAACAAAAACAAGCACACTTCAACAATTTATTTAATACATCAAAAATCAACCAAAAATTAAAAAAAAATATTTTTATGTGTTTTATATTTTTTTATGTTTTTGGTGAATTTTTGATAATTTTCTGATATGTATTTTATTTTCTAAAAATCAAACAGTACTAAAAGCAAGGGGTACTGTCCAACCAGGCCAAAAGTCCCTAGATAAAATATCTAAGGGCTCACAAGGGCCTGGAGGTAATTTTCCTGAAAGGTAGAGAAGGCAAGGAAAATTTGGGTACCAAGTTTATTATTTTTGGGTTTTTAATTAATTTATTAGACTTTTTATGGGTTTTCGAGTGTTTTTAAGTTTTTAAGGTTTTTAAGCAATGAAAAATAGCCAAAATTGGCTAGAAAATCAAAGAACACAAACTAAACAGTAACTAATTTTTATAGAATTTTTAGGGGAGTTTTTATATTTTTTTGTGATTTTTAAATCTAGACAGTAGCAAAAACTAAGATTTTTGAATTTTTAAAAATATCAAACAAAATAAAAAATGTCCTCCAAAATTCACAAAAATCCTACAACATGGCAGGAGCCATGTGTCAAATTTTCATCGAATTTGGAGGTGATTTGATATTTTATTCAAAAATAACAAAAGGGCATTGTGCACAGGGATTGGAATGCGAATACCCAAAGTTCTGGGGGTCCAGGTGCAATTAACCCAGCAAATCACGCGCCAAGCGCGTGCCTGGGGCACTCAGGGACCTATATATAAGGAAAATAAGTCCCGAGGACCTATTGGTAACACGTACCAAAAGTCCATGGGGCTCGGTTGCAAATAACCCAAAAATTAACGCACATGCGCAAAACAACCACGCACAGGGGTATAAATGCAATTAACTAAAAAGTTTCATTCATTCATAAACGTCCAGAACTACAAGGGCATAGATTACAAATACACCAGAAGAACACGTGTCGAAGCACGTGACACACTACACACAGGGGCATACATGCAATAAGAAAACAAGACAGGGTCCAAAGTGCAAATGTACCAACGTAAATAAAATACGAAAAATATTTACAAGACTGAAACAAAACAAGACTAAAGCTAAGGGCCTAAGGGATAAATTACCCTTTATTAAGTTGGCCGTCGGATGGGCGCCACGTATGCTGATGAACGGCTGGAAATGGGTGGCGCCCAACGCTGATATCCCTCGGGTTGATCGATCGGACCAGGCGTCACCACGTGGGAGATCGAACGGTGGAGAGGTACTGTGGCTAAACCTCGGGCATCGATGGTCCAGATCGCTCCTCAGATGGATCTAACGCTGCTGGTGGCTCCTGAAGCGGACGGTGGCGATCAAAACTGGAGCAGGAGGGCAATCCAACGGCTGCTGGAGGTCCTCAAAGAACAAGAGGCCGACGAACTTCGCCGGCCCAGTACGCGCGCTCTGAGCCTCCGTGGGGGCTTCTGATGATCGAGGAAGCTTCGCCTTGGCCTCCCGCGTCTGTGGGACGTCTCCGATGAATCAACGGAGCTCCGGAGAGCTCTGTCGACTCCGGCGGAGGAGAAGCTCCGGTTCTCAAGTAGGAGGGCCTCAGACAGCCCTCGATTGACCTGCAAAACGCAACCAAAGAGCTCCTGGGTCGAGGGCAAACTGCTTCGACCCCGTTAGCGGTGGTGCAAGTGGACGGTGTGGTGGTGCGGGCGAACCCCGGCGATGCGACGGCGAAGGGGTTCGAACCCCAGCTCCTGTGCGAGCTGGGTTGAACGGAGGGGCGGAGAAGGTGCGCGGGGGAAGGGCGAACGTGATGGGGGATTCTGATGATCGAACGAAAGGGGGAGATGGCCGGAATCGATGATGGTCAGCGACGGTGAGATTTGGGGCTAATCGAAAATTAGAGAAAAAGAAAGAACTACAGGTCTACCTGGGTGAAGGAATGGGCTGTGGTCGATCTTGCGTAGCTCTGGGTCTTCGCCTCAAGGAACGCCGACGTCCGAGGCTCGAGCTCCAACTCAGGGCGGAGCACGGCGGTGATACTCGCCGGATCAGTGGAAACCTCCTCCTCGCCTCGCTGCAACAGGTGGAGACGCTCGCTGTCACTCGTGCGATCACGCTGGAGCTCACAGGGAAGAAGGGGAATGACCAAAGATAGAGAAAATGGGTGGCGGAGCTGGGTATTTAAGTGGGTGCAGGTCCGGCTAGGGCTGGTCGGGTAGGGCTGTGAGAAGCGCGGATCCCGATGTGGATACCCCGGCGAGGGTCTCGGATGCACGAAGAAGAGATAGGACCCGGGGTTTGCGGAGATGGCGAGCGGATCGAGCGCGGAAAAAGAGGAGAAGTCGGGTCGGGCGCGAGATCCGCTGGAGAAGAAGGTCCGCGGAGGGAGTTGACCGGAGGTCAACATCTCCGTGGGCCAATGAGACGCTGCCACGTGGAAAAGATTTGAAAAATCAATTATAAATAGCAAATGGCAGAATTATTAAAAAGTCGAAACATGAAAGATTTTTGTTTTAATATTTTCTATTTTTTTGTGATTTTTAATTAATTTTTGGAAATAAAAATAAGGTATTTACATTATATAGCTATATATAGGTATATATACAATATGTAGGCTTTTGATTTTTGATTTTTAATTATTATTTTTGTATAATTTTATTCCTATTTTATATTTTATTTATTTATAGAATAAAATAAGGAATAAAAGGGTATTTTTATTTTGTTTTTATTATTTATATACATAGGTAAAATAAATAGATATATACATCTATATACATGGTATATGCACAATGTATTTTGGTATTTTTGATTTTTCTATTTTTATTTTGATTTTTGTTTTGATTCTTTTTATTTTATTTATTTACAAAGTATAACATAGACTATTTACAAAAAGTTTTAAAAATTAATTTTGTATAGTTACAAAGCTAAATAAATATATATAGGTGTGGTTTATGTACATGATGAAAGGGGTATTTTTGATCTTTTTGATTTTTAACTTTTCTTTTGTTTTTATATCTTTTATAAATATATACAAGTATTTACAAGCATATTTTTGGGTGAGGAAAACATTTTTATTTTATTTACATAAATATATACACAAGAGCACCTATCTCCCTCTACTTTGGCTTTTATGCGGTCAGGCCCATGCTGAGCCCTCCCTTGGGTTAGGTTGCTCAATATTTATTCTAAATATCCCTCTTTTTCTTTTTAATCTTTATTCTTTTATTTTTGCACAAAAACATGCTAATTATAGGTTTTCACACAATGCATGCTTTTGCTAATTATTCCTATTTACACATATCTACATGCATTTGCAAAGGTTTTTGTAGCTAAAATATAAGAATAAAGAGTGATGAATGGGTATTCATCACCCCCCTATACTTAACTTTGCTAGTCCCTTAGCAAACACTTATTTGAAAAAGAAGTGAAAAAGAAAGAAAGAAAAAGAAAAAGAGGATGTACATGGATCAAGGTTGATTTATCAAACTTGCCTTCATTAAATTGGGGTATGGAGCTCGATCAGATCTTTGGATTATTAATGTGTCGGAACCTTATTTAGACTTAAGCTTAAAACCTAACAGCCTCTAAGTTCCACTAATCTATAATCAAGACTCCTCAATGCTCCAGATCAGAACAAGTCATCAATCACAAACCCTGAAGACCATGAATCTTTTCTTGTCCTGTGAATGTGAAGTCTAAGCTCTCCACCTCAGAAATCGCAACTTGACAACCCTCCCCAACAAGGTAACTCTATGACCTCAATCTGGCCACTCTTTCCTCGAGGAGCGGGGTATTCCCTTCTAAGTTCAAGTTCAACCGGCTCAAGAAGAGGGGGAAGAAGAGAATGGGTCAAGGCCAGTGTAGCCAAGTACCCTTGGGAGCTTGACCAGTGTAGCCAAGTCTCCCTGCTGCAAGCTACAACAGGTGGATCATGAAACCAAGCTTTGCTTATTGCACTTATATACATACTCCGGTGGGATTATCATTTTCTCTCAGACCCACCACTTTTTTGGAGTTCTTTTCTTTTTGCACATTTTTTTTCAAGTGCATCTGTACAACATATACATGTGCAGCATATATACAAGGAGTTTTTCCTCTTGAGCCAGTAGACTATCCCTCTTTTGAAGCTTTATTGCAACCCACAACTCCCGTCGTTAGACCTCATGGCAACCAGACCAAGTTGAGACGCACTTCCTTCACTATAAGAAGAAGAGAGGTTCCGCCTAGAAGTACTACCCTCATATGCTACCCCAAGTCAAGGAAGACTGCCTCCTCACCACCTCATCCGTAGAGAGCTTGGTGCATGGTGCTGGTGTCCAAGTAAAGCCATAATCTATATGAGTCATGTGTTGTTGTTAAGTTCTCTACTTAGGCTCATTGAGATGACATGTGATCATAGCCTAGTGGACTCAAAGAATTAAGTCACCATGGACCTGAAAAGCCTTAAACCTAAGCCTTATAAGGTTCCTCTTAGAAGTTAGGTGGATTAAGATCTTAATCAAGCTCCATTTCTCAATTTGATTCCAGGCTAGTTTAAATGTCAACTATCATCCAGAAAAACTATATACATATGTACAAAAAGATGCTTATTTACACAAAGTTTACAATCATGCAAAATTTTTGAAAAATGTTTTGAAATCATGAATGGATGATGCATGAAGTGCAAGTTTTGCAAAAAGATATTTACACACATTTACACAAGATTTTTGCAAACTTTTGATTTTAAAAACATTTTGGAAAAATTTTGTACTATATACATAATTTTGATACAAAAAAAAATTTACACAAGCTTTACACAAAAGATTTTCGAAATCATTTTTACAAAAATAATTTGTACACTAGCTATGTATGTGCAAATAAAAGAGGATTATGTACATGAAAAATTTTTAATTTTGTGGTTTTTAGCCATTTTATTTATTAGAACACTCACACAAAGTACGAGTTATGGCTAAAGTATATATGAAATATATACACACCCCCCTATACTTAGTTCGAACGATGTCCTCAGAGTCAAGAGCAATAGAGAAGACATAACTCGTGCTAGGTATAGGAAAGTGAAAAGAAAGGCTATACAAAAAGGAAATGAAAAGTCAAGAGGGACCCAGGTCTCCCCCTATACTTAGGATCAAGTAATCCTAAGTATAGCAGGCTGTATACTAAGGGAAAACCTGAGTGCAGAATGTACAGGGTCTACCCCCCCTATACTTAGGGTGAAATATCCCTAAGTATAGGCAGCAAAGACAGGGGTAGATAGAAACAAAAGAAATACCCGAAAGGTCTCACATCCCCCCTATACTTAGGGTAAAGTGCACCCTAAGTATAGCATAATCACAAGATGAAGGAAGGGATGTGGGACTAAAGAATGTAGTGATATGGACATCTGGATCTATATACAGCGGAAGATCAGTGAAACTCAGGCGTGAGATGCATTAGATGTGAGTCAAAGACCACACCTCACGCAAAATGAATAGGGGCCAGATCAACGACCCGCGGCTCATGATCTAGAAATGGCTTGAGCCGCTGGCCGTTCACTCGAAAGGTACTCTCAGAAGACAATTCAGATATGTCGATGCTACCGTTGTCGTGTACCTTTCTAACCAGATAAGGTCCCTTCCATTTGCTCTGTAGCTTCCCTGGAAATAATCGTAGCCTCGCATCAAACAACCATACTCTCTGTCCAATCTCAAAATGCATGTGGCTGATATGAGAATCATGCCACTCCTTGACTTATTCCTTTTAATGTAGGCTGCTTGAGAAAGCTGAATCTCTAAGCTCCTCCAGGGCAGCTAACTCTGCCCTCCTCTGGTCTCCCATACCATCTGGATCCATCAAAATATCTGTAACTGCCCAAAGTGACTTGTGCCTTAGCTCAACAGGTAAATGGCATGGCTTGCCATATACGAGGCGAAAGGGAGATGTGCCCAAAGGTGTCTTGAAAGACGTCCTATATGCCCACAAGACCGAGTCCAAAAGCTGTGACCAATCCTTTCGGTCAGGGCGGACGACTTTCTGCAGAATAGTCTTGATCTCCCTATTCGACACTTCGGCTAGACCATTCGTCTGTGGATGGTAAGGTGTAGCAACACGATGATCTATGCCGAACTCGCTAGCAAGTGCCTTCACCTGGTCATTGATGAAGTGAGATCCCCCATCAGAAATCAGAACTCGTGGAACCCTGAACCGCGTGATGATATGCTTCCTCAAAAATCTGCAAACTGTCCTTGCATCAGCGGCTTGGGCGGGGATAGCCTCCACCCAACGACTCACATAATCAACGGCCAACAGAATGTACTCAAATCCCTGACTCTTAGGGAATGGACCCATGAAATCGATGCCCCATGCGTCAAAAACCTCACAGAAGTGAATGGGCTGCATCGGCACCATATCACGCTGTCCACAAGTGCCCATCCTCTGACAGTCAGTACACCTCTTCACGAACTCATCTGAGTCCTTGAAGAGGGTAGGCCACCACAAGCCGGATTGGAGCACTTTCTGTGCCGTTCTCCTCCCAGAATGATGTCCTCCTGCCTCAAGTTTGTGGCAGTAAGTGAGGATGCTATGGTGTTCCTCCTGAGGAATACACCGACGCCAGACGCTATCCCCTCCTTCGTGGTAAAGGATGGGATCCTCCCAATGGTAGGACTTGGCCTTCGCAAGGAAGGTCTCAAGTCTCTGTCTGGGCCAATCCTGTGGGACTTTCCCAGCAACGATAAAGTTCACAATATCGGCGTACCATGGGAGTGAGGCGATAGCAAGGATCGCCTCATCTGGGAAGGTATCTCTAATAGGGTCAATCTGCTCAGAATCCTCAGGCTGCTCTAGTCAGGAGAGATGATCCGCCACCACATTCTTGACTCCAGGCTTATCCTTGATCTCAATATTGAACTCCTGGAGTAGAAGGATCCATCTAGTCAGTCTGGCCTTGGCATCCTTCTTTGCCATGAGGTACCTGATGGCGGTGTGATCTGTAAACAAAGTCACTCTAGATCCAATGATATACGATCTGAACTTATCTAGGGCAAATACTACGGCTAGCATCTCCTTCTCTGTGACCGTGTAATTCCGCTGGGCGGAATCCAATGTGCGGCTAGCATAGTGTATGGCAAATGGAACTCCATCCCTCCTCTGTCCCAGCACTGCCCCTACGGCAAAATCGGAGGCATCCGTCATGATCTCGAATGGGAGAGACCAATCAGGCGGCTGGAGGACAGGAGCCTCTATGACACACTGCTGGAGAGTCGCGAACGACGAAAGACACTTGTCATCGACAAGGAACTCGGTGTCTTTCGTCAAGAGGTCAGTCAACGGCCGGGCAATCCTGCTGAAATCCTGAATGAACCTCCTATAAAATCCAACGTGCCCCAGGAATGACCGTAGCTGCCTCAGATTGAACGGCGGTGTGAGTTTCCTAATGACATCAACCTTGGCCGGATCAACCTCCATGCCCCTGTTGGAGATGATGTGGCCAAGCACCGTCCCTTGAGTCACCATAAAGTGACTCTTCTCCCAAGATAAGACCAAATGAAACTCAATACATCGCTGGAGCACCCGGTCTAGGCAGTCAAGACAAGAATCGAATCCGTCGTCGTAGACCGAGAAATCGTCCATGAAGACCTCCAAACACTCCCCTACCATGTCCGAGAAGATCGACAGCATGCACCTCTGAAAAGTCGCAGGGGCATTGCATAGCCCAAATGGCATGCATCGAAAAGCATATGTGCCGAAGGGACAGGTAAAGGTGGTCTTCTCCTGATCCTCAGGAGCGATGGCCACTTGGTTGTAGCCCGAGTACCCATCTATGAAGCAATAATGGCTCTTCCCTGCCAGTCTCTCAATGATCTGGTCAATAAAAGGCAAGGGGAAATGGTCCTTCTTGGTGGCCTGGTTGAGTCTCCTGTAGTCAACACAGACCCTCCAAGAGGTGGGTACTCGTGTAGCAATCTCCTCTCCCGACTCACTGATCACAGTCGTGATGCCCGTCTTCTTGGGCACCACATGCAAGGGGCTGACCCACTTGGAGTCGGAAATGGGATAAATAAAATCTGCACTCCACCATTTTGATATTTCCTTCATCACGACCTCTCTCAGGTTGGGGTTCAGTCGCCGCTGGAACTCACGCGACGGCTTCGCCCCTTCCTCGAGATAGATATGGTGGGAGCACACTGATGGACTAATCCCATGGAGATCTGCTACGCTCCATCCGATCGCCTTGCGGTTCTTTTCAAGAACCCCCATCAAACGGGATTCCTGCTCTCCAGTCAACTCGGCGGAGATGATGACTGGGTACATCTCTGGCTCGCCCGCAAGGAATCGATACTTCAGCGAAGTAGGGAGCGGCTTCAGCTCTAGAATGCTCGGTGCTGGCAAATCTGGCTGCGGAAGAAAGTGAGTGAATGCTGCTAAGTCTGCCAAATCTGCCTGGGAAAGTGAAAGCGTACTCTCGCAAACTGGATCGGGAGAAGGCTGCTCAACTGCACTGCCTCTGGTCTGCTCTGCATCTGCCTCCTCCTCATCTGTAGGCTCAGGTGGACTCAGGTCTGGCATCTGATCATCACAATCGGCCCAATCAGACTCTGAATCCGAGGGATCTGTATCAACCACGGTGGCATCAGTACCACCGTAAAGCAAGGTGGTCTCAACACCACCATCACTGGAGTCCGTGTAGCGATCAAGGACCGGCTATGCTGCCTCTGTGGTATCCTGACCCAAGACTGTGCTCTCCAGACTCTCCTCTGCTATCATCTCGGCATCAGCTGTATCTGAATATGAGAGGATGGTCTGTGCTGCAGGATCTGCCCAAGCTGCCTCGTCATCTGTGATCACAAAATCACAGTCCTGGTGGATGTCTGGCTCTGCGTCTGTCAGCTGCTCTGAATCTGTACTCGCATCTAAGCGGGCTCTCTCTCTAGCTCTGTAGTCCTCGACCGTCTCTATTTGTATACTCTCACCCTCAACACGAAAGTACACCTTCCCGCTATCATGATCAGTCACCGCCTTGGATGTGGCCAAGAACGGACGACCAAGGATGATGGGGGTATCGGCCACTGACTCAGGGATCTCCATGTCCAACACTACGAAGTCCACGGGGAATTTCAGGCCCTGAATCGTGACGATAACGTCTCGTAATAACCCCTTCGGCCTCTTGACAGATCGATCAGCAAACTGAAGGACTGTCCTGCTCTGTCGAAGAGTGCCCAACTCGAAGCGGTCGAGAAGGGTTGCCGGAAGAAGGTTGATCGACGATCCACTATCTAGTAGAGTACGGTCGAACCTCTGCTCACTAATCTGGCATCTGACATACGAGGCCCCTGAATCTGGCCTCTTGGCTGGCAAACGGTTCTGGATCGCAAAACATGTGGCTTTTGTCAGCACATGGATCTCTGAAGTGTGGTTCCTCCTCCTCCTACTGACGGTAGTCCTGTCTCTCAATGATCGCTGGAGAAGGGGGATGTGCTGCAAAGCCTCCTGGAGGGTCAGCTGGATGTGGAATCGATCGATCATGCTCTGGCTGAACTCCTCAAGCTCTCTTTTTTTTGGATTTTCTTTTTTCTTCCCCTTCCCCATCTGAAGGGCTCTAGGGAAGGGGATCACAGGGTCCTTCGCAGATGAAGGACTAGAAAAAGGTCTAGACGGTTCGATGACCGGATCCACACATACATCATGCACCACAGTGGGACCAGAAGAAACTAAACCTTTTCCTTTATTCAAACCAAAGTCCTGAGATACATCAAGGCAGGGAAAGACAACATCTCTCTCAATACAAACACCGGTGGCCTCAGTACCACCATGGGCTGGCTCTGCTGCTGCTGCTGCTGGTAGACGTCTCGCGGCATCAGTACCGCGGGCTGGCTCGGCTGAACTGGTGGCGTCAGTACCACCTCCTCGATCTAGTGAAGTGGCGGCCTCAGTACCGCCGGTGGGATCAGCATCCTTGGTGGCTTCAGTGCCACCGTCATCATCTGGAGCGGCCTCAGTACCGCTCTCCTCCTCCTCATGTGGCGCCTCTGAAGTATCCTCGTGGTGAAGCTCAGATGAGACGCCGCCGCCTGCTGGGGTCCTACCGCTCCTAAGTGTGACAAAATCAGCATCAAATAGATCCGAAGATGTATCAACAAATGGGTCACTAGGAGTGGCAAACTCAGTGTGTACTACCTGCTCAGATTTCCTCTTGAGGTTATTCGGATTTGGCTCAATCTGGGCTGGAATGGCGGCCTTCCCTCTCACCAAGTCCCGCATCTCCTGGCGGAACTCGTCCATCTCCCGTCTGAATGTGGCCTGCTGGTCCGTAAGGAGGCAGGCGATGTCATCCAAAGCGGGGCTCTCGTGGGAGCCCGACGGGTAGCCTCTCTAGGGGTGAGGCTGCTGGAACTGCTGCTGGTGGTAAGAGGGGTATGAGGAATGGTGCTGCTGTTGAACTGGGTGAGCCTGCTGCTCACGTCTCCACGACTGTCCCTGCTGCTGATAGGGACGAGGACCGAAGGATGATGGCTGGTGCTGCTGATATGCTGGGGGCTGCTGCTGCGACTGGTGATCTCTCTGCTGGGAGTACTGCCCTCCCTGACCTGACGGCTGCTGCTGGGGCTGGGCACCACCACTCCCCCACCTGAATCCGGGATGGTCTCGTCGGATTCCAGGCTGGGGGCGGTCATACCAAATCCCGTTGACATCCATCAACGGCTCTGCATCGTAGGGGGCTGGAGGGAGCACTGCCAGAGGCTGGTCCGGCTGGTAAACCACCATCTGCATCTCTGGAGATGGTGGGGACTGGTAGGTGGGCTGCGGCTGCTGGTATGGCTCCGCCTGTACAAGGTGAACCTGTCTAGGCTGCACAGGGGTGCTGGAGCGCTGGGACGAGCTGCTGCTGCTGCCGGAGTCGCCTCGCGACTGAAGACGGGGCTGAGGAGCCGTCTGTGCCTCCTGAAGACACATGAGCTGGGTCTTCATGTCGCTCAGAACCTGTGCCATCTGTTCCATCTGAGTGATGCTCTGGCACTGCTTCTTCTCAATCAGCTCCATGTGGTCCAACTTCTCGCTGATAATGCCCATGTCCGCAGCTGTCGACTCTGCCTGTGCTGCTGCGGCTGCGGACGAACTGGATGGACCTGCATCTACCCGTGCTATCCGCTGGTACTGCACAGGTCCTGGCTGCTGTGGCTGGGTCTTCTGGGTATACAACCTGGTCTGGGACATCACCATGTAGTTTTCTGCCATCTCCTCGTAGATGGTCCAGACCTGGTCATGGTCCTTGGCAAAGTAGGACCCGCCGCAAGAAGCGTTCACCAGACCCTGAAGCTCTGGCGTCAACCCGCTGAAAAAGCTCTGAACTAGGTTCAGCTTGGAGATGTCGTGGTGCGGGCATCGGTCTAGGAGCTCTCGAAACCTCTCCCATGCCTCGTGAAACTGCTCGTTGGGGAACATGGAGAAGTTGCTGATCAGGGCCCTCGCTGCATTCGTCCGCCCGAGTGGATAGTACTTGTTCAAGTACTCGGTGCGGAGCTGCTCCCAGGTGTATACAAACCTCCCAAGATGCTTCAGCCAGGTGGCTGCTCTATCTGCCAGTGAAAACGAAAAGGCTATCATCCGGATCGTGTCCTGGTCCACATGGCGATCGTGGACAGTGCTGCAGATCATCAGGAACTCCTGGAGGCGGAGGTGGGGCTCCTCAGTGGCAAGTCCGTGGAAGCGGGGTAGCATCTGCAAGGTGTTCGGGGGGAACTTGAAGTCCCCCACGATCGCCGGCACCACTACCCAGTGATGCATCAGAGTACATCCGGGATTGTGTAAATCCCGCATCGGTCGTGGTGGTCCTCCTACCGCGGCGCCTCCCGCTGCGGCGGCTGCTGCTGCAGCTGCGGCTGCTGCGGCTCGTGCCTCTGCATCAGGTATCTCCTCAGGCTCGCTCTGCTGGTCTCGCTCTACTCTGAGCCTCTCCAACTCTCGCCTCATCTCTATCATAAATGCCCCCTGATCGCGTAACTGCTGCTGGACTGTCTCAAGTGATGCGATCAGGGTGGAGTTGATCGCTCCCTGGTCAAGTACAAAGTGCTCAGGCTGACGGGAGTGATCATCTGAACTGCCGGCTCCGGCCATAGCGACGTCTGCAAAATCAAACGAGCCCAACTCATGTGCTGTCAAATCAATCAGTCTCTCCTTGGGCTCGTGTCTCTCAGGTAGAACAGAAAGGGGGTCGAGGGGGAATAGGGTGGAGTCGTACTCGGGCTCGGAGAGCGGGTTTGAGCTCTCGCGAGCCAACCTAGATGATGAGGTAGACGTGCCCGAAAGCGGTGCAGCCAGAGGCTGCCTAAGAGAGCGTCTACCCATCATCTTGATCTGGCGAGTAAGGCGGATGAGATCTGGAAAAATTATGATCAGAAAACAAACCCCCGGTTCACCAACGCAACGCGAGCTGAAGACCGTGAAAGTTCGGTCAATTTATCTTGTCAATTTTATTTGGTGAACACACAAAATATCAGAGCGCTTACGTGACCTGTTAGGATATCCGATGCTAACCCAACCGACTGGCCCGCACGGAAAAGTCGGTAATCAATCGGGACTAGCATCGGGGGGCTCTACCTAGGGTGCGGGTCACTCTCTCGCGCATCCAAACCATACAATGAGGGGGTTGCTCTCCCCAAGACAAAATTTTTAGGGTGAGCGGGTTTTAAGATCAATAAGGTTAGCCAGTCCCAATTTTATGGTTTCACTTTTTAGTCTTTTTCAAATGAAAACAAACGGCCTAACGAATTTTTCGGTTCTCCTGATTATTAAGTCCAAAACAGGGGGGAGAAGACGAAAAAGCCGATGCGCGACAAATCAATGATGCATGCAAAGTCAGAAATGCGTACCTTGTCTCCAGCACTCTACATGCAATATGATCCGCGCATAAATGTAAAGACAGAAAGGAAACTACCTATATGATGCAACGAGGAAAGCCGAGTCCTAGACGAGCAATTCTAGCGATGAACCGTCTAACCGGTCACCGACCTCCAAGCCAAAGAGTCCGGTCTTGGCCCGTCCCTCCTCTGTCCGACAAATCAGGGGTAGGAGTAAGCGCTTTACAGGACGGGCTGCGTCACGTAGGCTACAAAGGTAAGCGAATCGGTTATTTTTATTAGTGATTTTTAGTAGGTCCAATTAACGATCTATGGGAACATATAAGCAATTAGGTGTGTGGATCCTACTAATTACGGCACAATCAACAAAAATTCCTAAGTCTAGGGGCTCGAGAAAAAACCGCGTAAACACCGGAAAAGGCAGAAAGAAAAGAAAAAGAAAGCCGCGAAAAAGCCGCAAAAAACCGCGAAGGTCCTAAGGGTCCCCCGAGCACACCGGTGCTCGGCGAAACAGACCCGCTACGGCAGAGGAGTTCAAGTGTCTGAGAGTGTCCTGTATTATTACAATAATAAATGAAAAAAAAATAAAAGACCTCGCCCACTCAACTCTCTCTCACTCTCTCCTGCGGCTCCGCGAAGAAAGGAGCCGCCTCCGAATCCCGCGGTTGCGTCGGCTCTCGAGAGTAGCCGCCTCGGTCCTCGAGCCCTCGCAAGAAACAGCAAAGTGGTCAGAACCAACAAAAATAAGCAAATAATAAGAAAAATAAAATGAAAGAAACTGAGGGTATATATGTAAAAATGCAAAAATAAAATAAACACACAAAATAAGACAAAAAAAATAAAAGAAAAAGAAAATAAAACAAAATAAAATAAAAAGAAAATATAAACAAAAGCCGCGAAGAGCCGCGAGCTCTGGAAGAGCTGCGAAAAGCCGCAAAAATAAAAACGAAAAGAAAATCAACTACTAAGCCGTGCTCCCCGGCAACGGCGCCATTCTGATGACACAAAAATCCCGAGAGACTAAGGTAAAGGTACTGAATCGATGGTCGTTGCGACCTCAATCACTCGGATGTGTCTATCAAGAAAAATGAACCACTCGCGAAAAATAAAATCAATCAAAGCAAGGAAGCGGTCCTGCTATATGTTTAACCTGGTATAGCACCCAGGGTCGAACTCAAGGAGCACGGATTGGCCGAAGGCCTACGACGTAGTAAAAATAAATAAAATAAAAGACAAAAGATTTTTAGTGGTTTTTAAGTATTTTTATATTTTTTTTAGATTTTTAATATATAAAGAAAATAAGAAAAACAAAAACAACCACACTTGAACAATTTATTTAATGCATTAAAAATCAACCAAAAATTAAAACAAAAATATTTTTATGTGTTTTATATTTTTTTATGTTTTTGGTGAATTTTTGATAATTTTCTGATATGTATTTTATTTTCTAAAAATCAAACAGTACTAAAAGCAAGGGGTACTGTCCAACCAGGTCAAAAGTCCCTAGATAAAATATCTAAGGGGTCTCGCAAGGGCCTGGAGGTAATTTTCCTGAAAGGTAGAGAAGGCAAGGAAAATTTGGGTACCAAGTTTATTATTTTTGGGTTTTAAATTAATTTATTAGAATTTTTATGGTTTTTCGAGTGTTTTTAAGTTTTTAAGGTTTTTAAGCAATGCAAAATAGCCAAAATTGGCTAGAAAATCAAAGAACACAAACTAAACAGTAACTAATTTTTATAGAATTTTTAGGGGAGTTTTTCTATTTTTTTGTGATTTTTAAATCTAGACAGTAGCAAAAACAAAGGTTTTTGAATTTTTAAAAATATCAAACAAAATAAAAAATGTCCTCCAAAATTCACAAAAATCCTACAACATGGCAGGAGCCATGTGTCAAATTTTCATCGAATTTGGAGGTGATTTGATATTTTATTCAAAAATAACAAAAGGGCACTGTGCACAGGGACTGGAATGCGAATACCCAAAGTTCTAGGGATCCAGGTGCAATTAACCCAGCAAATCACGCGCCAAGTGCATGCCTGGGGCACTCAGGGACCTATATGTAAGGAAAATAAGTCCCGAGGAACTATTGGTAACACGTACCAAAAGTCCAGGGGGCTCGGTTGCAAATAACCCAAAAATTAACGTACATGCGCAAAACAACCACGCACAGGGGTATAAATGCAATTAACTAAAAAGTTTCATTCATTCATAAACGTCCAAAACTACAAGGGCATAGACTGCAAATACACCAGAAGAACACGTGTCGAAGCACGTGACACACTACACACAGGGGCATACATGCAATAAGAAAACAAGACAGGGTCCAAAGTGCAAATGTACCAACGTAAATAAAATACGAAAAATATTTACAAGACTGAAACAAAACAAGACTAAAGCTAAGGGCCTAAGGGATAAATTACCCTTTATTAAGTTGGCCGTCGGATGGGCGCCACGTATGCTGATGAACGGCTGGAAATGGGTGGCGCCCAACACTGATATCCCTCGGGTTGATCGATCGGACCAGGCGTCGCCACGTGGGAGATCGAACGGTGGAGAGGTACTGTGGCTAAACCTCGGGCATCGATGGTCCAGATCGCTCCTCAGATGGATCTAACGCTGCTGGTGGCTCCTGAAGCGGACGGTGGCGATCAAAACTGGAGCAGGAGGGCAATCCAACGGCTGCTGGAGGTCCTCGAAGAACAAGAGGCCGACGAACTTCGCCGGCCCAGTACGCGCGCTCCGAGCCTCCGTGGGGGCTTCTGATGATCGAGGAAGCTTCGCCTTGGCCTCCCGCGTCTGTGGGACGTCTCCGATGAATCAACGGAGCTCCGGAGAGCTCTGTCGACTCCGGCGGAGGAGAAGCTCCGGTTCTCAAGTAGGAGGGCCTCAGACAGCCCTCGATTGACCTGCAAAACGCAACCAAAGAGCTCCTGGGTCGAGGATAAACTGCCTCGACCCTGTTAGCGGTGGTGCAAGTGGACGGTGCGGTGGTGCGGGCGAACCCCGGCGATGCGACGGCGAAGGGGTTCGAACCCCAGCTCCTGTGCGAGCTGGGTTGAACGGAGGGGCGGAGAAGGTGTGCGGGGGAAGGGCGAACGTGATGGGGGATTCTGATGATCGAACGGAAGGGGGAGATGGCCGGAATCGATGATGGTCGGCGACGGCGAGATTTGGGGCTAATCGAAAATTAGAGAAAAAGAAAGAACTACAGGTCTACCTAGGTGAAGGAATGGGCTGTGGTCGAGCTTGCGCAGCTCTGGGTCTTCGCCTCAAGGAACGCCGACGTCCGAGGCTCGAGCTCCAACTCAGGGCAGAGCACGGCGGTGATACTCGCTGGATCAGTGGAAACCTCCTCCTCGCCTCGCTGCAACAGGTGGAGACGCTCGCTGTCACTCGTGCGATCACGCTGGAGCTCACAGGGAAGAAGGGGAATGACCAAAGATAGAGAAAATGGGTGGCGGAGCTGGGTATTTAAGTGGGTGCAGGTCCGGCTAGGGCTGGTCGGGTAGGGCTGTGAGAAGCGCGGATCCCGATGTGGATACCCCGGCGAGGGTCTCGGATGCACGAAGAAGAGATAGGACCCGGGGTTTGTGGAGATGGCGAGCGGATCGAGCGCGGAAAAAGAGGAGAAGTCGGGTCGGGCGTGAGATCCGCTGGAGAAGAAGGTCCGCGGAGGGAGTTGACCGGAGGTCAACATCTCCGTGGGCCAATGAGATGCTGCCACGTGGAAAAGATTTGAAAAATCAATTATAAATAGCAAATGGCAGAATTATTAAAAAGTCGAAACATGAAAGATTTTTGTTTTAATATTTTCTATTTTTTTGTGATTTTTAATTAATTTTTGGAAATAAAAATAAGGTATTTACATTATATAGCTATATATAGGTATATATACAATATGTAGGCTTTTGATTTTTGATTTTTAATTATTATTTTTGTATAATTTTATTCCTATTTTATATTTTATTTATTTATAGAATAAAATAAGGAATAAAAGGGTATTTTTATTTTGTTTTTATTATTTATATACATAGGTAAAATAAATAGATATATACATCTATATACATGGTATATGTACAATGTATTTTGGTATTTTTGATTTTTCTATTTTTATTTTGATTTTTGTTTTGATTCTTTTTATTTTATTTATTTACAAAGTATAACATAGACTATTTACAAAAAGTTTTAAAAATTAATTTTGTATAGTTACAAAGCTAAATAAATATATATAGGTGTGGTTTATGTACATGATGAAAGGGGTATTTTTGATCTTTTTGATTTTTAACTTTTCTTTTGTTTTTATATATTTTATAAATATATACAAGTATTTACAAGCATATTTTTGGGTGAGGAAAACATTTTTATTTTATTTACATAAATATATACACAAGAGCACCTATCTCCCTCTACTTTGTCTTTTATGCGGTCAGGCCCATGCTGAGCCCTCCCTTGAGTTAGGTTGCTCAATATTTATTCTAAATATTTCCCTCTTTTTCTTTTTAATCTTTATTCTTTTATTTTTGCACAAAAACATGCTAATTATAGGTTTTTACACAATGCATGCTTTTGCTAATTATTCCTATTTACACATATCTACATGCATTTGCAAAGGTTTTTGTAGCTAAAATATAAGAATAAAGAGTGATGAATGGGTATTCATCAGTACCGCTCTCCTCCTCCTCCTCCTCATCTGGCGCCCTGGGTGGATCCTCGAGTCGTCGCTCAGATGAGGTGCCGCCTGCTGGTGCTCTACCGCTCCTAAGTGTAACAAAATCAGCATCAAATAGATCCGAAGACATATCATCAAATGGATCACTAGGAGTGGCATGCTCAGTGTGAACTACCTGCTCAGACTTCCTCTTGAGGCTATTGGGGTTCAGCTCTATCTGTGCAGGGTTGGCGGCCTTCCCTCTCACAAGGTCCCGCATCTCCTGGCGGAACTCGTCCATCTCCCGTCTGAAGGTGGCCTGCTGGTCCGTGAGGAGGCGGGCTATGTCGTCCAAGGCGGGGCTTTCATGGGAGCCCGACGGGTAGCCTCTCTGGTGCTGAGGCGGCTGGAACTGGTGCTGCTGGTAAGAGGGGTAGGAGGAAGGATGCTGCTGCTGGTGTGGTGGATGAGCCTGCTGCTCACGTCTCCAAGTCTGTCCCTGCTGCTGATATGGACGAGGAACGAAGGACGACTGCTGGTGTGACTGATAGGCTGGGGGCTGCTGCTGCGGCTGGTGATCTCTCTGCTGGCCATACTGCCCTCCCTGACCTGATGACTGCTGCTGGGGCTGGGTACCTCCACTCCCCCACCTGAATCCGGGATGGTCTCGTCGGATCCCAGGCTGGGGGCGGTCATACCAAATCCCGTTGACATCCATCAATGGCTCTGCATCGTAGGGGGCTGGCGGGAGTACTGCCAGAGGCTGATCCGGCTGGTATACCACCATCTGCATGTCTGGAGATGGTGGGGACTGGTAAGAGGGCTGCTGCTGCTGGTACGGCTCCGCCTGTACAAGGTGAACCTGTCTAGGCTGCTGAAAGGAGCTGGAGCGCTGGGACGAGCTGCTGCTGCCGCCGGTGTCGCCTCGCGACTGAAGATGGGGCTGTGAAGCCGTCTGTGCCTCCTGGAGACACATGAGCTGGGTCTTCATGTCGCTCAGAGTCTGTGCCATCTGCTCCATCTACGTGATGCTCTGGCACTGCTTCTTCTCGATCAGCTCCATCCGGTCCAACTTCTCGCTGATGATGCCCATATCCGCAACGGACGACTCTACCTGTGCTACTGCAACTGCGGAAGAACTGGATGGACCGGCGTCGACCTGTGCTATCCTCTGGTACTGCACGGGTCCTGGCTGCTGCTGGGGTCTCCCTTGTGTGTACAACCGGGTCTGGGACATCACCATGTAATTCTCGACCATCTCCTCGTAAATGGCCCAGACCTGGTCGTGGTCCTTGGCGAAATAGGACCCGCCGCAAGAAGCATTCACCAGGCCCTGGAGCTCTGGTGTCAACCTGCTGAAGAAGCTCTGAACAAGGTTCGGCTTTGAGATGTCGTGGTGCGGGCATCGGTCTGTGAGCTCACGGAACCTCTCCCATGCCTCGTGGAATTGCTCATTGGGGAGCATGGAGAAGTTGCTGATCAGGGCCCTCGCTACATTCGTCGGCCCGAGTGGATAGTACTTATTCAAGTACTCGGTGCGGAGCTGCTCCCAGGTGTAAACAAACTTCCCAAATGCTTCAGCCAGGTGGCTGCTCTGTCTGCTAGGGAGAAGGGGAAGGCGATCATCCTGATCGTGTCTTGGTCCACCTGACGGTCGTGGACAGTGCTGCATATCATCAAGAACTCCTGGAGGTGGAGATGGGGCTCCTCTGTCGCGAGTCCATGGAAACGGGGGAGTAGCAGCAAAGTGTTCGGGGGGAACTTGAAGTCCCCCACGATCGCTGGAAGTACTACCCAGTGGTGCGTCAGTGTCGATCCGGGGTTGTGTAACTCCCGCATCGGTCTCGGTGGTCCTCCGGCCGCTCCTGCGGCGGCTGCCGCTGCTGCGGCAGCTGCTGCGGCTGCTGCATCCGCATCATCTGGGATCCTCGGCCCCTCTCTCCTCTGCTCTCGCTCTGCTCTCATCTGCTCCATCTCTCTCCTCATGTCGATCATGAATGCTCCCTGATCCCTCAGCTGCTGGTGGACTGTCTCTAACGAGGCGTTCAAGGTGGAGTTGATCGCTCCCTGATCCAATACGAAGTGCTCAGGCTGACGGGAGCGATCCTCAGAACTGCTGGCCATGACGTCTGCAAAATTAAATGAGCCCAACTCAGGTATGTCAAATCCATCAATCTCTCCTCGGGCTCATGTCGCTCAGGTCCGCAAGAAAGGGGGTCGAGGGGGAACAGGGCAGAGTCGTACTCGGGCTCGGAGAGCTGGTCTTGGCTCTCGCGGGCCAACCTAGATGATTGGGTAGACGTGCCCGAAAGCGGTGCAGCCAGAGGCTGCCTAAGAGAGCGTCTACCCATCATCTTGATCTGGCGAGTAGTGCGGATGAGATCTGGAGAAACTATGATCAGAATGCAAACCCCCGGTTCACCAACGCAACGCGAGCTGAAGACCGTGAAAGTTCGGTCAAATTATCTTGTCAATTTTTATTAGGTGAACACATAAGATATCAGAGCGCTTACGTGACCTGTTAGGATACCCGATGCTACCCCAACCGACTGGCCCGCACGGAAGAGTCGGTAATCGGTCGGGAATATCACCGGAGGGCTCTACCTAGGGTGCGGGTCACTCTCTCGCGCATCCAAACCATACAATGAGGGGGTTGCTCTCCCCAAGACAAATTTTTAGGGTGAGTGTCTTTTAGGGTCAATAGTTTTATCTAGTCCCAATTTTATGAATTTTCTTTTTAAATATTTTTCAAATAGAAAACAAACGCCTAACGAATTTTTCGGTTCTCCTGGTTATTTAGTCCAAAGCAGGGGGGAGAAGTCGAAAAAGCCGATGCGCGATGAAATCAATGATGCATGCTGAGTCAGAAATGTGTACCTTGCCTCCAGCACTCTACATGCAAGTGATCCGCGCAGAATTTAAAGACAGAAAAGTAAACTACCCTAAATGATGCAACGGGAAAAACCGAGCCCTAGATCAGCAATTTCTACTCGCAGCACCGTCTAATCGGTCACCGACCTCCAAGCCAAAGGGTCCGGTCTTGGCCCACCCCTCCTCTGCCCGACAAATCGGGGGTAGGAGAAAGCGCTTTATAGGGTGAGCTGCGACACGTAGGCTACGAAGGAGATGAGTCGATTATTTTTATTAATTGATTATTAGTGAGTCCAATTAGCGCACTATAGGAACAGGCAAATAGTTAAGTGTGGGGACCCTACTAATTACAGCACAAGCAAGAGAAAATCCTAAAGCTAGGGGCTCGATGAAAACCGCGTAAACACCGGAAAAGGCAGTAAAAATAAAAAGAAAACAAAACCGCGTAGAAAGCCGCGAAAAAGCCTAAGGGTCCCCCGAGCACACCGGTGCTCGGCGAAACAGACCCGCTAAGTGTTCACGTCCACAAATGTCCAGTCTGAGTCCCTGTATTATTACAATAATAATAATAAAAGTAAAACCTAATCTAACCTCACCCACTCAACTCTCTCTCTCTCTCTCTCGCTCTCTCCTGCGGCTTCGTAGAGAAGGAAGCCGCCTCCAAGTTCCTCGGTTGCACCGGCTCCTCGAAAGTCGCCTCCGCGGTCCTCAGGTCCTCGCAAGAAAGAACAGAGTGGTCAGACCAAAATAATCAAATAATAATAAGGAAAAATAAATGGAAATAACAATGAGGGTATATATGCAAAAATACAAAATAAAATAAACACATAAAATAAAATAAAACAAAATAAAATAAAAGAAAAAGAAAATAAAACAAAATAAAACAAAAATAAAATATAGACAAAAGCCGCGAAAAAGCCACGAGCTCTGAAAGAGCCGCGAAAAGCTGCGAAAATAAAATGAAGATAAAATAAAAACTACTAAGCCGTGCTCCTCGGCAACGGCGTCATTCTGATGAGCGACCTGAGCACTCGGGTAAAGGTACAGAAATAGTCGTTGCGACCTCAGGCACTCAGATGCACTCAATCAAGAAAATTGAACCACTGATATAGATAAAAATCACTCGAAACACGAAAGCGGTCCTGCTATTGGATTAACCTGGTATAGCGACCAGGGTCGAACTCAAGGAGCACGGGTTGGCCTCTCGGCCTACGAAGTAGTAAAAAGGAATAAAATAAAAGAACAAAATATTTTTTAGTGGTTTTTAATCATTTTATATTTTTTTTGGATTTTTAGTTAATTAAGGAAATAAGAAAAACAAATAAACACACACTTCAACAATTTATTTAAAGCACTAAAAATCAACCAAAAATTCAAACAAAAATATTTTTATGTGTTTTATAATTTTTAGTGTTTTTGGTGAATTTTTAAGAATTTTCTGATGTTTATTGAATTTTCTAAAAATCAAAAAGTGGCTGAAATCAAAGGTACTGTCCAGCCGAGCCAAAAAGGCCTAGATAAAATATCTAAAGCCCCAAAATGACTGGGAGGTAATTTTTTTGTACAGAAGACAAAAGGAGGAAAATTTAGGCACCAATTTTATTGTTTTTGGGTTTTTGGTTTAATTATTAGAATTTTTATAAGTTTTTATGAGTTTTTCAATTTTTAGGAGTTTTAGATAATGAAAAATAGCCAAAATTGGCTAGAAAATCAAACACAGCAAAATAGACAGTAGACAATTTTTTTGTAATTTTTAGACACTATTTAATATTTTTTTGTGATTTTTAAAGTTAGACAGTGAAAAAAATGAAGGTTTTTGATTTTTTAAAAATATCAAATGAAATCAAAAATGTCCTCAAAAATCCACGAAAATTTTACACCATGGTAGGAGCCATGTGTCCAATTTTCGTTGGATTTGGAGGTAATTTGCTATTTTAATCAAAAATAAAGAAGGGGCATTGTGCACAGGGACCAAAGTGCAAATACCCAAGAGTCTGGGGGGTCTGTGCAATTTACCCAGCAAAACACATGCCACGCACGTGTCTATGGCACTCAGGGACCCAAATGCAATAAAAATAAGTCCCGAGGACTTATTGGTAACAGGTACCAAAAGTCCAGGGGCCTATTCGCAAAATACCCAAAATATCGCGCACATGTTGAACTAAATCACACACAGGGGTATAAATGCAAATAAAATAAAACATTCATTCCATTGCTAATAACCAGAACTACAGGGGCATGAGTTGCAAATAAACCAGAGACACGTGACAAAGCACGTGTCATACAACGCACAGGGGCATAAATGCAAGGAAAATAAAGTACGGGGTCCTCTATGCAAATAACCCTAAAACTAAACAACTACATTCAATATTTACAGGACTAAAGCGAAATAAAAGAAAAGACAGGGCCTAAGGGTAAATTACCCTTTATTAAGGTGAACCGCTGGATACGCGCCACGTGGAGGATCTGAAGGTGGCGAACGATGGGCGCTCCAGATCTTCCCTCCTCAGATCGAACAGTGGTGGTTGCTCCGGAGATGAACGGCTCTGATGGAGACTGGAGCGAGAGGGGGCTATCGAACGGCGACGGAGGATGCTGAATGAACAGGTCGCCGGCGAGACTCGCCGGCCTCGGGCGTGCGCTAGGCTCCTCCTGGGAGCACTCTGAAGGTCGGAGAAGAGACGTGGAGTGCTCCCGCGTCTGGTGGTGGGCTCCGATGATCGAGCCGAGCTCCGAGGAGCTCGGGCGAGGTCGGCGGAGCTGAGCCTCCTGGCTGGATGACGAAGGGCCTCAGATGGCCTTTGTTTGACCTGCAAAGCGAACCAGAAGACTCGCGGGTCGAGGGCAAACTGCCTCGACCCGGTTAGGCGAGGTGACGGTGGCTCGTGGGTCGAAATGGCGAGCTCCGGCGAAGGGGGTGGACGGAGGAGCTCGGCTCCCCGCTCCTGTGCGAGCTGGGTTGGATGGAGGGGTGAAGAAGGTGCGTCGAAGGGAGGCGGATGCGATGGACGATTCCGATGATCGAACGGAGTGAGGTGATGGTCGGAATCAGCTCGAGACGACGGCGATACGAATTGGGCGTAAATGGAAATCGAAGAAAGATAAGGACCTACAAGGTTACCTGGGTGGTCGAAGAGACTGGGTAGGAGCTGGGGAAGCTCCTGGTCGTCGCCTCGAGGAGCATCTCCCTCCGAGTCTCAAGCTCCAGCTGATGGCGGAGCGACGGCGGCGTAGCTCGCCGGATCGATGGTCTCGCCCTCCTTCCTCGCTGCGACACCACGGGGGGACGAGCTGTCACTCTCGCCGATGTGATGGAGGTCACTGGGAGTGGAACGAATGAGCCAAAGATGGGTAATGAGGTGGCGGAGCTCGGCTATATACGCTGGAGGGGTCCGGGAAAGATGGCTCGGGCAGGGCGTGGAGGCGCGCGGATCCCGAGGTGGATGCCCCGGCGAGGATGTCGGATGTGGCAGGAGTGAAACGGACCCGGGGTTTAGGTGGGATTCAATCGGGTTTAGGCGCTAGAAATTAGGGAAGTCGGGTCGGGCTCTTAATTCTGCAGAAGGTGGTCCTGGGGGGGGGGGTAGTTGACCGGGCGGTCAACATCCCCAGGGCCAACAGGATCAGGCCACGTGGCTGGATCTTGAAGCTAAAAATTAAGGTAGCAAATGGCCGAATTTGCAAAAAGTTAAAACATGAAATATTTTTATTTTATTTTTTTTCTATTTTTTAGTGATTTTTAAAAATTTTTCCGAAATAAAAATAAGGTATATACATAGTATGTACTATATAGGTATATGTACATAATTAGGGTTTTTCATTTTTGATTTTTTTAATTATTATTTTTGTGCAATTTTATTCCTATTTTATATTTTATTTATTTTCATTATAAAATAAGGAATAAGAAGGTATTTTTATTTTATTTTTATTATTTATATACATAGGTAAATAAATACATATATACATTTATATACATGGTATATGTACAATGTATTTTTGTATTTTTAATTTTGCTATTTTTATTTTGTTTTGATTTTAATTGTTTTTATTTTATTTATTTACATTATAAACCATAGAATATTTACAAAAATTTTGGAAAGTAATTTTATTTATTTACAAGGTCAAATAAATATATATGTGAGTCTATGTACAAGGTGACTATACAAGAGGTGTTTTTGTTTTCTTTTTTTTAATTTTTAAATTTTTCTTTTGATTTTATAAATATATATACAAATATTTACAAGCCTATTTTTGTGAGGAAAATACTTTTATTTATTTACATAAATATTTACACACATGAGCCCCTATCTCTCTCTACTTTGGCTTTTGTGCGGTCAGGCCCATGCTGAGCCCTCCCTTGGGTTAGGTTGCTCAATATTTATTCTAAATATTTCCCTCTTTTTCTTTTTAATCTTTATTCTTTTATTTTTGCACAAAAACATGCTAATTATAGGTTTTTACACAATGCATGCTTTTGGTAATTATTTGTATTTACATATATCTACATGCATTTGCAAAAATTTTTGTAGCTAAAATATAAGAATAAAGAGTAATGAATGAGTATTCATCACCTCACTGGCGGAGAAGAGCTCAAATCAGCTCTGACGTAAACTCCAGCAATTGAAGTACCTGCAAGCATTAGATAGCCAAAGCGTGCGTGCGTGTAGTGCAAGTGAGAGGCGAGTGAAGCGAGGGTCGTGGAGGCGACGAGAAGTGGTGGCCCAGAGCTTCTTCTCCGACGGTGTTGGAGCAGAAGGGGATCGGTGTGAGGGGAGGTCCTGGAGAGAAGAAAGGTGGTCGGCGTGGGTGTTTGAAGAATAGTGAAGGTCGGAAGGTGGTTTAATGAGGGTGGCAGTGAGTAATGGAGTCGGGGTAATTCGGAGAAACAAGGGATAACTCACCTCGCCGGAGTGAGGTGTTAGGTAGAGGCAGCGATCTGGGGTGAGGTCCTTCTCGGACCTCGGGGTTCGTCGCACGATGGGGGCGATCAGCCCTGGTGCTCAGCGGTGGCGGAGCCAACTGCGACACGGCCAATGCGACCGTGGGTCGAAACCGGACCAGCACCATTATTGCCACGATGTTCTGCTCCTCCGCTGTCACCGGAGGGGCGGAGGAAGCTAGGTGAAGACCCAATAATGGTGGACGGGGGTCTCAGGTGGTGGAGGTCAGCTTATATAGGTGGAGGATAGTCGGAGGTTACGTGAGGATGGAGAGTTTTTGCGAGGAGGTTTAATGACGAATGGAATAATGGAGGCGGTCGATGGGAGTTACGCGAGGGAGGAGGAAGCTATGGCTATGCGGGTAAGGCGTTAGGAGCTCGAGGGCATGGTCGGAGCGCCAGCCAAAAAAGAAAGGGGGAGCGGGGGTCGCGAGTCGCAACGGCTGGAGCAGGGGTTATGCGAGGAGGAAGATGATCTGGTGGGATGCGAGCGCGGATGGTTGGCTAGGATCAGATCCATCGATCTGATAGAACGACCGAAGTAAGGTGCAAACGAGTGGCTAAGATGGAAAGTATGGAGAGATCCAACGGTGAGATGTGAAGAGGTGACATGGCGTGAGGAGGACCATGGGATGAGAGCTCATCCTGCGGTTGAGGTTGAGGGCGACGTGGAGCGTGGTGGACCATTGGATGTCAGTAAGATCGGGCGGCTATTACGAAGGCGGGGAGGAGCGGCCGAGATCAGATCTGGGGGCTTGATCTGACGGCTGAGAAGTGGAGCGGTGTGGGCGGTCCAGATGAAGGCGGGGTGATTAGATCCAACGACGGAAAAGGGCACCGGGTGTCAAAAAGGGAAGCGGGCCACGTGGGCGGCCCAGAGGGCGCTACGCGGCCCAATAAGAAAATTGAGAGCATAAATACAAAGAAAAATAGAAAAGAAATAGTTAGAGGCCGAATTAAGAAAAAGTCAAAACATGAAAGTTGCTCGTCTCGACGAGATCTACAACTTTCATGTTGGTCAAAAAGCCCAAAGAGGTCATTTGTACAAAAGTATTTTTTAGGGGTATTTTGAGGGGAATAAAAACACCGATTTTGTGGTTTTGAGATGTTTTTATATTTTTTAGTGTTTTTAATGGTCAGTAAATTATAGAAAATTATTCTACCTAATTTTTAGGGGGTTTTAAGGATAAAATAATTACAAAAAATAGAGGAAATTAAATACAATAAATTAATGGTAATTTATACACAATATACTATAGGATAAAAACAAGGAATTAGAGGGTATTTTTATTGGATTGATTAAGCAGGGGTTTTAATTAGTGGCTTTTAGCATGATGAATACGAGATTCATCAACTGTCTAGAAGTCGCGGAAGACGCATCACCAGTTTTGCAGCAGCATTTTCCTTTTAGTCAGAGTCAGAGTCCGAGTCTTTTTTAGAGTCCGAGTCTTGTACAGAACTCAGTTCCTGCTTTGAATGAAAACATTTCAGTTTCAGAACCTGAGTTAGAGTCAATAATCCCTTCCCCCAAGATCTTAAGGGTGGAAAGAAGAAAACTAAAAAAATCCAAAAAGATGACCCTGAGATGGCATAGTTTTGCAACAAATATATCAAGGTCACAATCCCCTTTGACATGTACGTGGAAATGACTCCTGCATTTCAGAGATACCTTAAGGTGAGATGCACACCTACTAGGGTTAGCAGGAAGACCAAAAGCCGTGTTGAGAAACACGTTCTGTCAGTAGCCACAACTTGTGCAATAAAGAACTCATTTCCAAGGAAACGAAGAGATATGGGTGCACATTATGTGGTGAGTCATGTCGATGACATTGCATTTGCACGCACTCTCCTAGACAACGGATCCTCAATTAACTTAATGCCTACATCCCTCTATGAGCGGCTTAATCTCGGACCTCTTAGGAAATCTAGAGCCCTCCTGTAGTTCGCTGATAAATCGACCCAGAGGTCCTAAGGAGAATTGAGGAATGTTGTCATCAAAGTCGAGGGACAGGAATACATGGCGGATTTTACTGTCCTAGATATGGAAACCCCTCGTAATTGAAGAGATTCCCAGATCATCCTAGGCAGGCCCTTCCTCAGGACAGCGGGGGCCTTGTTTGATTACAATACCGGGAAGATCCAGTTCCAAACTCCAGGCGGAGATGAGGAATTTGAGATGAAGCAAACTAGATGGCAGAGATTGGATTCCGAATCTAGCGCCGAGTACTCTTCAACCGAAGCAGACTGCGACCATGTAGACACAGTTGGACCATGGAGGCAGAACCCAGCCAGCACCGATGAGTCCCTTCCCTCTGGAGATGATCCTGTGCATGAGTCAGTTTGCGAGGTCCTCAGAAACGAGTATAGCTCAGAACCTGCATCTCCCTACATCTTCTATGACTTAGAGGTCCAGCTGGGCATGTCAGTCCTCCCCTCTTTAGGACAATCAGAAGATGAGGATGATGAGTCAGACGTGACTTTTGCCGATTGCATGGAGTCCTTTGACGATCCGACTCCAGAGCCGAATAATTTGATGGCAACAATTTCAGAGACAGATCCAGCCACTTTCAACACTGAACCAGATTCGATTGAGCTAGACTTCCTAGACGATCACACCTTACCTGAGCTCAAGCCTTTACTCACAACACTAAAATACGCCTTCCTTGCGGGTCAGGAGAAGAAATATCCTGTCATCATCAGTTTGTGATTGACCGAGGAGCAGGAATCTCGCTTGCTAGAGATCCTGGAGAAAAGCTGCAAGGCAATAGGCTGGAGAATTTATGATCTCCATGGGATAAATCCCGCTCTGTGTTCGCACCATATCTATTTGGAGAATGAAGCCAAACCCTCTTGTGAATTCCAACATCATTTGAATCCAAATTTACGAGAGGTAGTGAAGAAGGAGATAGAGAAATGGTGCAATGCGGGTTTTATTTATCCCATCTCTGACTCTAAATGGGTGGCCCCGATCCATGTTGTCCCGAAGAAGTCGGGATTTCAGACGACCACCAACGAGGACGGAGAGGAGATCGTGACACGAGTGCCCACATCGTGACGCGTCTGTGTGGATTACAGATGTCTGAATGCTGCGACGAAGAAGGATCATTTCCCTCTAGCGTTCATTGATCAGATCCCAGAGAGCTTAGCGGGGAAAGAATTCTTCTGTTTCTTGGATGGGTTCTCGAGCTACAATCAAGTCGGCATAGCTCCGGAGGACCATGAAAAGACCACATTCACATGCCCCTTTAGTACCTATGCTTTCAGGCGCATGCCCTTTGGGTTATGCAATGCCCCAGGTATTTTTCAAAGGTGCATGATTGCTGTATTCGCCGAAATAGTCGGTGAATTCCTGGAAGTCTTCATGGACGACTTCTCGGTCCACGGCGATTCCTTCGATTCCTGTCTTAGGAATCTGGACCGAGTCCTCAAACGATGTTGTGAGGTTAATCTGGTGCTCTCCTTGGAGAAAAGTCACTTCGTGATGATAGAGGACATTGTGTTGGGGCATGTGATGAATACCCATTCATCACTCTTTATTCTTTTATTTTAGCTACAAAACCTTTGCCAAACACATGTATATTCATGTAAATAATAATTCGCATTTGGCATGCATTGTGTAAAAATAAATAATTAGCATGTTTTTATGCATAAATAAAAGAATAAAGAAATAAAAGAAAAAGAGGGAGATATTTGGAATAAATATTGAGCGACCTAATCCCAAGGGAGGTCTCAACATGGGCCTGACCGCATAAAAACCCAAGTAGAGAGAGATAAGGAAGCTCATACATATGTACATATACCTGTAATTAAATAAAATTTTTTTCCTCTAAACAAAAATAAAAGTGGGTTTGTGTATATTTGTAAATATAAAATTAAAATAAAAATGAGAAAATTAAAAAGGAAATAAAAATCCCCTTCACCCTTGTAGATACACCATGTACATAAAACCCTTTA